>OZ012674.1:24494194-24659705 GCA_963942505.1 Lordithon lunulatus | reverse complement strand
AAGTTACACACAATTTGCTTATATATAAAATATTGAGTTTCCGTGCTGGGCAGTGTATTTTTGAGCTTTATTTATTCTATAATACTAAGTAATCATACCATAAATCAGCTAGTAAGTAATTGCAATTGTTGAAAGCTCTTACTCACTGATTCTTAAAGTTTATTATAAATCCAACTTTAGATACAAGCAACATTCGTCGGTGGGTCATTGTAAGATTCTGACCAATGATTTTCCGAGTATGCTATGTTGTCGTTATCGGTAATACAAATTCCGTATACATTTTTATAAACCTTTCGGTTTATTTATGTAACTTTTAGTAATATTTCGGTATATGCCAAAGGCGGCAAAATTTACGATCAGGGCCGTTTTTCATTAGTTCTTATCTAGAGCCACAGTTTGCCGACCAAACTGCGATTCGAACTAAACAAAATATTAAAATTCTGCTAAATATAATTTAACAGTATTTTATTGTTGCTAATATAAATATGATTTAGACAGTATTTTATTTGCTGCTAATATTGAATTTCAAATACCCCACGGAAGTTTAATATACATATTAACCGTCGGGCGCAATATTATTTTAACAAGGACGGGCGCAATGCACATGAGGGGCCACGGCTAAACCAAATATTTTTTTTTACTATTCTACATCATAAGAGGCCATAGCTGAACATGGATTACAAAAATACTGCATGTTTCAAGTAAATCGAACCTAGATAGTATAATAAATGCGGCCTGTGCCTGAGAGATCAATGCGGCCGACGGAAGGTTAAAAAAAATATGGCTATTGCTTTTTTTAAATATTTTTGAGGATACATTTGGCTCTTCCGCCTCAAAAGTTTGTCGACGTAGGCTCACGAGGCCACGGCCTAGGACTAACTGAAACTAAAGGGACGGTCGCCGGATTTAATTAAAAATAAAATTCATCTTAATACGGCCCAATGTTCCATGCCCAAAGCATAATGGCTTTTCGCCGTGCAAGGTTGAAGCTCAGAAGGTATTTATGTTAACTTCACATGAAACCTCTGACAACTGTGAAACTTGAACTATACCCATTTTGCCATTTGCGCAAAAGGAAATCGGTATTATCGAGATTTCTTCTGTTTTAGTTGACCGATTGCTCACATCGTCGTCCGAGCGAGAGGTATGAGCCTATTTCTAAATTTGATCGCGATCCGTCATGCCGATTTCCCGCCGTGAGTGTTTTCCGCGGTCCCACCCCCAGCTATGCGCAGTGCATCGTGTTACCAATATTCCTTATAGTGTAGTTTTTTCACCGGAAAGTTATCGCATTAGTTAGAACACGTGAATGCGTTGTCGGTAAAACAATACCTTCCTTTACCTCAGTGATGTATTCGGAAAGTAAAAATATAATGGGATATTTGTGATTTGAAATCATGATTGGCGGCTTACCAACGGACAGGTTTAAAAATGGTTGCACGAATCAGATATGGTACAAAAGTGAGATCAATTTTGGCCATAGTTATTTTGTAAAGCATCTTCTGTTATGTTTCTGAAATATTCCCTAAATTCCTGTGCTACATTAATTGAATCTGATATTTCTGTGCCTTCTTTATCCAGTATAATGATATTATATGCCTTTGCGTCCTAGTTTCGTGTTGACGATATCACATATTTTTTGGGTTTCTTGTCGGCTATAAAAATAATATTACAATTGTGTAATTGTCTTTTATTGTTTATCATTATTTTATATTCTTTTTTCTTAATGTTATATAAAAACAGTGTTCTTAGTATTAGTTAGAAGCCATAAACATTCCTTTAGGTGCCTATTAGTATTAATGATTTCATTATCAAACCATGTATTATCTGTTCTTAGTTTGTTGAAACCTTTTATAGTCCCATCTTTTAGTGTTTAATTCTAGCGCAATATCAGCCGCATAAAATATTATGGTAGCATCAATTTTAAGTTTAGAAAAAGAATTAATATCTACAGTAAATAGTATAGGTCCTAAAACCGTACCTTGTGGTACACCCATATTAGTTGTTAATGGTTCGCTTATAGTGTCGTCAAGGTTCTTCCTCTTACACCGTATTTTTCTAGTTCTTGTAGAAGTATATTGTGTGGTACTGTATCAAAGGCCTTTGCTAGGTTTAGGAAAACGGCTATATAGCTTCTGCTACATATATAGTCTAACGTCGAAACCGTAAACACGTGCTCGTCTTTGAGCTTAAAATTACATGTGACGGAAGTGTTAAATAACTTTGAAACTCATAAGTTGTGGAGTGCAAAGTGTCACAAAACTACTCTGCCAAAATCAAGTTAGCCCCCATTGCGGATGGACCGCAATGGGTGATAAACCACCAAACGAATACACAACTGGAGAATCTTTTGATTCCCTGGATAAGAGGACACGAGGAGGTCGCATAAAATCTAATAAAAAGACTCCATGCAATATAAATAATGTAAGTAAAAAAAATGCTGAAAAAGTAAATACCGAAATAGGAAATAATATTGATACACAAAAAGATGAAGGTGAATAATCCAAATAAGTATTATACAATTGAAAGAAATAATAGAATCTTCATTAAGTAACAAAATGAAAAACCTACAGGCGGAAATAACACAACTGACAACTGAGCTAAATATTGCGATCGACCTTATCAACAAATCTCAAATCGTGAAAGAATCCGTAGCTACCTATGCATCAATCGCCACAAACGAGTACCACAGCAAAACAAGGGATATAAAAAACATACCCAATATTATAATTAAACCAAAAAACAACCAAGACATAGCAAAAACAAAAAAGGACATACTTAGTAAAATAAATCCATCAAAAATAAACATTAGTGTCAATAAGATTAATATAACAAATAGTGGTGGTGTCATCTCAAAATGCAGAAGCATTAAGGATGTGGAGAAATTAAAAATCGAAGCAGAGCAAAAGCTTAATACAACGTATACAGTCTACCTTACAAATATGAAGAATCCAAAAATAAAAATTATAGGATATGATGGAAACCAAAATGAAACGGAAATTGAAGATTGTATAATTAACCAAAACGAATTTATTGAAGAAGACGACTTCCTAAAAATAACATATATATAAAAAGACAGGGACTCTACAATTTATGGAGAATGCTCTGCAAAGTTATTCCACAAGTTTATGCAAAACAAAAAGATATATATTGGATGGAGAAGATATCCTATCTACGAGGAAATTAGTGTACCAACATGTGCAAATTGTCAAGAATTCTACCACAAAACCAGCAACTGTACCAATAAATTAGTGTGTCCATTTTGTGCAGGAGAGCACAAACTACCCGATTGCCCGAGATCATATAAAAAATGTAATAACTGTGTACAAGCGAATTTAAAATTCAATAATTCAAAACACGATACATCTCACGAAACATGGACCAATGCTGCCCAACTTATCTACTACAAATTCAAAACCAAAAAAAACAAGATAAATTATGGCGAATAATAATCTAGACATATTACATAACATAAAGGAAAAGGAAACCGAAAATGAATATGTGGACAGTAATAATATAAGCAAACTCTGCATAAATAACAATGAAATGCTTACAATACTACATGTAAATATTAGAAGTGTCTCCAAAAATGTTGATGAACTGTTGGTTTTGGTAAACGGGCAACAACTCAATTGTGAGGTAATAGTCTTGAGTGAATGCTGGCGTATACAATCAACAAATAATTTTAATATACCAGGTTATGAATTTTTTCTATAACAACGGGAACTTAAACAAAAATGACGGCGGCATTGATTTGTTAAAACAGAAATAACCGGACATTTTCAACTATACACGCTTGACAAAACAAAAATTGTAATTAGCATATTGAGTTTTAAATATGGTGAAAAATCATATAGGTTAACTGCAATTTACAGATCACTAAACACAATTAAAGCAGATTTTATTGAAGATCTAGACAAATATATTATCGAAACAGTCACAAATGAAAATGAAATACTAATTGGGGATATAAATATTGATTTATGTGATAGATTCGATAGAATAGTCAATAATTACAGCGGTATGCTTTCACAGCACGGGTTTCTTTCCTACATTAACTCACCTACACGTATAGGCCAGAGCAGGGGATCATGTTTAGATCATATCTACATGAAATTAAAAAAGCGATACATTAAAGCAAAAGCGTATATTTTAAATTCATTTATAACCGATCATAACCCAGTGGTTCTTTGTATAGAAAATAATCACAAAAATTAAGATAAACGACTGGGGACTCCTCATAAAAAAATCTAACTATCCTCTTTTGCAGAATTTAATATCAAAACAAAGCTGGAAAAATATTTTCAATTCAACTAACCCCAACTACATAACGAATCTTTTTACCAATAAAGTCAAAAATATTTTGGAAAATTCAACTTATATAACCGTACCCAAATCTAAACATAATAAGAGAAAGAACTGGATAACTGAGAAGAAGAAATACTAACTTCAATACATAATAGAGATCTTATGAAAAAACAACTAAATAATAAACATAATGAGGAACTAGAGAGAATATATAAAAATTATCGTAACGAACTCAATAAAACTATTGCATTAGTAAAACAACAATACTATGTAAAGAAACTTCAAAATAACGTCAACAATACTAAAAATATGTATGACATAATAAATGAAGCGTCGCTCAAAGCGTATCAAACAAGAAAAAAATCATAATTATACGAAATCACAATCAAGAAGAATTTCAGAGTAGTAAGTAAACAAATGACTAATTACTGCAGCGCTTTCTTCAATAACGTAGGTAATAAATTATCGGATGCAATAATAATTCCATCTAATCGCTTATATTCCATAAATAAAACAAAAAATTACAGATCAATGATACTTACCCCAGTAAGTGAAAATGAAATAATCGAGCACATCTCAAAATTAAAATCAAATAGTTCATCTTGACCTGACGGAATACCGGTAAAATTTATAAAGCAATTTCATATGCATCTAGTAACTCCTTTAAAACATATAATAAATACCATATTTAACACCAGGTTCCAGATTATTTTAAAATGTTAATTATAACACCAATTCACAAAGAAGGAGACCCACCAAACATCAACAATTATAGACCAATAAATCTAC
Organism: Lordithon lunulatus; assembly: GCA_963942505.1. Classification (NCBI taxonomy): domain Eukaryota; kingdom Metazoa; phylum Arthropoda; class Insecta; order Coleoptera; family Staphylinidae; genus Lordithon; species Lordithon lunulatus. The sequence goes on along the minus strand of OZ012674.1, from coordinate 24,654,608 downwards.
TAAATAACTTCGCGAAATTTTTTGAGAAATGCCTTAAAAAAAGACTATTATCGTTTACCACCAAATATAATATTATAGCCAATAATCAATATGGCTTCAAGTGCGGATACAGTACCCAAGATGCATTCCACCATCTCACAAGTGATATCCCTAGTCTTCTAAATATAGGCAGACCTTGTATAGCGGTCTTCCTAGATCTGGCAAAGGCATTTGATACTATACCTCACAATATTCTGCTTTAAGAATTGGAAAGGTATGGAGTCAGAGGGTTGGTGTATGATCTCATTGCTAGTTATTTAGAAAATAGGCAGCAATGCGTGAGACTGGGTGATACAACAAGCGACCCATTATTATCTAGTGTGGGGGTTCCACAGGGTACGGTATTAGGTCCTATTCTATTTACCTTATACATACATTCATTAACGAAGCTTGAAATTGGCGGCACAATAATTTCTTATGCGGATGATACAGCATTAGTTTTTAATAATACATCATGGGAAAACACAAAAAAGCAACAATTCAGAGGTTCAATATGGTCAGAAATTGGCTGAATCATAATAAACTCTCTCTAAATATTCTCAAAACTAAATACATTGCTTTCTCGCTAACAGCTGCAAATCGGCCAAAATTTACGAGTATAACATTTGGAAAAGACATTACTATAAATGAAGTACCGCATATTATATATTTAGGTCTTATTATTGATAAACATGGGATCAGTACGTTGATAAATTGACTACAAACTTAAGAAAACGTATTCGTAAATTCTATCTCATACGTAATATATTCAAGGAAAATACATTATTATTAATATACAAAAGTCTAGTTGAGTCTACACTAAGGTATGGAATTGTAGTATGGGGAGGCTAACAATACAAACAAAGCCTTGCAACCTTTAAACATAGTAGAAAAATGTATTTTGAAGGTAATATTTAAATACAATAAATCACACGCAACGAAAGATATCTATAACCATAAAATTACCGACATTCGAACCATTTATATACACAATATATGTGTCTATATGCACCAAAATAAAAGACTGCAACAACATATCAGCCATGACTACAAGACAAAAAGTAAATATAATCAAAACATAAAGATACCACTGAGCAGAAGAAACATTAATTTAATATCCTTCAACTACATTGCTCCAAAATGTTATAATATATTGCCGCTAGAAATAAAAAACATAAACAAAATTAAATTGTTTAAATTAAGGTGTCACACTTTTATAGTGGATAATATAAACATTTTTAAAAATAGTATGTACAAACAATAACATACTAACAATATTGTATTTTTCCAAATTAACCAGGACTATGCCATGTGTTTATTTTATGTATATGTTTTCGAAATAACAAAATGTAAATGATCTTGAATCAGGGTACATAAAAGTACTACGTACTTAGGTGCAATAATGAAATTATTAAAAAAATATTATAGAATAACGACAAAGTGTATAAATGTTTAAATGTAAATATGTGAAATAAATAAATACAAATAAATACAAATAAAATTGTACAGTAGTGTCTGCTAGATCCGAACAAGTCATTGATAATATTAAAAATGGCGATATTATAATCCAATATATGGTAGTTAATAAATTGAAAATTTCTGAATGCGCAACACGCATAAGAAATCATAAAGTATTATGTACAATAATTAATCCACACGAGCGTGATATTAAAATAAAAATTAATTCATTTAATGCTGAACCCATCAATGAATATGATCAGATAAACCGAATTTCAATGTAACAAATTGTAATGTTACAAAATTTAATATTATTAAGGTCCCCACAGACCATATGAATTACGAAGAAAAACGTACTATTAAATTTATTCAAAGAATACGAAGATGTCGATAATAAACAATTTAGTTTCACGAACCAAATAAGGCATACTATTAATACTAACGATGACATACCATACACATACACAAAGTCATATTTTGTTACCCTGAAATCCACAGAAATGAAGTAAGAAAACAAACAAACGAAATTGCGTGAACAAAATATTATTAGGCCATCATACAGTCCTTGGTCTTCTCCGATTTGGGTTGTTCAAAAAAATAGACGCTTCCGGGAAAAAGAAATAGTGTGTAGTAATCGACTACCGTAAATTAAACGATAAAATATGCGATCGTTACCCACTAACCCCGTTACCCAAATATAATCGATAAACCCGATAAACTCGGTCTATGCCAGAAAAAGATATTGCGAAAACCGCTTTTATTACTGAAAACGGTCATTTTTAATTTTTAAAAATGCATTTCGGATTAAAGAACGCCCGCCCACATTCCAACGCGTCATGGCCAATATTCTACGCGGAATACGAAATGGAAAATGCTTAGTTTATCTCGATGATATAATTATTTTTCAGTACAAGTAAGTAAAAACCTTCTCTCCAAATTCTTCCCAACTCTGTCTCTAAGCCCTCGTCACCTCTTCTTTTAAATATTTCCTTTGTTTTTTATATACCTCATAGCTACGGCTAGTTCTATTAGTTAAGTAGTTACGCCAGCACGCTTTCTATTTCTTTTTTTGTTCTTTCACTTCTTCTGTCCACCAGGCTGTTTACTTCTTGTTATTAGTACCTTTGTATACCCCACATATGTCTTAAGCCGATTCAATGATTATCTCTTTAAAGGTGTTCCATAATTGTACTATTGTTTTTTCGTCATTTGTACTTGATATTCTTTGAAATTTGGTTGATAGCAATTCTTCATATTTTTCAGGCACTACCTTGTTTTTCAGTTTATATTTTTGATTGTTTTAATTTCAATTTTCTTTTTATTATTAATATTGCTATGAATGTTACTCTTTCCTAGATTTTTTTTAAATGTTGCTACCAGTAGATAGTGAGCACTATTTATTTCAAATTCCTGCTTCACTTTGCAGTTTAATATTATTTTTTTGCTTCATTTACTATAAGAATGTAATCTATTATAGACCTTTCGTTTCTAGATATTATCTCTCTTGTATATTTGTAATTCTCCTTATGTTGGTAGTATGTGTTGGTAACTATCAAACATAGACAAATAGAAATCTATCATCTGCTTGCCATTATTGCATCTACAGTTTTCCCCATGTACACTAATTGCATTGTTGTATACTTGGTCTTGAATTGGCTATGTATATCGCTCCGCGGGCCTACTTCATCACTATTGTTAGATCCTACCAAAAGTTGTCTTTTTTTCTCGGAAGTATTGTCCTCGTTTGGACCATATAATGCTATAATATTTATGGTAGCCGTTTCTATTATCACTAACTTCAATAGTCAGTATCCTCTCCGACAATGCATCCCATCTATGTATATTCGATTTAAACGTTTTGTGCACATGCATCCTACTCTTGCTGTGACTCTCACATTTTGTTCTACTCCGCTATATATGAGTACATGTTGATTATCCATTATATACTCGCCCTTCCCATTCTTTTCTGTTTCTGTTATCACTAAAAAGTTGAGGCCAGATTTCTCAAATTTTTCTTCCAGCTCTTTTTCTTTTCCGTTTATACTCCTAATATTCCAGGTCCCTAATCTCCATACATTTCTTTTTGTGATTCCCATTATTTCAATGTTCTGTTTTATAATTTCTTCAACTGTTTCTTCCTCTTTTGTGTTGTTATATTCCAATTTCCTTTATTCATTGTCCTTTTCCTTGCCGTTACATTTTTATTTCTGATTCCGTTGGTGTTCTCTGTGGCTAAAAGCTTTTTGGATTGGTTATTTTCCCTTTAGCATACGACTCCAGTCTGCTTTTTATCCCATAAATACACTTCGTTGTCAACTATTATTTTTTTATAACCTATATTCACGACGTTTCCCTTTCCCTTATCCATTTTTGCTATATTTCTTGTTTCTCTTTGTATATTCCTCTCTTCTTCCGTCAAGTATATCGTTGTGTTTCTAAGTTTATTTTTCTCTTTCATAATTTTTTGTTTTTCTTCCCAGCTTGAAATTTCCACTATTATTATATTTTGGTCTTTTCCTGTATTTATTTTCTGCATTTTATTAATACCTATCTCTACTTGTACTTTTTCCTTGAGGGTTGATTTGACCTCCTCCATGTTTTTTATTTTGTGTAATCTTTTTATAGCTATATTATTTTTCTTCCTTCTTTTCTCCTCATTTTCAGTTCTATTTCCAAGTTTTTCTATTCTGTCTGCCAATGTTTTATCTCTTCTTTCCATGTTTCTTCTTTTTTTCCATTTCAGTCTTCATTTCTTTTATTTCTTGTTTTATTTGACAAATTTTCGTCCATCTTTCTTCATAGTTCACTATCATCATTGGTTTTAATTCTTCCATTGTATCTTTGTTCACAATGTCCGTTTCACCGTTGTAATTTGTTTCTGCTTCTTCTACTCTTCTTTGTGATGCTGGTGATCTCAGCATTTTCTTGCTTTTCTAAAGGTTTCTTTCTTATTTTGTCTTAGTCCTCGCTATCCGTTTCTCTACCTCTTTTATTTTTATTCATAGCCCGGGCCCTATTTTTATTTGCTATTCTTGCCTTTGTTGTCGTCGTTATATATAAACTAGTTTCTAAATCAATATTAAATGCGCTATTATCTGTGTTCCAATAATTACTACAAACCACAACAAACATCAGTCGAGAAAAACAAGCAGAGCAAGTGATAGAATCAATAAAGTAGCTCAAAACTGACAACGCACCTGGGCAGGACCATATCAGTCCTGAAATGCTGAAAACAATGGGTGACAAAATACTACTAGAAATACTCAATAGAATAAGACTTTAGACTGGCAAGTAGGACTCACTGTACCAATTAATAAAAAGGGGGAGAGAAATGTCTGTAGTAACTATAGGGGAATAACTCTAAGATGCATAGCACTAAAGTTATACGAAAAAATAATCGACAACAGGATAATACCAGTAATAGAGAACACACTGGAAGAACCGCAATGCGGTTTTCGCAAAGGACGAAGTGTACAGAACCGTATATTCTCAAACAAACTCATGATGCACAACGTCATTGTCGAAACATAGGTTTTAACAAAAAAAATAGAAGTCACCAAAAGCGACAGAATATGCAATACACAAATAAGGGACGGCCTAGAGATAACATACAACCTAGAATTCGTCGAGCAGAGACAGCTGAGTTGGTGGGGACACTTGCAAAGAATGGATGCAATAAGGAAGGTCAAGGAGGTATGGGAAGCCAGAAGACAACCGAATCGCGGAAGAGGAAGACCAAAGAAGACACGGGACAACGTAATTCAAGAAATACTAAGCAGAAAGGGAATACGATGGACGGAAGCCAAGAAAATTGCACGGGATAGGAAACAGTGGCACAAATTCGTATATAAGTATATCCATAGAATCCTTAAAACCCATGAATACCATCCATACAAATCAGTAAGAATTCACACGTTAGAGGAAGGTGATGACTCAAAACGTCTTTATTTTAAAAAAATATACAACTAACCCCCTAGGAGGAAAGTTAAACGCCATCTGGCGGCACCACATATTGTAATAATAAGATCGAAATCTAGATATCTAGATTGCTAAGAGGTGGATTCACACTTATATATGTTTTACAAAATTGGCTTTGTGCTGATATCTCAAGCACTCTGATGGAATATTATTCCATAGAGGGCACTACCCGTTGATCCTGATGGCATGAGCATGTTGATGGTTATTACAAAATGGGTGTACATTGTATAACAACTTTTCTCTTGGAAAAAATATTGCTAACAGGTGTGCCTGTGAGCTGCTCAGGTTGATACGGTGGGAGTGGATTCGTTGTTAATTTGTGGGCGCCAGTAACATTGCAGAGCAAGTTACGTGATTAGTAATGATACAAATAAAACTCTATCAACGAACTGTATTGCAATAACAAACTGAATGACAATTATAATACATAAAAGTGTGTCTCAAACCAACAGTCGTCGATGGCGATGGCGATCAATCCTTCCCTGCCTGGACGTAGAATGGGGCCTGTGGGCACCGATCCTCCTGCTTCCCTCCTTGGCTATCAGACTTTGGTACAGCTGGAGACTAGTTCGGCAGGGGAGTCACGTGTGGGCACTCCACGGCTTACGGCGTGTCCAGGCAGCGGATTGATCCCACGAGACGTCGTAGAAGGTGGAATTGTTGTAGTTTGAGATTACAAAAAAATAAAGATTAATTAATACAGTCGTTTAGGTACAAAGATAAACAGTTGATAAATACAAAATATGAATAAAAAGTTACGTCAGTCAAAGATTATTAAATATAGAAAAGAAAACACAATACACAGAAATTTGCTTGGCTGGGCATGGCAAGAAAAATGTTGTGCGTGAAGCGCTGAATGAAATTTAAAGATACAAAAGAAACAATTAAGAAAAACGATAATGTCCGGACCATGTGAGATCCGGTGGAAATTAGCAAGGCCACGACGCTGTTTCTGCCTACAAAAATACTTCGCCCTCAAACATGGGGTAAACAAAATGCAGAAACAACGCCGTATTTGAATACAAGAAGAGGATACTCACAGAAATACCTTGCCTCTTTCCACCATCAACTCACACGTGTCCGGATACACCAGCCAAGACAAATTACACCAGACACATGTAGACACTGAGACGGGCACGGAAGAAGAGAGCTATCCTGTAGCGATCGCCGCGCAGCAAAACTGCGTGGCCCCTACTCAGCCACGCTGAGCACAAAAAACTGTACTCAAATAGAACAAACATAAGGAGCAAATAACTATTTAAATTCACACCGTGCGTCTGCGGATTGCTAAACAACTGTAAAATAAAATCTGGGATGCTAATTGTATACCAGATTAATTTGTTATTAATAATTTAACAACAAACAATATGGGTTGCATACAGTCAACCCCGTTTAAACAATAATTTAAAATAAGTTAGCTGCCCACAAATCGCCACGCGAAAATTTAAAATTGTAGAAAACAAGGAACGAAAAAAAATTCGTTACAATTGCTAATTGATGTGGTGCCGCCAGATGGCGTTTAACTTTCCTCCTAGGGGGTTAGTTGTATAATTTTTCTATATAACAACTCGAGATATTGTGTGAATTCATCCTCACTAGTTGAGCTACACTGATGAGATCTAATAAGATCGAAATCTAGATATGTAGATTGGTAAGAGGTGGATTCAAACTTATATATGTCTTTATTTTTGTCTATGGTTTGGATCCCGTATTTTGAAAATATTCAGAATCCAGTTCATCGGTACATCATATTTTCTGATGAAATTTAATTCCAACGGGACAGTGGCAATTTAGCAAAAACGACACTGGAGCTTGATAAATCCAGGTTTCAGAGAAACCACGAATCGCCAGTACTACGTTAAAGTTAACGATTGGTACACTGTTACCTACCATGGCATAATAGGGTCATTCTTTTTTAAGGGAATTGTGAATCAATATTTATATGTGAAAATGCTTAATACATTTTTCTGCGAGGAAATGGATAATTTGCCCTTAAATTATTGAGCTGCAGCATATTTTCACCAAGATGGCGGTCCTGCCCATTCAGTAGACATAGTGGTCAATTGGTTGAACGAGAAATTTAGAGAGAAATGGATCGGAGGAAATGGCCTCCAAGAAGCCCTGATCGAATGATTTGTGATTTTTATCTGTGGGGCCGGTTAAAAAAAAATGTTTACAGTCAAATATCTCAAACATTATTTATGTTTTACGAACATTTTATAGATTCACAATAACATTTATTTAAATAATTTTTTGAAAACAGTTCTATTCTATTCACATTAATAAAATGTTCAACTTTATAAATAAATGTTGTATGGAATCTAATTATAGACTGGACTATTTAAAAACATTTAAAAACAACGTGTGTGAAATGTGTGAATGTGAATTATGATTACCATTTGTGTTCATGCATAAAGTTAACCTTTAAAAAAAGTAAAACTCACTTACCAAATTGCACGTAGATATATAATCTGTTTAATAATATTTCGCACTAATTCTTCCTGCGCAATCGCGATCGATACTACTGAACTATTTCTAGTGCCTACAAATCATTGCGCATCTTTCTCGAACTGGTTTAGGATTAATGCGCGCAACATATACATTTACAGAGCCGTAACTAGCCCATGTTGCAGCCGGTGCTCGTTCATTATTTTATGTTCCTAATATTGTTTGCATTGATGGGCATATTTTAGCTCGGTGCGGTGGATCTAACAAACCGGCTTAGTTTAGTACCGCCCAACAGCGTCCCTAAGGTCGATCAAGCGGGCGTATGCCGAGGCCCTGCATCGAGCTACCCAATTTATTAAATATTAAATTTCTAATATATCTATATATAATTACTTAAAACGGAGTCTATTGCTTCGATTCGCAATCGCTAGAGGGGTGATGGGAAGCTGGGAAAGGTGTCATTTGAAGGATTTATAATTCTAGATATAGGGAAAAAGATCGGGCATTGTAGCACTGGTGGGTAAAGCGCTAGAACAGTGGAAAGCCGGAAAAGCAAGAAATATGAAATTCATCGTAGACGATATTGTGACAAATAAGTAAGTCCTGCCCACACCGTCTGTTTAAGGATTGTGCCAATTAATTAAGTATAGTAAATAAGAATGTTGAAAAAGATGCAACTGAACGTAAAATTGAAAGAAATGGTTTCTATTAAACATTGAAATAAATGATTTTTATTGAATGCTGAAACAAACATTTTATTTAATGTTGAAACGAAAAGTATTATTGAATATTGAAATATTATTTTGAACACTTTATATTGAACATAAAAAATAATTCGTTAATTAATTGTTATGAGTAATATTGAGAAAATTAAACAGAATTTGATTTTTCTTATATTTAGAGATAGTGGTTGCGATAGTGATAGTACCAGCGAAAGCGATAGTAGTGATTTAACCTAATCGGACTATTTGATTGATCAATTGAAAAACGAACATCAGATAATCAATCGAATAAATAACGAATATCAAATTAATAACCGAAATCAATCAGTAAATATGGTAGTACCAAGACAAGCCCCAGTGAAATGAAATCTTTTTAAATCAAAATTAAATAATGTCAGACCATATGACGGATATGTAATACTGTAATAATGGAATAATGAAAACTTTATTAGACACGAAGGATATTATGTATCAAGCAGTGTTACTATTATTCCCCGGATTTAAAAGTAATCACAACATTAATTTTATTCTTTGCAACTTTCACGATATTACGACGAAGTTATAGGACTACCTAAATATGATTGAGAGATGAGAAATAATCGAAAAAACAGAATTGCTGTTAGCATTGAAATGTCGGATTGGAGCAGTAGATTGGTGTATACTCGGAGTGTACAGTAACGGATATGTGGACAAGATCATGGAAATAGCGGAAAAATAGCAATAGAGGACCCAGATGCTAGGATAGTCATAGGAGGGGATTGGAATGCAAGAATTGGGGAGAAAGGGGGATGGATCGATGAAACTGGTTCAATGACAAAACGTATATCACACGAATAAATAATCAACAGTGAAGGAATAATGTTACTCGGTTGGTTGGACTTAGGAAACTGGAGTGTACTAAATGGAGATGTTGATGGAGACCGGGATGGACATTTGAAACGGGAGGAACTTCAGTTATCGACTAGCAAATAGGAATGCGCGGAAAAAACATGTCGGTTCAAAATAGGAGACAAGATAAAATCAGATAATTTGCCGATTGAACTATCACAACCACTGAACAAACGCACAGGCACCAGAGCGGAAACCAACGAGTGACAGTGGCAGGGTACCCGTGGAATGACAGAACAAAAAGGAAATTTATAGATAAAATCAAAACCATCGATAGGACAAAATTAAATCCGATTGATTTAACTAAGAGGGTGAAAGAAAATTTAGAAATGTGCAGTTCTATGAATCAATACTCAAAACACGCGCAATGGCACGATGAAACGTGTACTAAGTCCAAAATAATAGCAAGAAGGCGACTGAAAGAGCGGAGAGACGGACACTGTAACTTCCACACGATGATGGAAGCAGAAAAACAGTGGAAAAAGACGTGCGAAGAAAAAAGAGGAACGGAAGAAGTGTGAGTGGAATCGTCTACAAAATATCCATAATGAAGCGGAACTGTGGAAATATGTAAAGGAAGCAAAAAATACAATAAAAAAAGGCGAGATACAGAAATAGACATGAATAAATGGTCAACCTATTTTCAAGAACTATTAGATGGAGGAAATATGAACGAAGAGGGCCATGAAACACACTTCGAGTCACAATTAGAAGATCAAAGTACAGAAGAATGGAAAAGCACCTGGTCCAGACGGGATAAGAAATAAAGTGTGAAAAGAAGCCAACCAATAGGTTGTAGGGAAGATAACAGAGTTTATAAATCAAGTATGGACGGGAAGTACTAGTTTCCCTGACAGCTGGAAAATTGATAACATACTACCCATTTTCAAAAGCGGAAAAAAGGACGACGTCAGCAATTATCGAGGAATAACACTAATGGATTCCATTTACAAGGTATACGCCAGTTTATTACTAAAGCGCCTAGAAGAAGAACTGGAGGAGAGACCCATGGTGCCGAGTCTGCAGGCTGGATTCAGAAAGGGACGAAGTACAGTTGAACATATAGTGACGCTAAAATATGTGATTGACCGGGAGTTAAAATATAAAGGAGTTAAACTGTTTACAGTATTTATTGATCTCAAGGTGACGTACGACAGAGTGAATCGTGAGAAGATGGTCGAATGTTTGTATAAATGGGGAGTATCTGAGCAAATATGCGAGAATATTAGAAGAATGTACAATGAAATATGGGCGCGAGTGAAGGAAGGAGACAGGGAATCTGATGTGTTCAGTATAAAAACTGGTTTACGACAGGGTTGTCCGCTTAGCCCCACCCTATTTAATGTGTTCATTGCGGACATAGAAACAATATTACAAAAGGCACAATTAGGTGTAGTAGTAGTGGGGGGAACAAAAATATGAGCGCTAGCATATGCTGATGACCTGGTAGTACTCACCAGAACTGAAAGAGAAATGAAGGACTTGATCAAGACGTTAAGTAGATATTTTATCAAATGACTACTAGAAGTAAACATAAATAAAACAAAAGTAGTCATTTTTAAAAACAAAGGAAGGAGAGCTTTCTATCCAACATTTATGTGGGGGGAAGAAAAACTAGAAATTGTCGATAAATATAAATATCTGGGAGTTATGTTCTCAAGTAATGGCAGTATGAATGAACACATCAAATATGTATGCAAGAAGGCTAGAGCAGCAGCACAGAGTTTGTGGAATGAATAGAGGAAACGAGTCGACGATGCATTTTGTATAAAACTATTTGGGATGTATGTGTGAGGAGTATAATTATGTACTGTGATGAAGTATGGAGTGGCAGGGAGTGGCCTGAGGTCGAGAAGTTTCAAGTGTATTGGTTGAAGCACATGCTTGGACGTACTGGTAATGGACAAGCTTCTTGAAGTAGAAGCACAAGAGAGGCAGAGTAGTATTGAAAACAGTAGATATGGGAGATACAAGCAAATCCAGGTACACCAGCGACTGCCAGAATATATGGAGCGAGCGGGCCGCAGTAGGTCTCAAACCTTGATTTGTAGCTTCAGATGTGGAAACGTGGAAGAATGGTTCAAGGATTGTATGGGTGATAGTATAGAAAATATGGTATATGTGGTCAGGTTGAATATAAATGGGAGCATTGGTAAAATGAACATGGAGAACGTATGGTGAAGAAAGGATATAAGATAGTGAACAAAGGTTGGATGTGGTTTTAGATGAGGATGGAAGAGAAGTGAGTATAATGAGGTCAATAAAGCAACTAAAAGAGCTAAAATTTGGTATATGACAAACAATAGGGGTAGCCTTTCCTTTTGTTTTGCGGGAAAGAAAGAATGAATAAATAATTTATGTAAATATGAATATCAAATTTAATTTAATTTTTGTGTTGTTTTGTTTTTCTGTGATGAAATGGCTAATGGTGGGTTATTATATTATATTGCTGTAAGGATACTAAATGTATAATTTTTGTTTATTTTTAAGTTTTTTACATATTGTGTAGATTATTGTTAATGTCAATAAAGATTTATTATATATAGGAATACCTAACTTATTAGCAATGAATTCATATATTGATTTAGCTAATGGAACACTTTTGACCGATAATGCACAAATCCATTTTAAACAGAGACTAACAAAAGAGAGATAGTAGACATGAAAATAGTAAATCCAGAAAAAATCACTTATAATGAATCACCGCAAACAAAATCCTTCAAACCAAAACAACATAAAATCGTCCATACAAGTGGCAAAATAAACATTAACGCTGATGTTCTTAGTAATATGATTTATTTAATGCAACTACCGACTATTCACTTGGTCATTGTGTTAGCGCAGATTTGCAAATGAGTAAAAACCTTTTGCTTAAAGCACCACATTACAAAGCATGCCTTGCCAAGAATAGGTTGTGGATTAGATAACTAAAATTATCATGAAGTTAAGAATATTTTGAAATACATATCATGGATTCTGAAATTGAAATTCGTATATATATATATCGGTTATTCGGATTAAGATTTTTAAAAAGAGTTTAATTCCTATAAGTACAACTTTTTGAAAATTATATAGATTCCATATCCAATTAATAGAATAGAATCGTGAGAAGATGGTCGAATGTTTGTATAAATGGGGAGTATCTGAGCAAATATGCGAGAATATTAGAAGAATGTACAATGAAATATGGGCATTCTATTAATAGAATATAAAAGATAATCGTTGAGTAGTTGAAAACGGCGTGGCTTCCTTCTTTCGAAATGTTGAAGATTGGTTCCATTGGGATGTCGTTGAAATTTAAGTCCTTTAATTTTATCTTAAAATCGGAAATATTTGTAGATTTGATTTAGGTTTACTTTATCCATTATGATGGGTTTTCCGTTCGTGGAATCTTGATACGTCATTTCTTGTTGATTGAAATATATTTTACATCTTACATCTTCTTTTATCAAAAATATTCTTTGTAGATTTAATGATTCTTCTAATTTTGAGCATTTCGCTTTTATTATCTGTGGTGATGGAAATATTCCTAAATATTGATGTATATCCGGGATGATCTCCATGTGATTGATTTTTATTTGTAGTTTTATTAAACGACACTGGTCTGGTTTTCTTCGAGTATTAATTTTTTCTCGCATTGGCTGGGTGTATTAGTTTGAAGTTGGGGTGGACATTGATACATTTTGTTAATTTTGTTACAAATACTACTAAGAGGTTTTATAATGTTATATATATATATATATATATATATATATATATATATATATATATTTCGTTTGATTTATTTTATTTTCGTAGCTATCCTGGAATTTCGTCGGAATGGGGTGCAAATAATATAAATCGAATTCTGTTTCGGTTAATTTATCGGAATTGATATAAAGTAATTAATTTTATTATCTTCTATTTTACAAATTATTTTTATAATTGATTCAAATTCTAATATGTTCTCGTAATTTATTTCAAATGGGAATTGTCCTAATGTTTTGATTTTTTTTGTAATTCAGTAAATAATTCCGTAGTAGTTATTATGCTGGGTTGCATTATTCTTAATTTGCAAAACGTCATAGAATTTTCAATATCCTGTAATATGTTTAAGATACCATTATACAATATTATCAGTTGATTGTATATGTCTTTTCCAAAAAGAACATTATGCATCTCCAGAGTATCTTTAGAAATATCGCTTAATTGTATAATTCTCGTTTTTAGTAGTAATTCGTTATGAGAGATATATTGAATCGTGTCAATAAATTTTTAAATAATTTATTGTTTATTGAATATTGTATTTTCAATTGTTCCTGAACTTGTCCTTCGTTCGATTGAATGTGTTTTAATATAGTTTGAATTTTGTCTCCGTTGTTTGAATCTCAATTTCCTGTAATTGCTTTGAATATGCTTCCTAATCCATTGATTAGTCCTCGTTTATTTCTAATTATACTCTTGATTTAAATTATAAAAGTGTACGAAAGTATGTTCTGTTCTTTGTAATTTTGCGGGTCCTAAGTTTATTGGTAAGACTCCTAGATTTTGAATGATATTTTTTATTTCTGCTGATGTAATAAGTGGAATACATCTATAATATGAAATATTATTTTATTTTAGTTGTTTGGGTCTTTTAATATTAGATAAGTGAATATTTTCAACTTTATTGTGATGTTTTAGTTTTATTACAGCCGTTTTTAATTTGGGATTTCTTTAATATTTTCCGTTTTAAATTTATTTTTAGTTTTTGACTGTTTTTGTTTATTATTAACGAAAATTTCATTAGGAATTTCTGGTAATTTTTCTCTATTTAGATTTACTTTTGTAATATGTGCGTCTTTCTTTTCTAAGAAAATTTATTTATTTAATTTTTCATATAATATCTTAATTTTGTCTCTATGATTAATAATATAATTGTTAACTAATTGTTTATCAATTTCTATATTGAGTGATAATTCTGTATTTAAATGACCGATTTCGTATGGTTTAAGTTTTGTTGTTGAGTGGATTGAATTATTGTATGCTATTATGACATAATTAACCTCTTTTTTAATATCATCATTTATGTACTGGGGTTGATAAGGAGATAAGAAATATGTAGGGTGAAAATCACTTACAACTATATGCAACCTTAATTGCCCTAAGTTGGCGGCAACATACTTCCCGCGTTGAACGCTGCTGCTTTAAAACTAGTTGACCTCGACAGCTCGAACGATGCCATCCTTGCGGGGAAGCAGTTCAAGAACTCGGCATAGCAGCCACTGCATAGGAGGGAGGTTTTCTTCTTTGATAATGGCTAGAGATCCTAGCTTCAGTTGGTCTGGTGGTTGCTGTTTCCATTTACGCCTCTGCTGAAGTTCGGAGAGGTACTCCATTTGCCATCTCTTCCAAAAATGCTTTGCACCTGCTGATATAAATATGATGGCGTGTTCTTGCAGCTGAACCTTTTTTCCCGTTGCGGCATAAAAGCCCTGGTGCTGGTTGCACTCCTGGTGAAGACACTTCGACGATGATCTTCGTTAATATCCGTGTAGCCTGTTGGCTCTCTGACGGACAAAGATTTTTGAAAATATATAGTTTATTGTAATATAAATGTGAAAGATGTGTTTTAACTTGTGATGCTGGATTCGTACTGCTTGGGTACGCGGCGGTCGAGTACCCAATCGAGATGGCGAGGGTGGAGATGAAATAAAGATGAAAGAAATATGTGGGGTGAAAATCACTACCAACTATATGCCCTAAGTTGGCGGCAACACATTAACGCACGTATTTTTAAATTCACTTCCGTTATCTGAAATGATTTGTTCGGGTATGCCGTGATGTGTGAAATATTTAATTAAATTGTTTACAATTTCGATTGCTTGGCATGAGTTTAATCTATATATTTGTGCGTATTTTGAGAAAGAGTCTATGGTTGTTAAGAATATACTGTTTTCTATCGTAATACTATCTAATATTTGATAGGTCTAACTGGCGTTTTCATTTTAGATTGTATTCTAATTTCAGGGACTTTCTATTGTATTTAGTTAACTGACAGATTTCACAATTATGTATATAAACTTTAATAGTTGTTCGTTGGTTCAGCCAATAATAGATATCTTTAATTTTATTTTCTGTTTCGTCTATTCCGCGATTATTACATTTACCTTCGTGATAATTTTGAATGATTTGTTGAACTTCTTCATTGTCGCCTATGTCGATTAATCGGTTGTTACATTTTCTCATATTAATTCTTGAGTTTTGAAAATAGGTTTGTAATGTTATAGAAAATTGTTCGTATAGGGAAGTAATGGTAATACTTAACGTTAGGTACAATATATTCTTTTAAGAATTTTATCATTTCTTTTTCATAATTGGTTTTAGAAAATTGTGTTTATTGTCAAATAATTTTAAAACAGTTGGTGTTGATGGTGCGAAATTTACTTGAGATATTATAAAATGATTATTTCCGTAAATTACAGGGTAATTTATAATTGGAATATTAATTATAGGGTTTTTACGATTAGAATGAATTGTTAGATCTTCGTTATCGTCAATAACTGGTAAATCCTCTCCTTGAGCTATCATGGATTCGTTATCTGTTTGTTGTTGTGATGTGCTTGGAATTGGTCTAAAAAATTCTGTATTAAATTTATCCATATAGTCAAATATATATATTTTTTTTAGTTATTAAATTTGCATTTATTCAAACAAAGTTACATATTCTATATAAATACCAAAATACAAAAATATGTGAAGTTGTTTAGATATGATTGATGTTTTTTTCCCTCTGTCCTCGCCGCGGGATTTATGGGTGATTTCCTTTCTCGGACTAACGGTATCGAGGGGTGCCGTGCTTTGTTCCGTGTCTTCTATTTTATTTTAAGTTGTTGTGTATTAGTAGATTTTTTATTTTGAGTTTGAAGGGAATTAATTTAAGTGTTTTAATATACTCATTTAGTTCATTGTATTGTTTTATGGCGGTTGTTGTTAATGTCTGTGAATATTTTGTTTTTGTGTATTTTTCCGTTCTAAGATGTTATTTTCTTCTAGTTTGATGGTCATGTAGTTGTTTGTTTGGTATTAGTTTAGTATTTATTTTTATTAGGCTGTTTTTAATTTTGTAGATCATTAATAGATTGTTTAGGGTGATCATGTTCAGTATGTTAAGTTCTTGTGTATTTTCATATAGTTCGGTTGTACTTGTTCTTCTGTCTAAATTGTATAAGATTTTTAAGATTTTGTTTTGTTGAGTTTGTATCTTTGATATATTTTTCTTGCTGGTATTTCCCCAGATGTTATTTAGGTAGTTATATTGTGATGTGAAAATTCCATGGTATATTTGTCAGGTATATATTTTTTTATTTTGTATATTGTCGCTATCGTTTTGGAATTCTTTTTTGTAGGCGATCTATGTGTGCGTCCCATTAAAGATTATCCTAGATATTCCACTTCTTGTATCTTTTTCATTTGTGTTCCATTTATGTGAATGGTTAACTCTATTGGTTGTTTTGGTGTCTTGAAAATCATGTAATTTGTTTTGGATTCATGGACAGTGAGCAGGTTGTTGAAGTACCATTTTTCAAGCTTTTCTAGGTCTGAATTAATGTTTGCTTGAATGGATTCTGGATTCTCTCCTGTATAGACAATGCAAGTGTCATCGGCAAACATGTAAAGTTTACCCCTTAGCTTCAAATCCACTATATCATTAGTATATATAATGTAAAGTGTAAGTGTTAAGTTTCCTCCTTGTGGTATGCCGTATTGTGCTTGTAGTGGTTGGCTTTCTCTACCATTTGTTTTTGTTGTTTGTGTTCTATTTGTTAGGTATGTTTTTATTAGGTTCAGTTCTTTTCCTTCTATACCAATTGCTTTAAGCTTTTGTACTAGTTTCTGTTTTGAAACTGTGTCAAATGCTCATGTCTATGTATATAGCTACGACTATTTTATTTTCGTCTAATTTTGTTTTTATTTGATTGACAAGGTCGTACGCTGCCGATGTTGTTCCGGTGTTTTGTTGAAAGTCGTATTGTTCTTGGCATATGATTTTGTTTTTATTAAGATGATTGGTTATTTGGGTTTGTAGGTTTTTTTCTATGATTTTGTTCAGTGTGGATAGGAGTGAAATGGGTCTATAATTTTTAGGGCAGGCTTTGTCTCCTTTTTTGTATATAGGTATGACAGTTGTTGTTTTTAAATAGTTGGGAAATATTCCATCTTCTATTATTTTATTATTAATTATTTACGACTGTTCCATCTTCTTTGCGGACTTTTTCTATGTATTTATCCCCAGTTTTTCTGTTTCTATTTAGTTGTTTGTTTATATTTTTCCAAAGTTCTTTGGGATTGTTTTTTGTTGACATTAGTTTGCTTTTGTAGTATTCTGTTTTGATCTTTTTTATTAAGGTTTATGTTTTCTTTTTCTGGTTGTCGTATGCATCTTTAGTCGTTTCGTTAATTTTCTGTAATTTGTTTCTTTGTTTTATTTGTTTTATTATTTCATTGTTAATCCATGGACATTCCTCTGTCCTTTTGATAATCTTTGTGCATTTGATGTTTTCTATTATACTTTGTAATTTTTTAGATAGCTGTTCGAAACAGTTTATTGTGTTGATGTCTATTTTCATTATTTCGTGTGTTACTCTTTTCTATCTATTTTAGTTGACTCGAATCGTTTGTATGTTGGTTTCGTTTTGTTTGTATGTTTTATTTTTGTGATTATTGCCGAATGATCCGATATACTTGAGGGATTCGTTTCTATGTCTTGTATCTGTTGTATTCTATTAGTAATGACGTGGTCTATTATTGAGTTGTTACCAGTTTTATTGGGTCTTGTATAGTTTTGTTTTGATATTTTATTTGCTATTTTGTAGTTGTTTTCTTTTAGGATGTTTTTATATTCCGTTGTTATGTTGTTACTTTCAAGTATGTTAATATTTATGTCTCCTATTATGTTGTGTGACTTTTTCTTATTTAATATATGGTGTTCTGTTTTAGTATATTGAAAGTAACTTGTGGTGGCTTGTATATCAGAGTTATTTTTGGTATTTTCTTCAATTAGTAGTATTGTTAAAAGTTGTATTTTGTTTATTGTTGTGTTACTGTATTATACTTTATATCCTTTCTGATATAAATTGCTATGCCTCCTCCTCATGTCTCTCTAGAGTTGTATTGTGACTCCTAGTTTTCTATCTGATAGAGGTGTTCGTTAGTCGTGGTTAGCCAAGTTTCCGTCAAAGCTATGATTTCTGGATTTTTTAGTATTTTTGGGAGAACGTCGAGTTCATGTAGTTTCTTTTGTTTTGACTTTGGATGTTGTGTAAGTATATGCGGTACATCGTGATTATCGATTAGTGTTCTTGTGTTTGTTTTGCACTTAATTGTGCAGTTATATTAGTTTGTTCAAGTCAGTCATAGTTTTGATTTTAATTTTGTTACTTGTCTCTGATTTTCTCATAAATATCGCTCCGTCTCTTGTCCATACATATTTATATCCTTTCTCTTTTCTTATTTCTCTTGCTTTATAGAATAAGGAGTTTGTGTGAGCAGTAAGTTGTTCGTTTATGTAGATTTCGTTATCTTTTCCTTTGAGGGCACATTCCGTTGTAGTTATGGAGCCAATAGTCTTTCTCGCCTTTATTATGTTTGTTTTCGCTTCTTTTGTTTTTAATTTGACTAGAATAGGGCTTCTTTCGTTCGTAATATCTTTCCTGTGTGCTGATATTATTTCCTCTGTGTCTATGTTTATATGGAGTTTTTTTACAATTGTTTTTACTACTTCTTCCGAATTTTAATTTTTTCCTTGCTTTTCGACTCCTAGTATAATTAGATTGTTTTTTATTTTATTATTTATGTTATTTTTGTTTTCTTGTAATATTTCGTCGAAATTCTTGCTCATGTACTCCACAGTTTTCTGTAGTTCTTTTATTTGTATTTTTATGTCTTTATTTGTTACTTCTTCTTCACTTTGTTGCGTTAGTTAGATAGTGAGTGTATTTTTATGTTAATATATTAATAAATATGATATTTTATTGAATCGGTATTTTTTTAGGGACAAAAAAGGATTTATTATCAGTTCTGTCTATTTATTTTGGTTTTGATACCTGGCAGCGGTTTACGTAGCACGCACTATTTTGTTTTATCCTCTAAATCTCGCACTAATTGAACTTAGTATCCGATTTGTTAATATTTTTTGTTTACCTATCGGCACTTCGACACGCACGTGGAAAGTTCTTAATTGTTAATATTTGTTCAGTTTTTATAGCATTTCCCGCGATTCTTTACCGAATTTAAAACTACTGTATATGTAAATGAATTTGAAAATTTTGAAACAATGTATGGAAATTTAAATAATAACAGAACACAATTAACTAAAACTAGTACGGGAAATCAAACACTTAAATTGTAAACTAAATTTTAATCCATATTATCAAAGACTTCAATCAAACAACAATCAAATTCAACGTAATCAAAATTTAAATAAATCAAT
Source organism: Lordithon lunulatus (assembly GCA_963942505.1). Classification (NCBI taxonomy): domain Eukaryota; kingdom Metazoa; phylum Arthropoda; class Insecta; order Coleoptera; family Staphylinidae; genus Lordithon; species Lordithon lunulatus. Next base: position 24,634,646 of record OZ012674.1, on the reverse strand, counting down.
ATGGTCAAATCAATCGATTAATATTCAACCTAGACAACTGTATGTTAAATACACCACAAATAGACAAATATTTGGTCCCCCACAAAATGTTTTTAAACCAGGACAAACACCAACTACTCAATTACCAAAACCAACCCACGACAGCCAAACTATGCGATTAAATATCACAACAATATAATAATAAGTCAAATTTTAATCGTTACAATTATTTCCGAAATCAAATTAATTTAAACCCAAATTAGATAGCCGAAGAATTATTTAATAATGAATATGACGAGCAAAATTTACAAAATGAAAATAAATATCACCCAGATTATGTACCTTCACAAGAAGATTTTGAATATTCTTATCAAAATGATTAATAACAATTATTCTGGCACACACAACAATATAAAACATAACATAAATTATTGTGATGAGACTGAAGACGCACATTTTTTCAACCAGTCTCAATTGGACGAAAAGACATAGTAGTCTAACTAACTAAATCATAAAAGAGAACAAAACCAACATTATACCGATATTAATAAAATTAATAAATAAAATAATAGAAGATGGAATATTTCCCAATTATTTAATAACAACAACTGTCATGCCTATATACAAAAAAGGAGACAATGCCTGCCCTGAAAATTATAGACCCATTTCTCTCCTATCCATACTGAACAAAATCATAGAAAAAATCCTACAAACCCAAATAACCAATCATCTTAATAAAAACAAAATCATATGCCAAGAACAATACGCCTTTCATAAAAACACCGGAACAACATTAGCAGCGTAAAAACAAAATTAGGCGAAAATAAAATCGCAGCTATAAACATACATATAAAAAAAGCATTTGACACAATATTAAAATAGAAAACTACAAGCACAATACGGGCACAAGGAGGACACTTACCACCCACACTTTACATTATATATACTAATGATATAGCGAATTTGAAGCTGATAGGTAAACTTTACGTGTATGCCGATAACACTTGCATTGTCTACGCAGGAGATAATCCAGAATCCATTCAAGCAAACATTAATTCCTAGACCTAGAGAAGCTTGAAAAAATATATACCTGACACAGCAAGGAAACAAATATACCATGAAATCATCACATCACAAAATAACTACATAAATAACATCTGGGGAAATACAAGCAAGAAAAATATATCAAAGTTACAAACCCAAGAAAACAAAATTTTAAAAATCTTATACAATTTAGACAGAACTATACAAAAAGACCCAAGAACTTAACATACAGAACATGATCACCCTAAACAATCTTTTAATGATCTACAAAACAGCCCATAAAAATAAATACTAAACTAATACCAAACAAACAAATACATAACCATCAGACTAGAAGAAAATCACATCTTAGAATGGAAATATACACAAAAACAAACTATTCACAGACATTAACAACAACCACCATAAAACAATATAATGTATATTAAAAATTTTTAGATTGAAAATATTGAGTGGCGGTGAAAGTATACACGTGTTTCTAAGCGATTCGTAGTGAAATAAAGTAGGGCTTAGTGCGAGTAATTTAGTGATTCTCACACCGCTGATTGCTGGAGTTGGGATACAAACGTGTGAAGAAACCTAAAACGATAAGAAGTGTGTGGGTGGCGTATTAAAGTTCAGAGCGGACCGCAGGGTACGTGTACGGCGACGTGAACGGCGAACGAATTTGTTTTCAACGAGAGAATTTCCGAAGTGCGCGAAAATAAATTTAATCAAGCAAAATAATATTATCCTTTATTAAAGTCCCATACATGTGAAGAGAATATCCCTGCAGTGTTCTACAATACTTTCCGTAACAATAATGTCTATTAAAAACACTTATTATAAAATATGATCAATACACGAAAATAAAGAAAATGGGAAAAACTAGAAGTAAAAAAAACTCTGTAATACATTAAAAGAAATAAAAAAAGAGAACAATATACTAAAAGAAAAGAATGCAATGATGGAAATTCCATTAAATGACTTAGAACAACACCAAATAAAAGAAAGTCTGGTTATTAAGGGAGTTCCAAGACAGGAAGACAATGAAACTACTTTAGAAGTACCTATTTAAAAATTACCTTACTAACCGAGAACATAAATCAATGCTATAGAAGAGGAAAAAAGGAAGACGGAATTATAATTATAATTATAAAATTGAAAAATGAACAAAAAAAACTATTGTTTAAAAAATTTAAAAATAAATATGTTACCAAATACAAAAAATAAATCAAAATTCAGTTCGCCGAAGAAGGACAGGTCACCCATTATACAAATTTCGATCATCTCATAGACAACTTACAAAAAATAATTAAAAAGAACACGAAAATAATAAAATTCAGACATCGCGAAGACAATGAATGGATTAATAGCGACATAATAAACATAATTAAAGAAAGAAACTGGCTATATAAAGAATACAAAAATAAAGCCACAAATACTGATTGCAAATAATCCAAAAAAGACCTGGAATGAATCAACCGAATACTACATAGGAACAATAAAACACCGCAGAAAATAAAAACGGTTCAGAACAAAGATGGTTTACATCTAACAAACATCAATGCTATAGCAGAGGAATTTAACACTCACTTTGCAATGATAGGGTCTCAGTTAGCTGAAAACCAATTGAACCAAAGAAGAAGAAACAGAGCAAACACACAGCATAGTGCAGTGACTGAAACTTTACACTTTGAAAAAATAAAGAACAACGAAATAACAGAAATAATAAAATTACTAAAACCAAACTCAGCACCTGGAAAAGAAGAAATACCGACTAGGATAGTACAAAAATTAGAAGAAGAACCGACACCAATAATAAGAGAACTGACCAACAGAATTTTCGAAGACGGTGAATACCCAGTCTCTCTAAAAATGACAATAATTAAACCGATCTTCAAAAAATGCGATAAAACTAACGTAAATAACTATCGACCAATCTCACTAATATCAACTTTTGGAAAAATCAACGATAATCAAGAATAACACATAATAGATTAACAACACACACAGAAAAACAATATTATAAATAAGCGCCGATACGCATTTCAAAAGAAGTCAAGTACAACTGCAGCGATTACAGACATGATAGAACATATACACGAGAAATCATACATGGAAAACGAAACAGCTAGCATTCATAGATATGAAAAAAGCATTCGATACTGTATGCAAAGTAAAACTGCTGAAAAAAACTGTCACAACTTGGAATAAGAAGCTACTAAACAATAGAAAACAAATTACTAAGGTACAAGAAGTGGAAAGTGGCGAAAAAGAAACAGAATATGGAGTACCTCAAGGAGTAGTATTAGCACCATTACTTTATATTTTATATATACATGATATATTTCAACTCAAACTTAAAGGAAATATATTCATATACGCAGACGACACATGTCTCATTCATAGTGGAAAAGCCAAAAATAAAATGCAAGCAGAGATACAGATGGATATGAACAAAATCACACAATGGTGCTACAACAACTCCCTAACCATAAACGAAGAAAAAACATACTACATGATGATCTCAAAGAAAGTAAACCCACAACCAGAGATACAAATATATATGAATAGACAAAAACTAAAAGCGGTAAACAACATAAAACACCTAGGAATATACATCTAAAACAATCTAAAATGGAATCGACATATAGAAGAGATGAAAAAAATAACATCAAAATATTGGCTGCGCTATATAGACTAAAACACATATTACCAACAGAACATAAGAAAATAGTTTACAATGCACTGTATGCAGCAAGGAACCACTACCTAATAAACGTATGGGGCAATACAACTAAAAGAAACATAAAAAGACTTCTAATACAACAAAATAAAGCCTTAAAAATAATACTTAACAAACTAAAACGCTACAGTACACTACAAATACACAAAGAAGCATATAACTAACCATAGAAGATAAAATTAAATAAAGAAACATTTTACTAGTCATGCAAATCAAAAATAAATTAATAAAAAGTAGCATTCATCTAAATCAAAGAAGAGTCTTACATCACCACTATACAAGAAGAAAAAGTGATATAGCAACAGGAAAAAGCCGGACATCAGCTCTACAAAATGGAATAAATATTGGAATCAAACAATATATATAATAATTTACCTAAAGACATAAAAAATAATATCACCTTAAAACATTTAAACAAAAATTAAAAGACCTCTTAAACCTGAATCAAGTAAAACAAGAAAACTAAACAAAATACAACACCAATAACAACAACAACACCAATAACAACAAAAACAAAAACAAGAATAATAAGAACTCCTTCACACCAGGCTGTCCAGGTCAGTGGATTGGTGACAGCACTGAGAGGGAGCATAATTTTCGGAAATTACTATGTTATTTATATGAAACATATGTATTCAAAATTAATAAATATCTAAAAAAAATTAATTAATTCCCTTCAAACATAAAATAAAAAATCTACTCATAAACAACAACTTAAAATACAAAAGAAGAGGAGAGAAGAGGAAACAATAACAGCACCCCTCGATACCGTTAACACGAGATGGGAAATCACTCATAAATCCCGCGGCGAGGACAGAGGGAAAAAACATCATTCGTCAGATTTAAACAACTTCACATATTTTGTATTTTTGAATTTATGTGAAATATGTAACTTTGTTGTTTGATAAAATGCAAATTTATATTTTTAAAAAAGTATGGAATAAATCTCTATAAGTGGGTTTATCATAATAATTTTGTTTAGTAATCAAATATAATATGTATGAAATATCGTCTTTTAAGTAACAAATTGAATTTACTTTTGGGTTTTGTGATCTTAAAACGTTTATTAGGCCAAATCTTTCAACAAATTCTTTTGTAAATCCGGCACTCATTTGCAAGTGACCAAGTGAATAGTCGGTGGTTGCCTTGAATAAATCATCATTAACATCTTTTATGTTGCCATTTCTTATTATATTATTCGAAATATATTTTAAATAATGTTCATAGTTGAATTTTGAATTATTTTCCGGCGTTACTCTATCGAAAGCGTCAGAATTATTATTTATATTATAACTTTTAAGAAAGATTTTATGTTGGTTTGATTTACAGGATTCATTATAAGTGATTGGTTTTTCTGGATTTATTATTTTGATTACTTTTAAATTCTTGGGTGCTGGTACTATTGCTTCATACATAATATCTTTTGAGCCTAATGATATTTTTATTATTCCATTTTTACGATAAATGGTTTCTGGATAAAAAATGTAATGATAGATAGAACTTGCGCTACCTGTGTCAATTAATAATTTTAAATTTGTTTTATTAATTTGTATATATGGTTGTATATATGGAAGTGAATTACTGAAAAATGTATTTATCATATATAAGTGTGAACCCACCTCTTAGCAATCTACATATCTAGATTTCGATCTTATTAGATCTCGTCAGTGTAGCTCAGCTAGTGAGGATGAATTCACACAAAATCTCGAGTGGTTATATACAAAAACAGTACAACTTACACTCATAGAGGGAAGTTAAACGCCATCTGGCGGCACCACATCAATTAGCAATGCACACCCATATGGTAATAACCGTCAACATGCTCATGTTATCAGGATCACCGGGTAGTGCCCTCTAGAGAATATGAATAATATTCCAATAGAGTGCTTGAGATATCAGCACAAAGCCAATCGTATAAAACATATATAAGTGTGAACCCACCTCTTAGCAATCTACATATCTAGATTTCGATCTTATTAGATAACGTCAGTGTAGCTCAGCTAGTGAGGATGAATTCACACAAAATCTCGAGTGGTTATATACAAAAACAGTACAACTTACACTCATAGAGGGAAGTTAAACGCCATCTGGCGGCACCACATCAATTAGCAATGCACACCCATATGGTAATAACCGTCAACATGCTCATGTTATCAGGATCACCGGGTAGTGCCCTCTAGAGAATATGAATAATATTCCAATAGAGTGCTTGAGATATCAGCACAAAGCCAATCGTATAAAACATATATTCCCTCTATGAGTGTAAGTTGTACTGTTTTTGTATATAACCACTCGAGATTTTGTGTGAATTCATCCTCACTAGCTGAGCTACACTGACGAGATCTAATAAGATCGAAATCTAGATATGTAGATTGCTAAGAGGTGGGTTCACACTTATATATGTTTTATACGATTGGCTTTGTGCTGATATCTCAAGCACTCTATTGGAATATTATTCATATTCTTTAGAGGGCACTACCCGGTGATCCTGATAACATGAGCATGTTGACGGTTATTACCATATGGGTGTGCATTGCTAATTGATGTGGTGCCGCCAGATGGCGTTTAACTTCCCTCTATGAGTGTAAGTTGTACTGTTTTTGTATATAACCACTCGAGATTTTGTGTGAATTCATCCTCACTAGCTGAGCTACACTGACGAGATCTAATAAGATCGAAATCTAGATATGTAGATTGCTAAGAGGTGGGTTCACACTTATATATGTTTTATACGATTGGCTTTGTGCTGATATCTCAAGCACTCTATTGGAATATTATTCATATTCTCTAGAGGGCACTACCCGGTGATCCTGATAACATGAGCATGTTGACGGTTATTACCATATGGGTGTGCATTGCTAATTGATGTGGTGCCGCCAGATGGCGTTTAACTTCCCTCTATGAGTGTAAGTTGTACTGTAAATGTATTTATTTCTATTATGTCTTTTCGTCCGATTGAGACTGGTTGGAAAAATTTGCGCCTTCAGTCTCATCACAATATTTTACGTTATGTTCTGTATTGTTATGTGTGTCAGAATAATTGTTATTAAGATTATGATTATAATCAACATCATTTTGATAAGAATATTCAATATTTTCTTGTGTAGGTACACAATCTGGGTGATATTCATTTTCATTCAGTAACTATTGCTCGTCATATTCATTGGTAAATAATTTTCAGCTATATAGTTTGGGTTTAAATTTGTTTGATTTTGAAAATAGTTACGATTAAAATTTTGCTGATTACTATATTGTTGTGATCTATTTAATTGCATGGTTGGTTGTCTCGAAGTTGTTGACAATTGAAAAGTTTTGGTTTAAACACATTATGTGGGGGACCAAATGTCTGTCTATTTGTTGGGTATTTAATATTCGATTGCCTGGGTTGGATATTGATGGGTTGATTTGACCATATAGATTTATTTCAATTTTGATTTTGTTGAGTTTGATTGTTACTGAATCTTTGATAATTTGGATCAAAATTTGTTTTTTAATTTTGACTAAATTGCGGATTTTTATTTCCGGTATTTGATTAAATTAATTCCGTTTTATTATTGTTTAATTTTCCATACATTCTTTCAAAATTTTCAAATTCATTTACATATGCCATAGCCATATGCCATATATATTAATATATATATATATATATATATATATATATATATATATATATATATATATATATATATATATATATATATATATATATATATAGGTCCCTGAACATCCCGCAATAAATGTATCCACAGCTGTCTTATCGTAGTGATAATTTGACATAATTTTTCGTCCGCGGTTAAAATCATTGCTAATTCTTTGCACTACGTTACTTCTTATTAATTGAATTCTATTACCAAACGAAATTAGATGTTCATTCGAGTATGGTCTAGTTCTAGTTAATTCCTATACTAGGCAATCTAAATCCCACCTGTTTGAAAAACACTGTTTTAAGGCGTTTTTATGCTATCCCAGTCATTTAATTCTTCTCGATTTCCTACCATAATTTCTGCTTGGTCTATTAATTTATCTTGAATGTCTTCTAAAATGTGATTATTTAAAGCTGCGTCATTCATAACTGTACGTTGCGATAAGATTGTCGCAATGCGAAATTAATTTATCAAAGTACTACTATTTCCATCATAAGGTCTAATATTGTTTAATTTTGATTTAAAAAGGTTCCAGTTTACTGGGGCTTGAGCTTGTGCTGGTACTGCCATATTTATTGAAATATTCACCTAAATATTTAATAAAATGATCTGAAAACTATATATTTCAATGTACATGTAAAATTATTTGTTTCATTGCTTAATAGCAATTACATATTTAAATTTTCAATAAAAATAGCAATTATATATTATTACGTTTTAGTTACGTATCTTTCAAAATTATTATTTACTATACTTAATTAACTGCCACAATCCTTATTCAGAGGGTGTGGACAGGACTTATTTATCTGTCACTATCCTTATACAGTGGGCATGGACAGGCGAAAAGGAATTTTTGGCACTTACAGCTTCTACAGTGAGCCTACTGCCTTCCAACTCCTTCCCCGATTCCCTTTGTTGTTCTGCCACTCTTCTACGGTCGATGTCCACCAGGGACCGTATCCACTGAAGGGATGAATAATGATTCCACTGAAGGGAAGATTCGATTCACTCTTAAGAAGTAAAAACTTAAAAAAAAACATGTATAAGTGTGAACCCACCTCTTAGCAATCTACATATCTAGATTTCGATCTTATTAGATCTCGTCAGTGTAGCTCAACTTACCCCGAAGAGGAAAGTTAAACGCCATCTGGCGGCACCACATCAATTAGCAATGCACACCCATATGATAATAACCGTGAACATGCTCATGCCTTCAGGATCACCGGGTAGTGCCCTCTAGGGAATAATATTCTAACAGAGTGCTTGAGATATCAGCACAATGCCAATCTTATAAAGTTACGAAAAAGTCTTTATCCACTTTTTGAAACTCGCAGGAATCCTACCGATTGCGTCAATTTTGGGTTTCAACTTTCGAAGAGTGTTTTTAAAAGCGATTTTAGTTGAACAGAACCAACTACAGACTACTACAGGTTTAAGTGTCTAAAGAGAGTGAATAGAACATGCAATTGTTAGCTTAAATATTAAAAGCTTATCTCTATGTTAGTGTTAATGCTGCATCTTCCTATCGCACCGGACACTCTTCAAGGCTGCTGACACCTCGGGTTGGACGCACATAACTCATGCCTAGTTTTTTTGGGACAACCAAAATCGGGGAAGACCAAATACTATATGCGGCCTAATAATTGTCTGTTTAAGCATTTCATTATTTTGATTCCGTACTTCACTTCTATGGATTTCTGAATAACGATATGACTTTGTATATAGTGGTACATCATCGTTAGTATTAATAGTATGCCTTATTTCATTAGTAAAACTCAAATTGTTTACTATCTACATGAAATGCATCTGCGTATTCTTTAATTAAATTTAATATTACATTTCTTTCATCATCATGCAAACACCATATGCACATATGGACCTTATTAATATTAAATTGTGTAACATTATAATACGTTATATTTAAATTCGGTTTGTCTGAATACTGACCATATTCATGGATTGGTTCAGAATTAAATGAATTAATTGTGATCACGCTCATGCGGATTAATTATTGTGCATAATGCTTTATTATTTCTTGCGCGTGTTGCGCATTCAGGAATTTCCAATTTATGATATATGGGATTATAATATCACCATTATCAATATGAACTTCAATAAGTTGTTAGGATCTAGCAGACACTACTGTACAATTCATTACCTGTTGTCCTTATAAATTATGATAATTGAGTTCAATTTGGAATGTAGGGGAACTAACATATCATTCCTTAAATCAATCATTGCTTTTAGCTATTAAAGAAGTTAAATAAATGGTACTTCATTGCAATTACTTTGGTTAGTTTAAATACGTTAGTTTATAAACGTACTATATTTTTCACAAGAATTACCATGTGCAGTCGTAACTAGAACTGGATTATATTGTGGGTCGATTAAGTATGGTAATTGTTATTGTCATTTTTCTTATTGTAACTAACATTCAATTTCAATTAATTTTTCGAGGCTCCGTTGTCAAAAAAATACTTTCATAATCTTTGATTATGATTATTAAAATTATTATTTTTATTTATTTATTTATAACCTCCAGTACATTCATATACATATATATACAAAGGAACAAAAACTATGGGAGGTAATGATAGTAGATTAATTAATCTACCCCGGTCTTCCACCTTATTTATTATGAGTTTTGGTTTACTAGATGTAGATGGTGTTGGGTTTAATTTAACAGAACACATTTGGGTTTTAACTAATTCCAAAATCGTTAGTTAACATGTTAAGAGCTACGTTTTAGGTCATGTGGACTTTTTACACGAATTTGAGGACATACTGGATCTCTCAGCCCTCCAATAGAACGCGCAACGTATTATTCATAAAAAATTGTGCGTGATAGTATTTTGCAACAACAATATGATTATTTATATACGAAGTTTGCAAATTGAGTAAATGTTGTACTTTATTGAAATAGTCAAATGGTGATGTATTTGCATTTTGCTTTAAATTGGTAAGCTCATGATTTTTAAGCTATAATGATCGCGTTTATCACGTTATGAGTTTATAAGAGAAGTTTTTAATTCTAATCGGCTAGCTGAATGTGTAAGAAACAGAGGACGGTCGACGCATTATTAGTGTTAACAATATTTGTATATTACTGAAATTTTCATTGTTTCATTATTACTATCACTATGTATGTAATTGTAAAAAAACTTTTAATGAGATGTACTCTAACTGTAACTAATTCCTGGTCGCGCAAATTCTTATATCAATTCCGTCTCCTCAGGAGAGGCATCATTGATGTTTTCGGACATCCCTAGAATTTGTATCCGGCCAATCCCGTCCTTGTATTTTCGTCACATCTGAGGGTGGTTACGCTAATTGCTGTGTACTCGGAATTCGGCAAAACGCATTAGCGCCCGGAAGTTGTAATCTCTAAAAAGTCTATTGGGACTAATTTACTTTATACACTTCTAGAAATTTAAAAGGCAATTAAAATCCTTATTTTCCTATACCAATAAAAAAATAAAAAAATAAAAGATTTTCAGGGCTCATAGGTACTATCAACGTACGGTGGATCATTGAGTTGTATGCTGCTAATTTATGGGATATAAGCGCCGAGACAGTAGAAATAGATATTCCTGAGAAGGTGGGCCTTCTGTAAAGGTTATACTCAAATGAGTTATTTGTTTTTGAGACCTAAAACATGTATTGCATTGTTTTTTTCCACTTCTACGGTGTTATTTAATTTTTTGGTGAAGTTTATTAGACGAAATTTAGAAACATTTCCAACTGACGCGTAGTACCTAAGAAGCCTGCGAGAAGTTCATCTATATATGAGGCTGTGAAAGTGAAAATGGCGTAAGTCACATTTGAATTGTTTTCAAAAGGAGAAGATTTTGCGTTTGGTATTTATCTAAATCGACATACGTTACATTTGTATTTATAAATAAATTGACTTGAAGTCTGTAACTGCGCACGTCGATTTACATAAATACCAAACGCAAAATCTTCTCCTTTTCAAAACAATTTAAATGTGACTTACACCAGTTTCATTCTTACAGGCTCATATCTGCACCAATTTTATGTATGTACTAATTTTAAGTGTGCGTTGGCCAGGGTATTTAATTTATTAATAAAACTGACTGATTTTTTATGATAGTTGGCGGGTAAAAATTTATTAGGTTTCTAAAAATGGAATTTATTTTCATTGCAAATTGGCGAATAGGTGCATTGATGCATGATACTACAGGTCTTATGGGAAAGTTAAGTTTATGTGTTTTTGTAAGACCATATAATCTAGGAGAACCGGATTAATTATAAATTGACGAGGGGTGTCTCAAGATTTTTTTGATACTCTGCGAGATGGGGTCACTAATTTCTATCAAATCTTCTGATTCTATAAAATAGTTAATTTATTGCATATATTCGCTCTCTGGGAGAATTACTGAAATGTTAGATTTGTCTGCTCGTGTTATAACTAGTGTACTGTATTACAGCTTCTCTGATTGTGGACCGTGGATTTGTTTGAAGAAAACACTGGTTTTACATTAAAATACTTTATTATATAGCGAGAGACATGTTACTCGTCTCTCTTACGGTGTAAAACTTTTTACTAGCGCCACTCGCGAAACGTTGTCTTTTCCGGGAAAGGTTTGTATCACTCTACCGGGACACCACGGTAACACTGGAGTATTATCATCCTTGATTAATACAAGAGTACCCCTATGTAACACATGCACACTGGTTTTGTGCCACTTTTGTCGCTCGTACTTCTTGTTCCATCTCTTCCTAAAATGCTGTTGAACGCTCTGGAGGTGCTGGTAGTGGGACAGCCTATTTTCTGGGATGTGTATCACCGACGGATTAGGAACCGTTAGCATTGAACGACCAATCAAAAAGTGCGCTTGGCTTAGCGCTTCTATATCGCTCGGATCAGAGCATAGGGAAGTCAAGGGACGTGAATTCAAGATACCTTCAATTGTGAGGTCGGTAACTAATTCTATATGGACCGTCTTTACTGCAAAACAGATAAATATACAAACGTGTGCCTTACCTATTTGTACTCCTCTGCCCTTTTTTTTCTTAATTCCGAATAGACCTGCGTAATCAACTCTCACAATCGAAAAAGGTGGAGCTAGAGTTACCCTATCGCTAGGCAAATAATATTTTTATTTTAAGCGGTTTCGCTTTAAAGCATCTTACATATCTAACAACTACTTGTCGTGCTAATAATCTTCCTTGAATGGGCCAATATCGTTCTCGTAAATGAGCAAGGAGTAACTGCGGAGGCGCATATAACAGATTCTGATGTTCACTCTCCATTTTTAACCACGTAACGTGTGTCGATTGCTTAGTACAAGGGGATGTTCTGTTAAGATGATAAGTAGAATGTGATATACGACCACCGACCCGAATTAACCCGTCCTTGTCTAATAATGGACTCAATCTTTGCAATTGAACTGTGACATTCCTTGGTGGGACTAGTTTTAGAGTTTTTATTTCTGACGCCAAACATTCTTCTTGTGAAAGTCTTACTAAATTCAATTCAGCCTCTTTTAATTATGTTAACATAAGGTTGCCCTTTTGTTTTGTCCTCGTCTTACAACAATTGGAAATGAATCTACGACCAAATGCCATGCATCGCACCATTGTACCAAATTTGGAAAATCCATCGAAGGGAAACTTTGAACTGTCTCTTGTAACAAAAACTTTATGAATGGATTTCATTTCCGGAATTTCACCTTTAATAATTGGAACCGAGATGGGCCACTCATCGCTTGGCTTTCCTAACCACGTAGGTCCATGCCACCAGAGGTCTGCAGACATTAACTCTCCTGGGCTTAAGCCTCTGGATAACAAATCTGCAGGATTATCCTCGGTGCGTATATGTTTCCAGCCTAAGTTTTCCGTTAATGAAATAATTTTAGAAACTCCAACAAATACTTGCAATAAATTTGGATCCGTCTTTATCCAGTGTAATGCAATGGAAGTAATCAGACCAATGCATACAACAATGAAAGTCTAATTTTAATGATGCTCTAACTTTAGCTGATAATTCTGCTAGAATCAGAGGTGCTGATAACTCCAATCTGGGAATTTTCATAGTTTTTATATGAGCAACTCTTGTCTTTGAACATAATAAATTAACATTAATGATTCCCGTTGTACTAATACTTCGCAAATAAATATAAGCTCCGTATCCTTGCTGAGAAGTATCTGAAAATCCATCGAGTTTGACCCTCGCCACCTCCAAGCAAATGATATGACGAGGAATTTCCAAATTATTTAAAATATTTATTGTGAGTCTATGCTCATTCCACTCTTGTAGGAGTTCAAATGGAATTTTATCATCCCAAGAAAGTTTCATTAACCATAATTGTTGCAAAATAATTTTGACTTTAATTACACACGGGGATAATAGACCTAACGGATCAAAAATTTGAAATATTTCTGAAAGCATTACGTGTTTTGTAATGGTCACGTTTGATTTTTCTGTAATTTTATACTTGATAGTATCGCTATGACCTGACCATTAAACACCTAATGTTTTTGAATTTCAACTCTCCGCAAGCAACAACTTATCTGGGCCAGCAACATCCTCTTTCATGTGAGATAGAATTGATGATGATCATTCGATATCCATTTTCTAAGAATAAATCCCGAATAGAATATATGTGATATTTCGCTACACATTGCTTTTGCCGTTGAAAGTGAGTCAAAGCCAGAGAGTAAATCATCCATATACAGATCAGTTAAAATTATATGTGCCGCCACAGGATGCTTCTCCAAGGACTCCAAACCAACCTGTTTAATACACCTCAACGCTAGATATGGTGCTGAAGTCATGCTATACGTGACAGTATGGAGAGAATAGGTTGGCAAATGCTGTGATGGTTCTTGCCTCCAGAGGATTAATTGAAGCTTTCGTTGGTCTTCCTCGATCCATATCTGACGATACATCTGCTAAATATCTGCACTCACAACATACTTATGTAGTCTAAATCTTAATAGCAATAAAAGTAAATCATTTTGAAGTATTGGACCAGTAAACTGTATATGATTAATTGAGACTATTTAGCAGACTCATGGAAGACTACTCTAAGATTTGTAGACAAGCTATTTTCATTTAAAACTCCATGGTGGGGCAAGTAAAAACAAGGATCCTCAGGTAACTCAGATATTTTTGTCATATGACCGGAAGCCTCATAATCGCTCATAAAATGATTGAATGAAGTATTTCGCCTTGAACGCTGGCTTAGCCCTAAACTTTCTCTCTAATGATTGAAATCTTATTATCGCTGTTTCCCTTGAATTGCCTAACAGCTCTATAGACTTGTTTAAAGGAATCTTCACAGTAAAACTACATCATCGCCCTTGCGAGTAGTGGTTTCAAATATTTCCTCACATAATTTATCATCTAGGGACGGAATCTTCTCGTCAGAGATATTTTCTATAACCCAAATTTTTTCTAACTATCTTTTAACATCCATTTTTGAAAAACATGAAAGAACACGTGTTGGATTTGCTTGAAGAGATCCTGACAATGCCCAACCTAGCATCGGAAGACGACCAGTTATTTCTGGTAAAATATGAAATATATGTTTGGAAATCTCCACACCAAGATTCTAATTCAATTGCACATTTCTCTAAAGAGTGAGCCTTGGAATTGGTAATGCCAACTATTGAAATATTTGACTTCACCTTTGGTATCTGCAGCTTTTCTGCTAAACTATGAGTGATGAAATTGATTTGAGAACCGCAATCAAGTAGTGCCCGTGTGGACACCCATATTCCCTTGTTATTTAACACACAAATCTTAGCAGTTGCTGTAAAAAAACCTTTTTCTCGTTGATATTGACATTTTTAGTATGTCTTTTTTGAACATCATTAGATTTAGCCTCAAATGACTAAAAAATTTGCCTTGGAGTCAAGAAATTTAAATAAATCATTAATTGACGATGAATCTTTAGACTCCCATTCCTTAAGTGAATCTTGATCTAATTTTTTACTCAGTACAAATATAAGTAATGTAGACCATGCGATGGTGTATCCTGCATCAGAAAACTCAATGCATTGTAATATTTGCGAGGCGCTACCTATCAACGCGGCCCTTAAATAATGGTATTTATGCATGGGCGAAATCCCATTATTAGAATTATCTAGCGACTCAAAGGTATCCCTAAACTCCAGCCAATGTTCAAATTTCCCATCAAATTTAGGTAACTCAATTGTGGGTAGCTTAAGTGATTGACTATTACTGGTAACAATATTTTCTATTGAATTGGCAGAACCGTTAACGCCCAGGGAATTTCCCTTGGGTTGTTGCAGCACTCATGTTCGCATAAAAATCATCTTCTACCGCATCACGATAAGCATAGTGAGCAGAAAGATCGTTTTCTTCTGCTAGCTGCTCAATTTGCCCCTGCACATGTTCAAAGTCACTAAATACTTTATATACCTTTTCAATTATTTCTTCTAACTCATCGATCTCAGTCTTATTTAATTCCCTTTCACGACTTTGTGTTTTATTCAGAAATGTGGAAAAACTTGTAAGCCGATGTTTAAGTGGGCCACAATGGCGTATTAATGTGGTCAAATCAGCCATTATAAAATCAAATTTTATTTAAAATAATAACTATACGTTAAATATTGTTGGTATAAATTCAAATTGAAAGACCCAGATAACTCTCACGATAACAGGGAAGGGGAAAAAACTCACCGAGCGATACTGCTTGTGTCTTTCAACGCACCCCGTCCTCAAGCCAACGCCGACCACCTTCTCTCTCGTTACCTCAAGTTGCTGCTGATGCCGTCTCTCACGCGTTTACGTTTGTGCGGTAAATTCCGCTTGTATGGATTGCGTGTTGTATTATTACAATTGTCTTCAATTGTATCAACCAAAATCCGGTTTGAAGGACCATGTACTGTATTACAGCTTCTCTAACTGTGAATCGTGGATTTGTTTGAAGAAACAAAATTATTACATTAAAATACTTTATTATATAGCGAGAGACATGTTACTCGTCTTCGTTACGGTGTAAAACTCTTCGTCTAAGACGATATTATGCGCCCTCTCTTCCCACGCATCATACCCACTTAAGGGTGGTAAATATATATACAAAACAGACGGAAAAACTAGTGTTCGGAAATTGTTTGTCTTAAGACTTGATGATTTTTTATTCTGGGGCACTTGGTACTTTCTCCGCGGATTTCTTCGGAATGTCGTTATCGGGTATATTACGCAACGCTATTACGGTTTCGAGGTTTTCGGTACGGTTTTTGTGAATAAGATATACACCCCATCTTATTCACAAAATTTGGGCCTTTAGATAGTAGAGGCAGTTCTCTTTCATCAAATGTGACATTGAATAGATTTTGAATTGAAATGGGGGCATTATTTTGGGGATATGGTTCTAGTTTTTTTAGATTATGTTTGAAATTTATTGAAAATATGTTTGCTAATGGCCTCTCTAATAACATCATCTAGGACATCAAATTCAATCGGGTTTAGTTTAAATGTGAGCACAGAATGTATTACCTTTAAGTAGTGTTGAATGATGTTTCTGCGATGAGATAAGAATGTTACTTCTTCTTTTAACAACGTTTTCCTCTCTGCATTCACAGAGAACGAAGACGAAGACACCAATATCCACACCAATATTAAACCATATGTTTTGTGCGGTCACTTTTACTTTCTTTCTTAGCCGAAAGTATAAGTTGGCTTGTTGTGCTGTACTGGCATGTTTTCTGAAAATTTCATAAAAAACATCAGCATTTACTTACATGTTAATTTATTAATCGCGGCGAGTATATATATATGGACGGCCTCGGTGCAAAAGTAAGTCATTTTTCGATTTTTTTCAGCTGCTATTAACTATTTTACCAAAGTCTACCTCTGTGCAAAAAGAAAAAGTCCACAGATAACGGAAGGCTATATTATCATTACATGTGGACGTAATAAGTAGACTTGTGTCCAATGGCACGTGACAGGAAGGTTGTGCGTTGGTTCATTTTCGTGTGTTTAATTTTTTTATTTCTTTAATGTTTTTCAAGAAAGTGAATTGTAATAAAACTTAAATATTTGTTTTCATTTATTTCTCATTCATATTTCTTTATTGTACAAGTTACAAGAAACAAAATTTTTGCTTCAAGATCTCAAAAGATCATGCATTTAGTTACACAATTGCTCCAAAGATCCTACCTTTCTCCCTCGGATCGATGATAAAGTTATACACAATGTAAAAAATGCGACTGAAAGTGATGACAGTGATACAAATCATACATTTCTCCCTGGGATCGTCAATGAAGTCTTCAACAATGTAGAAGAGAATCAGCCCCAGATAACTGCCGAGAAGAGATGCTCAAAAGGAGACACCAGAGAAGAAAGAAAAAAAGAAAGTTATTACGAAACCAAGGATTACCGTATGTTACGAGGAAAGAAATGGACGTTGCTGGACAAATTTTTCTGCCACTGCCACCTGCTTTCATCAGAAAATCAAAAACAGATTTTCTCTGCTTATTGGAATTTAAAGTCACTACATTACAGTATACCGTTACAAGGACAAATTATTGAAGTATGTAAAAGCTGTTTCCTAACAATATTTGGAGAGACAGTCAAGTTTGTGTGGACAATTACCCAACAAAAACAGGCTTCTCCTGTTTCAACAACCTCCCCACATAAACGAGGCAAGCACAGCCCTGAAAATAAAAATTTTCCAGAGAGAATGTCTCTTGTTCATCAGCACCTAGCATTTCTACCGGTATATGAGAGCCATTACTGCCGAAAGGAAACTACCAAAAAATATTTGACACCTCACTACACACTGGAACAGATTTACAGCAAATATAGAGGGGAAGTAGAAGAACCCGTCATACGGTGATGCCTTCTGTAGCTCCAGAATAAAAATAAAAAATCGAAAAAAAGACACTCAAAAAAATTAAAATAAAATTAGCATATTCTCAAGATGATGAGAGGGTATTGTTGCTGAAAAGGAGAGAGATTCATTACATGAATGCTTAACTGACCTATGCAATGAAATTGGCAGACAAGCGAAAGAGTAAAAATTACTTAAATTTCATTTGAGTTACAACAGTGTTTACCAACTCCATCTTTGCAAACATCAGTCGGCTTCTATAAACGCCAGTTATGGACGTTCTGGACATGCACGATATGAAAACTGGAATAGCTTCATATTTTCTGTAGTATGAGACGATGGCAAAAAGAAGAAGAAACAAGATTGCCTCTTGCGTATTCCTGGGTCTCCGTCAGGTTGATAAAGATTTTTCACACGTTGTATTATACAGTGACTCATGTCCAGGTCAAAATAAAAATACCTACTTCTTAACAATGTACTTGTCGCTAATGAGGAGTAAGTAAAACTCCATATCAATCCGAGACCATAAATGCATGATGTCAATTCATTTCAGGATGGAATGCGAAAAAATTCAATGGCTCAATTAGCCATCCACATGATTGGGCTACATTAATACGAACTGTTGGGTAAAATGCCATTTGTTGTCAAATAAATGAGAAGAGAAGATTGTTTTGATTATGCTGATCTGCTTAAAACAGATTTATTGTTTACAAAAAATACTACCGTTGGTTTTGTCTGTGGCTGCGGTTCCTTAAGGACCAACCTCTAAAAGTATTTTATAAGAACAGCCTGAAAGAAGAAGAGCCATTTTTGGTTATCGATTTGACAAAGAGCGGTAAAGTAGAGTCTTCTCTGATACCAAAACAGGCGTACCAACAAAAAACGAGACATTTTATCGCCCGTCTTTCACAAATTTTATGAAAATCTGCCAAGCAAAGGTGATTTGGTTGATCCTCTTATTGAAGATGAGGAAGAGGATTCGCGTTTTTTATGTGTAATTTATTATAATGATTCATTATTAGTTTAAAAAAAACCTAATATGTGTAATGGATTTCAGAAATGTACTTATGAAGTAAACGTTTTTGCCTTTTTTGGTTATTGTAATCTTTGTTTTTTATGTCTAATTTATTATAATAATTCTTTATTTGTTTAAAAAAACTTTAAGTTTAATTTTTATGATGTTTGTAGTTATTAGATTAGGTAGGTACCTAATATGCGTAATTGATTTCAGTATTGTACTTATGAAGTAAACTTTATACATTTTTATTTTTCTAATCTTTGTTATTCTTTTAAAAATCCTTCTTCGCACTATACAATCTTTTCAGCGTTTATTTGACGTAGGATACACGGATATATGCTTGCAGATATCAGATATTTTAGATTTAGATTTTAGATTTTAGTGTATATATTATCTATTTGCCTTTTACCTTTCGGTGTATCCTATTACATTTACATTACTTAACATTATACTTTACAGTTATTGTTTTTGTTTATTCATTTGTAACTTCTTTCCACTTTTTTCTGTTCTGTTCTTGGCCCGTTTTCTGGCTTGTTTAACTGTCTTTCATTTCTTGATTATTATTTCCTCTATTCTGCTATCCCACTCTTTTCTTGGTCTACCTCTTCTTCTTTTATTTCCAGTTCTTCCTTCCCATACCTGTTTTGTTTGATTCTTTTTGTCCATCCTAATTAAATGTCCCCACCAGTTTAGTTGTTTCTGTTCTACATACTTTTCTATAACTTCAATTCCCAATTGTTCTACTTGCTCTATTCTGGTTGTTCTATCTTTATATTTATTTGTTCTTTCCGAATTTCTATTATCATCACTTTTGTTTTGTTATAATTCTTTTTCATATTATACTTCTCTAGATGCCTAATCCATACACTTAGGTTGTGCGGCAGATTAGCTTCATTTTCTGCTATCACTACGACGTGATCAGCGAATTCTCCTTCCGATATTTTTACCACTTGCATGTTTTTGTAACCTATATTTGCTTTTTTGATTTCTGGTTTCATGCTCTTCATTATTTCATCCATGTATATGATAAATAACAAAGGACTGAGCCCGCCTCCTTGTCTTAGTCCAGTGGTTGTCTTAAATGTTCTTGATGTTTGTCCCTTGTATATTATTGCATGGGTGTTGTTATATATGTTTCGTATTATTTCGACTGTCTTTCTTTCTACACCTCTCTCTTCCAGAATTTTCCATAATGTATTTCTTGGGATCATGTCGAACGCTTTATCTAGTGATCTCTATGAATCCTAGATATGTGTTTTTATTATTTGTAGTTCTTTTTTCTGTGATTTATTTTATTGTTAAGATGTTGTTCTGTGTAGATCATCCTTTCCTAAAACCGCATTGCGATTCTACTAGTGTCTGTTTTATTCTTGCTATTATTCTCCTTCTTATTGAATTTTCTAATATTTTCATCCCTATACTTATTAGTGTTATGCCGCTATAATTTGAGCATTTCGTCTTATCCCCTTTCTTGTGTATCGGTAAGATTAGTGCTGTTTGCCAGTCTTTTGGTATGATATTTGTGCTCCATATGTTGTTGAGTAGTTTCCGTAGTTTTTCTTTACCTCCCGGGCCCAGGTGCTTGATCATTTCCGCTGTAATCTGGACTTGTTGGTGCTTTTCCTATTTTTAATTCCTTTATTATTTCTACTAGTTCTTGTTCCTTGATACACTCTGTATCTGCTTCTATATCTTTATTGCCTCTAATTCTTGTCTTTTGTTCATTGTCGTTATTTGAGGTTAGTAATTCTTCAAAATATTCTTTCCATCTTTGTAATATTTCATCGTTTTCCTTCAGCATTCTTCCTTGTTTGTCTTGTATGTATCTCATTTCTTGTCCTTTTTCTTTCCTGCAATCTTTTAGGGTTTTATAAAGTAGCTTTTGGTTTTCCCTTGCGTTTTTTTTATTGTCTCCCCGAACTTATCCCATTCCTGGTTTTTGCTATTCTAACCTCGTCTTTTACTATTTTTTCTTGTCTCTGTATTTTTTGTAGTTTTCGCTATTTTTGTAGTTTAGGTATCTTTGCCATGCTTTTTTCTTTTCTGTTGTTTTCTCTCATATGTCCTCCCACCACAAGGCTGTCTATTATAGATTTTTCGTTCCTGCTTACCACTTCCCTTGTGTATTTGTGTATGTCCTTGTGTTTGAATAGTGTGTTCGTTATTACTAGGTCGTTCATTCTACAGTACTCTAGCATTTTCTTCCCATTTTCGTTTAGTACGTCTTCACCATATCTTCCTCTCGTCAAGTCGTTATCTTTTACTTCCTTACCAATTCTGCTGTTGAAGTCACCCGCAACGAAAACTTCTCCTTGGGCTGTTTTGGTTGTTTCGTAGAGTTTCTCCCAAAATGCTTCTTTGTTGCACACTACATCATCTTCATTTGGCCCATATACTATAATTATTGTTCTGGTTCTGTTACTTTCTTACAGTGTGACGGTTAGTATCCTTGGTGATATTTCCTGCCATGTTTCTATTTAGTGCTCGATGTCTCTGTGTATAATGCATCCTACACCTTCGGCTGCCCTTTTATCCTCGTCTACCCCGCTATAATTATTTTATGTTTGTTATTGGTTGTGTATATTCCTTTCCCTTTTCTTTTTATCTCCGTTATTGCCAATATGTTTACTTCCATTCTTTCGAACTCTTTTTCCAGTTCTTCCTCTTTTCCGTATATACTATTATTTTATGTTTGTTATTGGTTGTGTTCTTCCTCTTTTCCGTATATACTCCTTATGTTCCAGGTTGCTGGTCTTCATATTTTGTCTTTCTGTGTGGTGTACTTGCAATAAAAGAGTTTGGTATTTGTTATTACATATACAATTAAAATACTAGAGGTGTTAGTTATTCTTGTGGGACTATCGATTACATTTATTTTCATAAAAAGTATTTTTAAGTAAATCAAATTTAAAATCACCTAAAATTATATGAGAACTAATCAGACGACCATGTATCATTGAAGAAATCATCAAAGCAACCAAGAAACTATACATCTTCATTTTTTGGCTAATGATATATTAATGTTAACAATTATTTCTCTTTAGCCACATGAATTTCTATTGATACAAGCTATACAAATTTATTTATTGAAAATGAGAAGTTATTTTTCATAAATCATGACTCCTCCCGTTGTATTATCAATACATTATTGTTCTTGTTGGTTTTAGATTCCGTATGTGTTACTACTCTTCAAGAACATAGGTCTCTGATAGATAAACAATTATTGGATTCCATTTCATGATATGCAATTGTATCCCATCCTGATTATTTAGATATCCCTGACAATTGAAATAAATGAATAAATCCCCGAGTTTTTTGTGTCATTGCTATTTATCATAAGTCATGTATTTATTCTTTTGAAGTCTCTTTCTAGTGATGGATATTGCTTGTTCCATATCTTATATTCAGTATTTAGATTTAGTTTATATTTATTATTTGCTGATTTACAGTTACTACAACTTACTTGACTACTTATAGTAGTCATGAGCTTCACTACATGTAGGGCACACACTATTACCATTACAATGATTGCTCATATGCCATATAACATCTTTCAATTCCATAATTATCGAACACATTACAAATACACCATCCAATATTAACAACATTTTTCTGCATTAATACATCTTTAGTTCTAGGATCAACTTGTATTATAATATTGACTTTATTCATGATAATCTTTGACTTATATAACATTGTCAATTGGGATTGATTAGCATCTAATCCATTTTGACTTGAAGTTAAGCATAAAATTGTTGGGACAACTTACATCTCTCACGGTGAAACCTAAGAAAACGCATATTTTCGTGAGCAGAATTAACAGTGACATTAAATCGTTAGAAGACCATGTTAAATCAATAATGAGGACTTTGAATATGTGAAATTGGCTTCCAAAAACAGCACTAATTGCTTCAAAATTTCGACTAATTTTGTCCATCATGATATATTAATAAATTCTAATAACTGGCCCAAAGGAATTTTATTGGACCCTATATTTTTTGTATAGAGAGAGAGAAAATCAATATTCAAAATAATGTAGTGTATCCATCAATGGTACAACAGAAAAACCCAAACTCCAACCATAGATACTGTTTCCAAATATTTTATCAAAATATATGTTCACTAAGAGCAAAGAAATATGAACTGGAAACATACTTAAAAATAATAAACGTTTTTTTATGATATAATATGTTTAACAGAACGTTTTCTTATAGAAGATGAATTACCATCATTCTCCCTAGACGACTATAAAATAGCATCCTCCTATTGTAGAAATACACAAGATAGAGGTGGCTCAATAATTATGTGCAAACCAGAGGTGATTTATACTGAAAACTCTAGACTGGTAGATCTCTCTAAAGAAGTTCACTGTGAAATATCGTTTATAACCATACAATCCGAAAATATAACCCTAAACACAATATATTTTTTTTTTAATTTTATTTATTAATCATATATATATATATATATATATATATATATATATATATATACATAAATAATACATAAATACAATTCAGTAAAAAAATAAACTAAAAATAATAATTTTCCCTGCGGTTGCTCCGGAGTGGGTCCTGGCCACCTGGTTTTGGGAAATCTCGAACAAAATGAAAATTAAGTTAACGTATGTATGTGTAAAAACAGTACAACTTACACTCGTAGAGGGAAGTTAAACGCCATCTGGCGGCACCACATCAATTAGCAATGCACACCCATATGGTAATAACCGTCAACATGCTCATGTTATTAGGATCACCGGGTAGTGCCCTCTAGAGAATATGAATAATATTCCAATAGAGTGCTTGAGATATCAGCACAAAGCTATATATGTATGTATGTGTCTTTTTTAGAGTAGTAGTATTCGGTTATTCGCCTCTTCTATTTAAGATGTAGTCACATAATTTGTTTTTGAATGCCTTCATGCTGTTTGTTACATGTCTTACTTCTGTTGGCAGTTTATTATATTGTACTGTAAGTCATCCATCAGTAAACTTTTTTTTAATGTATTTGTTCTTGTTTTAATTGTGCGTATGTGACTCTTTCTCCTGGTGTTGTGGTTGTGTATATCTTTGTTGTAATTTAATTCATTCCTGTTTTCATCTTGTGGATATGTGTTAATTTGGTTTGTAATATGATTTCATTTATTTTTTTCTCCTTCGTATTTTTGAAAATGATTTTAGTTGGTGTAAGTCTTGGCATATTGTAAATCAATTTGAGGCACATGTTTTGCTGTCTTTGCATTTTATTTATATTTGTTGAGGTTGTATTGCCCCATATATTGCATAGATAGCTGAGTTTGGAGATGAAATGTGAGTAATATATTGATCTTTTCATGTTTTCAGGTAGAAAATGTCGTGCTTTATATATCGCTCCAATAGTAGCTGCTATGTTTTTCTTTAATTTGTTAATATGTGGATCCCATTTTAGGTTATCTGTAATTGTTAGACCCAGATAATTGATCCTCGATGTTGTTTCTATGTTCTTTTCATTTATTTTTAAGCTCACATTTATTTTTGGTTTATTTTTGTTTGATATAGTCATTATTTTTGTTTTTGCTTCATTTATTGTTAGTGAATTTATTTTGAACCAATGCATCAGTTTTTTTATGTCGTTGTTTATTTTCTGTTCTAATTCGTTAGTCGTTTTACCTCTGTACACTATGTATCGTCTGCATACAGATACAAATTTCCCATAAGTTGTAAGTTTTTAATGTCATTGATATACAGGAGATATAAAATTGGTGCTAGCACTCCTCCTTGGGGTATGCCATATTCGGGAACTATGTCGCTCAGGGTGTTGGCGTTGTTTGTTGAGTTCTGTTGTGCAGGTACGTTTGAAATAATTTTAATTGCGTTCTCCTTATTCCATAATTCTCAAGCTTTTTGATTAGTCGCGTTCTTGACACGGTATCGAATGCTTTCTTCATGTCAATGAATAGCGTCGTAGCATATTCACCTTGATCTATTATCTTCTGCACATTCGATATTAGATCCGTGGTAGCTGATATTGTTCCAGAATTCTTTTGGTACGCATATTGCTGTTTGTATAAAATCACTGACTCTGACTTATGCCCATTTCATAATATACTGTCGGACGTTAACTTTGATTTCATAAATTGTCACCTAGACATCGACGAAAAATGTAATTTATTAGTTAGTAAATGTAGCGACGTATGCGTTTCCGCCTAAAAAGCAATAAGTAAGTAAACCCAAATATATTAAGTGGTTTAATCCTGACTTAGCAAACATGACAAATAAATTAGCCTTTCTATATGATTTAAAATCGCAATGCAATTCATAAGTAAATATACAATAATATAAGAGGTTTAAAAAATATTATATTAACATCTAAGAAAAATGCGAACTCAAATTATATAAACAATTCACAACAACAGTAAAGCGATGTGGGCTGCTATAAATGACAACTCAAACAGAAATATGTGATTATTACATGATTCAAAATGTAAAATTACGGCAAACGAATTCAATTCATATTTTGCAAATATTGGAGAGGAAATATCGAGTAAAATTCAAACAGGCAAGGACCCATTATCTTATTTAAATCGAACTGTCCACACAAAGTTTACATTCAAAGAGAATACTTATATAGAAGTAAGATATGCAATAAATATTAAATAAGAACAGCAAAGATATCTACAATTTAAACTTTAAAATGATAAAAAATATAAATAACAGTTTTGTTAGTAGAGTAATTATCTCTACTAACAAAACTGTTCAACGAAACAATTAAACATGCTAAAATTCCGGCATGTTTTAAACTATCAAAAGTTATCCCACTACATAAAAAGGGTAACACAGACAATCTGAAAAAACTATAGACCAATAAGTATTATACTAATAATAGCCAAACTATTTGAATCGCTGATAAAAAAAAACAAATAGTAGAATATTTAGAAACGAACGATATATTAAACAAAAATAAATGTGGTTTCAGAGTAAACAAAAACACAAGCTCTGCAATAATGCAATAGACCAAATTACAACTAGAACATGGACATGTGCGACCTAAGTAAGACATTCGACTGCATATCACATGATATAATATTCAAAAAATTGGTATACTACGAATTCTGTAAGAATAGTATTCAACTTATAAACTCCGATCTATCAGAAAGACAGCAGCAGACACATTAGAGATATGCAGTCCAACTCTAAATCAACAAATATTGGAGTACCGCAGAGGTCAATATTGAGGCTAGTTTTATTTCTCATTTACATAAATGATTAGCCAGATGCTCAAACTATATTGTATGCAGATGATACAACCGTAATAAATCAAAACAAGAATATATATGACATTCTAGTATCAAAAACGGACACCATGTATACTGAAAAGAATGGTAAATGGATGGCAAATAAACACGCACTGAGGAATTTAGCCAGGATCGTACCAAAGCCAGTCACAGTGTTCTATGCAGCTTGAAAAGCTGTATATTGCTATGCTATTCTTATGTGGGGCCATTTTTCGCATATCAAGAAAATATTTCTACTCCAAATGCGCGCAATAAGAATCATCTAAACTACAGGGCATGTACTCGAGGTACCTTCAGGAGGCTGGGCATCCTAGCAGTACCATCAAGCGAGCAACGTTAAACCATGTCGTTGCAAAAACATAGCTCGACCAGAAACAGGCTCGAGTTGCAACATTTGTGATACAACTGCGTTCAATTTCAAAACGTTACAAGATGAACTTATGGCTTACGCACCAACAATCTGGTGGCATAAAGCCTCAGACGGGGTAAGCAGGAGAATACTAGGCAAAGTGCAAAGAATGGCCTGTCTAGGAATAACAGGGGCAATGGCAACAACCCCCACCGCCGCAATGGAGATTATATTGGACCTGCCTCCACTTCACAACAAAGTGGAGACAGAGGCCAAGATAGCAATCTACAGAACTAACGCCATGGGGAAGTCATACGAATCATCCATAGACCACACTCAACTAGCATTAGGGAAAACCGAAGAATACATTCTAAGAATGCGTCCAGACAGGGCAATAAATACACTTCACATGATGAAACCATACCAGCTAGGGCAGAATGGGAAAATGACTATATGCAAAAACTTAAAGGATCAATCTGGTTTACCGATGGATCTAAATCCAACAAAGGAACAGGAATAGAAGTGTATGAGAGCAACTCGGCAGGAGGCGCAAGACTCCCTTGGCGAGCATACCTCCGTGTTCCAAGCAGAAATTATCGCAATTCAATGCTGCGTTAAAACTCTATTGGAAAGAAACTATAGTAAGAAGGAAATCAATATTTTGACTGACAGTGCTGAGAGCTCTAGACTCCAGCGTGAATAACTCTAGAGTTGTCATAGAATGCATTGCAGATCAGATGATACTGGGAGACCGAAATAAAGTAACACTTGTGTGGGCACGAGGACATCAGGGAATCAAAGGCAACGAAAAAGCAGACAAACTGGCAAAAGAGGCTAGTGAATTAATATTCATTGGCCCCGAACCAACCTGCGGGATACCATATAGGACCGCAAGGAATAGCTTGAGAAAGCATAAAAAAACCGGCACAGCCGATACTGGGAAGCCCAAACTGGAATGAAACACTCGAAGAGGTTCATTAAGGCTCCCAGTAAAACTAAATAGGAACCAATTAAGAAATATCTAGGACTCCTAACAGGACACTGCACATTAAATAAAGACCTGCACACTTGGGGATAGACAAATCACCAACGTGCAGAGGCTGTGGGGAAGAAGAAGATACCCCACTACATTTAAAAACTAGCTGCGAGGTATTCAACTCAGACAGGAAAAAGACCTTTGGTTCAACGCGAATGAACCTAAAAGAGCTCCAAGCTCGCCCATTCGCGATACTTCTGGATTTCATTGAAGATACAGAGCTCATGAATGAGGAATAGTTATGGGGAAGCGCAATAGGCCAACCGTGGCCGCAGTACAGTGGGATGCTACAGCGAAACCAGACCTTTCAGGGAAAAAAACTGCTGAACGTAGATACGTATAGAAGAGACATTACGTACACGAGTTCATTGCAACAATCAAGAAAGATCTGGAACATATTATAATGCAAACTCTAACATCCGAATTCAATACGTTCAGTGCCTCCTTAAATCAAATGTTTTCAACTTCATCGAAGTCAGTTAACAATAACGACTATAACAATACCTGTGAATAAATTCCTCCATGTCACCAACGCCGGCTCTACATGCATATTCGGCTGCAGTGAGGTTGCCGAAAAACACAAAAAAGCCAGTGATAATGAAATCAATAATCCCAATAGCTTCATTACTAGTTCCAATAATAGCAATAAACATAACGAGGCTTCGTTAGTGCAGGGCACAGAACAAACAGTAAACACTATACCAAAGAAACTCCTAAATAAGTCCAGAACTACGGTACCAAAAAAATTATTGCCACCGGCAATAACAAAAATCTACGCATTACAGCCGTGCAAAAGAAAACGCACATATTCGTTGGTAGAATATCTAATAATGTCACCGAATTCATGATTCTGCAACATGTCCAGGAAATAATTAATACCGACGAAATTCACTGTGATAATCTAGATACTAATGGCCCTAACCTATGTTTCAGAGTATCAATTGATTTTAAACGTAAGGACCTTAATGAATTTGAATGTTCTGGGGCTCTGTACAAATGTAATAATCTCAATATAGCCATAGTTTGCATATATAGATCTCAAAAGGGCGACGTAAATGTATTTCTTGATAAAATGAGTCCACTACTACACATTCTGTTTATAAAAAAACAAAAATATTTAATATGTGGAGACTTTAACATCGATCTCCTGAAAGAGTCATCAGAAAGCATATCTTTTCAGGAACTAGTAGCCTCATATAGCAGTACTTTTACAGTAGACGAAGCTACTAGAATCACAAATACGACCAAAACCTCCCTGGATAATATAATCACAAATACGCACTATTCGTACAACATTAAAATTTTTGAAACGAGAACATCAGACCACAAATAGCAGGTAATAGAGATAGATGTCCAACAATCGGAAGGCAATAAAACTTTAGAAAAGGTTTCCCATGTGAACATTGAATCCTTTCGCCTGGAGTTGGAAGCGGAACGCTGGCAGAAGGTATATGAAGAAAATGATACAAATAACAAATTCGCTAGGTTCTCCGACACATTTCAATATTTATTTAATTTGCACTTTCCCAAAACTAAAAAGCGCTCCAAACAAAAGTCCAACAAAATATATAACAATGAAATTATATCCAATTGCAAGAATCAACTTCTAATATTCCAAACAATCTCAAAGTATGTACCGGACGCCAAAGTTTTATTTTCCAAACTAAACCGAGAATATAAGAATTTACTAAACGCGGCCAAGAAAAATTATCTAAATAACCAAATACTGACCTCGTATAATCAGACAAAAACTATATGGAAGGTCGTTAAAAGTATTACAGGGAACGTTGAAACAAACAAGATCCTTATCAGCGATGAACCATCTAAACTGGCAGAAAACTTCAATACATATTTTGTAAAGGCTATCTCAAAACCGGCTGGTGGTAAATAATTAAATTATATCAATCGAAATCAGAACACAATATTTCTACACCCAGTAGATTGTGAAGAGGTGATAAATGTAATACATAAATTTAAAAAGCGTAGGAATCGATGATATACCCACTGAAATTATAAAAAAGTGCATACACAACTAGCTACTGTTCTATGTAATATACTGAACTCATCATTAGAATCAGGGATCTTTCCAAACCCTCTAAAAATCGCAAGAGTTATTCCGGTTTACAAAAAAAGAGATGCATCGATTGTAGAAAATTATAGACCCATCAGTATCCTCACTGTATTTTCTAAGATTTTTAAAACAGAATGGCAAACAAAATAGTATCCTTTTGTAATACCAATGGACTCATAACGTCTAGTCAGCACGGATTTTTAAAGAATCATAGCACGGAAACAGCAGTAGTGGATTATGTCAAAAACATTTTGTCAGCCCTGGAAAATGGCGACCTTGCATGTGGAATCTTCCTGGATCTGTCAAAAGCATTTGATTCAATCAATCATGATATTCTCCTTGAAAAACTGAACAGCTATGATCTCTGTGGAACAGCCAATATATCGATGAAAGACTACTTGACGGGGCGGAAGCAATACGTGGAAATTCGAAACCAGAACAACAAATTCAGATCCAATATGTTGTACACTCGTGAAGGAGTCCCATTTAAATAAAGTGTTCATCGCCCAGAAGAAAACTACTAAAATAATTTTTAACATGAAAACCACGGACATCCGCACCAAACTAATTTTTAATACATTTAAAACGAGTATTTTTAACTTTCCATGTGATTTAGAAGTGTACCACCTTCACGAATATATAGTGTAAATGTCAGGTCATTAATGTATTCTATACTTGTTTCTCTAGGCCATCTATTTTTTAATGTGTTAAATGTACTTTTACTAGTATTTAATTTCTAGATGTGTATAGAGTAATTTTTAATATTGCTTTGCTTTGCTTTGCTTTGCTTTGCTTTGCTTTGCTTTGCTTTGCTTTGCTTTGCTTTGCTTTGCTTTGCTTTGCTTTGCTTTGCTTTGCTTTGCTTTGCTTTGCTTTGCTTTGCTTTGCTTTGCTTTGCTTTGCTTTGCTTTGCTTTGCTTTGCTTTGCTTTGCTTTGCTTTGCTTTGCTTTGCTTTGCTTTGCTTTGCTTTGCTTTGCTTTGCTTTGCTTTGCTTTGCTTTGCTTTGCTTTGCTTTGCTTTGCTTTGCTTTGCTTTGCTTTGCTTTGCTTTGCTTTGCTTTGCTTTGCTTTGCTTTGCTTTGCTTTGCTTTGCTTTGCTTTGCTTTGCTTTGCTTTGCTTTGCTTTGCTTTGCTTTGCTTTGCTTTGCTTTGCTTTGCTTTGCTTTGCTTTGCTTTGCTTTGCTTTGCTTTGCTTTGCTTTGCTTTGCTTTGCTTTGCTTTGCACTTCTTTGGACTTCTTGCCAGCGAACAAACTACACAAGTAATAACCATGTATTTAGTTATAATCAATGTATGGTGTATACAATTATTTAGGAAGCAGCTTCACAAAGGGCAATCTTCACACCTAAGCGCTAATTATTGGTAACTCATACATACATAACAGAAATTAGGCATGTAAACCTCAGACCAATAAATAAATATTTATTTATTAATCTGAGATGTAGACCACGGAATGATTGACTTAAAAGGATACAGAAAATGTGATAACATATGCAACCAATAATGCTAGGATTTAAATATATAAAATAAATAACTATTTAAAAACAAACATTTATGGTTATATTCCATATAATGTAAATTATATATACAGTAACATTATGTCGGAAATAAATTCAAAAACTTATAAAATAGGATTGATCCTTACCAACTACTGAATGCACATAATTCACATTTTGAACATATACATACTTCCAAAAACTTTTAAAATAACGCATTGGCGGTTCCATGTAGAGATGTAAGACTTCATATTTAGTATAGAAAAGCAACTCAATGAGGATCGATTTTAGCGTAGTCTATCGGGACTGACTAGTACTAAATCAAATCAGAAATTAAAAATACTCCAATAAATAACAGTGCATTGAATATATTTTCGGGAAGGATAATTAAGAAACAATGTTATTTATTTTTATAATATTTTATATATAAAAATATGGTCTTACTGATTTACTATGTCATCATAGTTGTAATTTTATTGCATATCTCTGTCTGACATTATCCTATTTATGCCATTACAATAGTTATATACTAACCACTTGCACTGCGGCCACTTCTGACATATTGTGCTCCCCCATTTCCTCATTTATGAGGTCTGTATCTCAATACTAAATACTGTATCTCAATGCAATACTATGCAACCCGCAAAAAAAATCACAATTTTACATTGCGCCTTATGAGAGATATATGGATATTATTTATTTTGTAATAAATACGCACTAATTGTGTATTTTCTGGTTACGCATCAGATTGGGCGATTTAAACTGAACTAGAGCGTATATAATTAGTTCATTTTGAGATTTATTTTACGTCTATTTTAATATAGGAATTTTGGATAGTTAAACCGTAAAATCTTTTCTACAGAAAATATACAATAGAAGTTGAAATATAAACATAAAGGGGTATTACTCTTGTGTATACCAAAGAACCCTTTGCATGCTAATTAAAGTAATTATACCTTAATATAAAAAAATAAAGGGTAAATTATGAATATACTGATTCAGTTTCTTTTACATTAATTATGAAGTTATTTGAAAAAAGATATTAATTAACACAAATTTATGCTAATAACGTATAAATAGGGTATACATTTTCAACTGTTTCATTTGTAAATACTATATTGGTATCGTCTGCATAGCAAAACATAGTTAGTGGAGGAATTCTTTCTTTTAAATTTGGAAGATCCTTGATGTATAAAATAAATAGTAATGGAACAATTATACTGCCCTGAGGAATTATACTGCCCCTAGGAACGATATTTATATTTCGTAGACTAGATCTGTATACCTTGTAGAGACGTCAGAGTTAGTTCCTTCTCGCGAACTAGTTCCTTAGTTCTTAGTCTTAGTAACGAACTAGTTCACAAACTATTCATTTAATTTGCTTAGTTCAAACTGTTTTGCTAAATTTACAATTTACAAAGTGCTAAATGTAAGTGTTTCTTAGGACTTTTATAAGATTTTTATATAAAACATTACCTTTTTATATTTTTTTATAACTAACATAAAATTCTATAACCTGCTAAAATATATACAATTTGTATTCTCCAGTGGTCTCCACAGAGTTTCAATAATTTCTTCTTAAGACCTCCTTTTTTTGGAGAAGGCAAATCCTTAAATCTAAAATTGTTGCTTCTGTTAAAATATCTGGACTTTCAAGTCTATGAAAACATGATAAATTTGTTGATATAGCCTTTAAGAAAAGTATTATATCTGTACAATACTCATCCTCCTGCATTAGATAAATTCTTTTATTGATTCGAAAATATATACATTTTTCACACGCTCACATTTTTTTTTGCTGAAATTTCATTAGTCACTTATATTTCAGGAAATTCGTCATTTTGAAATAGCAAACAGGGCAATACTTGAGTCTTTTATCTTAAAACCCTCGATAGCATATCATAAGTAGAATTACAGCGTGTCAAGCAGTCTCAAGAAAATTATAGAGCGTTTTAAATCAGCATCCAAATTAAAAAGAGCATTATACACCCGTAAAGAGAAAAAAAATTACAATTTAATTTATTAATTTATTTGTTTATTTGTTTCTTTTCTTAATAAACTATATTTGTGTCACAATATTTAATGAACCCTTTTATGTTTATATAATTTAATACTATATACAACAAATAAATTAAACAAATTTTAATTGTTATTATTATTAATATTTTTGTTTCAGTTATTTTTATAAATATTAAAACCAATATTTAGTCGCCGGTTAATTTATTTCCCTCTGGATCGCGCATCTATCGTATTGTGCGGCGCCGGTAACAATGTCGGCCTCAGTTTATAAATATAACGCTGCATGATCGCGGGCAGAGACATATGTACCAGGGGAACTACAACGGCTCTTTACCCGCAAGATCCGATGTAGTTCCCCTTTCGACTAGTGCGGTGCTTTGCGCCGCGTCACTATCTGCGCAAAACAGAGCGCTCGTTCAAACCTCGCAATAGTTCGTGACGAACTACCTATAACAATCACGAACGAACTAGAACTCGTTTGGATATGAAGAACTACACGATTGTAGTAGTTCGTTCACGAACTACACGTCTCTAATACCTTAATCCATTTGCACAAATTGTTTTCTGTCTGTTAAATATGATTTGAACTAGTTTAAAGCATTACCTCTTATTCCATACAAATCGAGTTTATCATACAGAATTTGATGATTTACGTAATCGAATGCCTTGGATAGATCCAAGGAAATGCCACAAGGAATTTCCCTGGAGTCCAGAGCTGTGATGATTGCATAAATCAACTCATACACAGTAGTGGCTGTACCTTTCCCTTATTGGAGGTCGTGTTGGGCACTATTAAAAATAGAAAATTTATTGCAATAACATATTATCCTGTTGCAGACAATTTTCTCAAAAATCTTACTGAAAGGCCTTTTTTGAATAATGGCGTCATTTTGGAAATTTTAACTCCTCGGGGAATATACCAATTTTTAGAGAGACATTGATGAATGTGGGTAACAGGTTTGATTATACTTGGAATGCATTGTTAAAATACTGTAGATAGTTTGTATGGGCCGGGGATATTCGTGTTCTTTAACTGTTTGCAAGTCTCTATTACTTCCTTACATGTAGTAGGAAATAGGAAAATTGATTGATTTTATGGAGTTATAGAAGTGGTGAATGGAACTTGAAATCCTTTCTTTTACAATTCTTGAAGACAATGGCACTGAATTAAGTTTCTTCACCTCTTTCTTACCACACATGATCTCTGTCATTTTACAGTTGCTGCTTTAAAAAAATTTGACCAATAGTATATGGTTTCTTGTTTCATGCAATGAACCAGGCTACTTCAAAGCTAGCCTTTGATGCTGAACGTTGATCGAAGGTACCTAACAAATTGTTGTCCAGACTTTATCTTTTGACATACATTTCTAAATGTACAAAGTATTCTGACGGTTTTAAAGACAGGTGTGAATGCAACTTGTCCAAATGTTTTCTTCAATTGACAAACATACAACACACTGTGGTTTCTTTGTATCTTTGTCTTCTATTTGTGTAAAACTATAATTAAGGAATTCTTCCTGATATATTGTATGTCCTGCCTTCTAAAGGGTGAAAAAAACAATGGTTGAAAAACGGGTTGGTTAAATTAAATATTCAAATTACGGCTTACCTTGGTTGTAGAAATTGGTGATGAAATTATATTCTGGAATAGCTATTAAGTTTGTCGCATCAACAGTAGCGTATGACGGGGCCTTTGAAATAAACTGGCCTGCTTGCTTCTAATCGCGCTTGAAGCGTACGCTGAATTTATAAAAGAATGGTTTGTATAAATACTGCCACGTTTATAAAATAGACATTTTTCTTATTACCCCGAATAATTTAAGTTTTACCCCCATTTGGGGTAATTTACCCCGCAGGCCAGCAATTTTTTTTCTTAGTGAAATTATATTTCTGTAAAAAAAATGTTGATCTTGTTGATTCTTTATTATTTAATTACAGGGTTTAGATAAAAAAAAACACGTTATGGGTAACCAATTTTAATATTATAAATAAAATTAAATACAGATTTAAAAGTTAATTCATACTGTGATATGTTGCACAAATTAATTTTTGCTCAGTAGGAAACATGAAAAAATGCATTAATATATTAATCAATCATAAAACACATTTACAGTTGATGACACACATACCATATTATCATTTTTAGTCCTGGCAAATTCTCGCTTTATATGAAACAATATAAAATGGAATTAATTTATATTATTATAGAAATTTTCTGAAAGTATTACCTTATTATCGATAAGAACTGTAACACATTTAAACCCATTAAGACAATTAGGTACTTTAATAATAGTTACTTCAGCATTTCATCCCTGAGAGAAAATATTTACATTATTTAACCTAACCTGATAAACAAAAACAACAACATAAAATAATCAGTAATAATTAAACACTAAGTACAAGTGGAAGGCAACTGAAAACCGTGGGCTCCTTTTATGTATTAATAAAGTAAACGTTTTATATTTTATAGTCCCCCTTCTGGCAGTGCTTTTAAACAATATATATATATATATATATATATATATATATATATATATATATATATATATATTTTATTTTAATTTTGATTCATTTTCAATTATACCCTATTTATACGTTATTAGCATATATTTGTGTCTACTAATTAATTTCTTTTTTCAAATAACATCATAATAAATGTACAAGAAACTTAATCAGTATATACATAATTTACCCTTATTTTTTTTGTATTAAGGTTTTTAGTATAATTAATTTAATTAGCATGTAAAGGGTCCTTTGGTATACACAAAAGAAATACCCTTCCGTGTTTATATTTCAACTTCTAGTGTATATTTTCTGTAGAAAAGATTTTATTGTTTAACATCCAAAATTTCTATATTAAATTAGACGTCAAACAAATCTCAAAAAAACTAATTATATACTCTCTAGTTCAGTCCTGGTTCAGTTTAAATCGCCAATGTGATGCCTGACAAGAAAATACTCAAATCGTGGGTATTTATTAAAAAATAAATAATATCCATATATCTCTCATAAACATTTATATTATCAATTGCCTTTTACCTTTTCGGTGTAGGCTATTACATTAACATTATTAACATTATAGTTTACAATTACTGTTGTTTATACATTTGTAAATTCCTTCCACTCCTTTCTGTTCTTCGCCAGTTCTCTTGCTTGCTTGACTGTTTTTCCTTTCTTGATTATTATGTCCTCTATTATGTTGTCCCACTCTTTCCTTGGTCTACTTCTTCTTCTTTTATTTTCAGTTCTTGCTTCCCATACCTGTTTTGTTTGATTCTTTTTGTCCATCCTAATTAAATGACCCCACCAGTTTAGTTGTTTCTTTTCTATATACTTATCTACAGCTTCAATTCCCAGTTCTTCTCTGATGTCATAATTTCTTATTCTGTCTCTTCTCGTAACTTGTTTCACTCCTCTGAGATATTTCATTTCCATTGCCTGTATTCTACTTTTGTCCCTCTTCGTTAGCTTCCACGTCTCGCTTCCATATATCAGTATAGGTCTATATATGCTTTTATATATATTTATTTTTGTCCTTCTGCTGATCTCTTTCTTGTTAATCAGTATATTGCTCAATGCGTGGTATGTTTTAGCTGTGTTGTTTATTCTGTTGTTATAAGTTCGCCTTCCATTGTCCGTCTTCTGTCAGTGCTACTCCCAGGTATTTGAATTCTTCTACTTCTACTTGTTCTATTGTGTGTTGTTCTATCTTTATATTTATTTGTTCTTTCCGGTTTCCTATTACCATCACTTTTGTTTTGTTATAGTTCATTTTCATGTTATACTTTTCTAGGTGTCTGTTCCATTTTCTGCTATCACTACGACATCATCAGCGAATGCTCCTTCCGATATTTTTACAACTTGCATGTTTTTGTACCCTATGTTTGCTTTTTTGGTTTCTGGTTTCGTGCTCTTCATTATTTCATCCATGTATATGTTAAATAATGTAGGACTGAGCCCGCCTCCTTGTCTTAGTCCAGTGGTTGTCTGAAATGTTCTTGATGTTTGTCCCTTGTGTATTATTGCATTGGTGTTGTTGTATATGTTTTGTATTAATTCGACTGTCTTTCTTTCTACACCTCTTTCTTCCAGGATTTTCCATAATTTATTTCTTGGTATCATGTCGAATGTTTTTTCCAGGTCGATGAATCCTAGGTATGTGTTTTTATTATTTGCAATTCTTTTTTCTGTGATTTGTTTTATCGTGAAAATGTTGTCCTGTGTGGATCTTCCTTTCCTAAATCCACATTGCGATTCTTCTAGCGTCTGCTCTATTTTTGCTACTATTCTTTTGTTAATTGTTTTTTCTAAGATCTTCATACCTATGCTTATGAGTGTTATACCCCTATAGTTTGAACATTTTGTCTTATCGCCTTTCTTGTGTATCGGTACGATTAACGATACTTGCCAATCTTTAGGTATTTTATGCGTCCTGCATATTTCGTTTATTAATTTTAGTAGTATTTCGTTACCTGCAGGTCCCATATGTTTGATCATTTCCGTTGTGATCTGGTCTTGTCCTGGTGCTTTCCCTATTTTCATTTCCCTTATTATCTCTAGTATTTCTTTCCATTGATCATCTTTATATCTGCTTCCGAGTCGTTCTGGTCTCTTGTCTTCTGTTCATTTCCACCATTTTGTGATAGTAAGTCTTCAAAATATTCTTTCCATCTTTCCAGTATTTTTTCGTTGTCTTTCAGCAATATTCCTTGATTGTCTTGTATATAAGTTACTTCTTGTCCTTTTTCTTTTCTGTTTAGTTTTAGTGTTTTATAGAATAATTTTTGGTTTTCCTTTGCATTTTTCTCCATTGTCTCTCCGAACTTTTCCCATTCCCTGCTCTTTGCTATTCTGACCTTATCTTTTACTATTTTCTCTTTAATCTGTATTCTTCGTAGTTTCTACTATTTTTGTCATTTAGGTATCTTTGCCATGCTTTTTTCTTTTCCTTTATTTTCTCTCTTATGTCCTGCGACCACCATGCTGTCTGCTGCTTCTTATTTGTGTTTTGCTTTGTCCCACATGTCTCTTGTGCTGTCTCCAGTGTATTTTTCTTTAATTTATTCCACATTTCCTCTACTTCTTGTCTATAGTTGTCCTTTACTAATTTCTCCTCTATTTTCTCTTTATAGATTTTTGCTGTTTCTTTTTCCCTTAGTTTGTATGTCCTTATCTTGTTGTAGTTTATTGCTATATTTGGTCTCTGCTTTTTTTTATCGCTATCTTGGTAGTCTTCCTTTATTTTCTTCTCTACTAGATAGTGATCACTTCCAATTTCGTAACTTCTCTTTACTCTTGTGTCTATTATTTTGCTCCTTTCTCTTGTTCTGCTAGTACATAGTACATAGTCTATTATAGATTTTTCGTTCCTGCTTATCACTTCCCTGGTGTATTTGTGTATGTCCTTGTGTTTGAATAGTGTATTCGTTATTACTAGATTATTCATTTTACAATAATCTAGCATTTTCTTACTATTTTCGTTGAGTACGCCTTCTCCATATCTTCCTTTCATCGCGTCATTATCTTTTACTTCGTTGCCAATTCTGCTGTTGAAGTCTCCCGCCACGTACACTTCTCCTTTGGCATTTTCTGTTGTTTCGTTGAGCTGCTCCCAGAATGTTCAGTATCTTTTCTTTGTTTCCATTTATTATGTGTTTGTTCTTCTTTCTTGTGTTCGTTGTCCCTTTCCTCGCTGTATTCTTTGTATTTTTGCTTCCGTCCGTTTTCTCTTTGGCTAGTAGTTTTTTGGATTGGTTACTTTCACCCTATTATCTTTGGCTACGACTCCTTTCTCCTTTTTATCCCATATGTATATTTCCTTGTCTACTATTATCTTTCTATAACCTATTTTTATGTGTTTTCCTTTTTCTTTTTCCAATTTTGCTATGTTTCTTATTTCTCTTTGTATTTTTCTCTCCTCTTCCGTTAGATCATCGTATATATATATATATATATATATATATCGTTGTATTTCTCAGTTTATATTTTGCTTTCATTATTTTTTGTTTTTCTTCCCAGCTTGGGATTTCCACTATTATTATATTTCGTTCTGGGCCTGTGTTTATTTTTTGTATTTTGTTAACCCCTGTCTCCACTTCCAGTTTCTCTTTGATGAGTGATCTTACCTCTTCTATGTTATCTATCTTGTCTAGACCTCTTATTGCTATGTTATTTTTTCTTCTTCTCTTCTCTTCAATTTCTGCTTTATTTTCTAGTTTTTCTATTCTGACTTCCAATGTTCTCTTTTCTTCGTTCCATGTTTCTTCCTTATTGTTCATTTCGGTCTTCATCTCTTATATTTCCTGTTTTATTTGTGACATGTTTTCTTCCATCTTCCTCATTAGTTCTATAATCATTTGTTTTAGTTCTTCCATTGTATCTTTGTCAATGTTCGTTTCACCGTTGCAATTTTTTTCTGTTTCTTCTAATCTTCTTTGTGATGCTGGGGGGGGGGGGGGGGGGGGGGGGCTTTGATAGTACAATGAAATTGAATTATTTTGGTTCGCTTTCTATTGGTGGTTTACATGTTTTTTTTGTTGGGTTCATTCTTGACAATTATCGGCCTGCCTCTTCGGTACTTAATAGTGATATTAGTTTCCCCTGAAGATATGCGGCCATTTAGCTCATCACGAAGTTTCTGCAAATATGATCTTTGGCTCGGTGTTTGATCTTCGTTAATTTTAATTGTGTCAATTCTTCCTCTGTTCTTCAACACGTAGTTAACATGATCCTTATTTTCAAAACTACCTTGATTGGTCTAGGTCTGGAACTATTATTATTAAATTTCCCCAACCGAAAAACATTTTTTATGGTCAACTCTGGTTTTATTTTATATAAATTTTCTTTTATTTGTTTTTTCATTCATGTCAGCATTCAATCTATCCACATGAGTCATATCTTGAGGTTCTGGAATGTTATATACGATAATATTGCGTTCACGTTCTCTTCTCTCCTCCATCTCCTCATAGATATCTTTTTTGTTCAAAGAAAATTCGTTTTATTTATTTTACACTTTTTACACTTTTACATCCTTACATGTACAATACATATATACATATACACATACATACAAACATGTACTGATGTCTAAAAGGGAAAAAAATAAAATAAAATAAACATGGTATCCTTCCCCCTGTCTTCACCTCGGGATTTGTGAGTCTTGTCCTATCCCGAGCTATCGGTATCGAGGGATGTATGCTTTTGTCCATTTGTTTAAGCTATTTTACTTTATGTTGTCGTTTATTAGTATATTTTTTATTTTTAGCTTAAAAGGAATGTATTTTAATGTCTTTATGTGTTCGTTTATGGTGTTGTATTGTTTGACTGTTTCTGTGGTTAGAGTTTGTGTGTACTTTACTTTTGTAAACTTGTCGGTTCTTATTTCTCATTTTCTTCTTGTTTGGTGATGGTGTATTTCTTTGTTTGCTAATAGTATAGTACTTAGTTTTATTTGGTTCTTTTTAATTTTGTGTATAATAAGTAAGTTGTTTAATGTTATCATTTTTGTATGTTTAATTCCTGTACTTTTTTATACACATCATTTGTATGGGTTCTCTTGTCTAGGTTGTACAGTATTTTTACAATTTTATTTTGTTGAATTTGTATTTTGCTTATGTTCTTTTTACTTGTATTTCCCCATACATTTATAAGGTAGTTATTCTGGGAGGTAAATAGTGCGTGGTATATGGCTTTTCTTGCTTCTGTTGGTATGTATTTATTTAATTTCCAAATTGCTGCTATTGTTTTTGAGTTTTTCTTCGCTAATTCGTTTATTCGTTTATTCCATTTTAGATTATCCTGTATTTTAAGTCCTAGATAGTCAATTTCTTTTATTTGTTTGATTGTTGTTCCTTTCATCGACATTTGAATTTCTGTTTGTTGTTGTTAACTATTGAAGATTATATATTCCGTTTTCGTTTCGTTTATTGTCAGTAAGTTGTTGTAGTACCTTCTTCTAATAATTTGATATCTATATTAATATTTGCTTGTATTTCTTCATAGCTTTTCCCTGTATATACTATACAAGTATCATCTGCATGTACGTACAGTTTCCCTTTAAGGTTTAGTTCACAAATGTCGTTTGTGTATATAATGTACATTGTTGGAGGCAGGTTCCCTCCTTGTGGTATTTCATATTGGACTTGAAGTGGTTTACTTTCCAAATTGTTTATTTTTGTTGTTTGTGGTCTGTGTATTAGGCATGTCTCCATTAGTTTTAGTGAATTTCCTCTTATGCCAATTGCTGATAGTTTTTCCAGAAGTTTATCTTTTGATATCGTATCGAACGTCTTTTTCATATCTATGTAGATAGCTAGTACCAGTTTGTTTGCATCCAGTTGGGACTTGATGTAATTTATCGAGTCGTTTATGGCCGATATCGTTCCCGATTGTTTTTGGAAGGCATATTGCGCTTGGCATATTATATTGTTCCTGTTTAAGTGGTTGGTGGTTGGTGATTTGGTTCAGTAGTATTTTTTCTAAGATTTTGTTTAATGATGATAAAAGTGAGATGGGTCTGTAGTTTGCCGGGTTGCTTTTGTCGCCCTTCTTGTGTATTGGAATTATAATGGTTTTGTTAATGTTGGTTGGTTATTAATTTCCTCGTGATTTACCGGTTGGAAGGTCATTGTGTCAGTTTGTCGCTTTGTGGTAGTTGTTCTTGGGGTTATTTTGGTGTCGTTTATTTGTTTTTCGGCTAGCTTCCTACTTACATTTGCAAAGTAATAGTTAATTATGTTTGCAATTTCTTCGCTGTTGCTTGTATGTGTTCCATCTTCTTTTTGCATTTCTTCTATGGTATTTTCTTTCTTTTCTGGT
Organism: Lordithon lunulatus; assembly: GCA_963942505.1. Classification (NCBI taxonomy): domain Eukaryota; kingdom Metazoa; phylum Arthropoda; class Insecta; order Coleoptera; family Staphylinidae; genus Lordithon; species Lordithon lunulatus. The sequence continues at coordinate 24,592,346 of OZ012674.1, read as the reverse complement.
TTGTTTAATTGGTTGCTAATGATTTTCCAGAGTTCACGTGAGTTGTGTATATTATTTTTGAGGTTGTTGCTATAATATTTGGTTTTTGTGTGCTTTATTAATTTTGTTATTTCTTTTTTCTGTTTAATGTATGCTTCTTTTAGTGTTTCATTGCTGGGGTTTTTTATGCTTTTTTTTTGTAATTTGTTTCTTTTTTTTATCTGGTTTATTATATCTTTGTTTATCCATGGACATTTTTCCTTTCTTTTGATTTTTTGGGTTTTGCAGCTATTATCTATATTCTAGATCTGCGACATTTTTTACTTTTATTTAATAGCTGGTGTCCGTCTTCCTGACGTATACATTTCCGTCTCTAGTCCATACGTGTTTATATCTGTGTTCCTTTTTCAATTCCCTAGCCTTGTAGAAGAGGGTATTTGTTAGATGGGTTAACTGCTCGTTAATATATATTTCATTTTCTTTTCCTTTTAGTTTGCATTCGTGTCTAGTTATTGGCCCAATTGATTTTCTTGCTGTCAAGATTTTTGTTTGTAAATCTTTTTCTTTCAGTTGTGCGATTATTAGGCTTTTTTCTTTACTATCCTTTCTGTATGCTGTTATTATGGATCCTGATTCAATCTGTGTATTTAGTTTGTTTATTATTTGTATAGCTACCTCTTTTGTATTATCTTCTTTATTTTGTTGTTCTACACCTGATATAATGAGGCTGTTCTTAATCTTTTCTTTTTCTGATATCTCCTTAAATTTTCGAGTGTTTGAATGCGCTCCTCGAGTGTTTCCTTTTGTTTGATTGTATCTGTCAGTAGTTTTTTTAGGTCTTTATTTTCCTTTTTTATCTCGTCGAACTTTCAGCTCATATATTCTACAGATTTTTGTAATTCTTTAATAATATCTTTGTTTGTAATTTCGTATTCGTTATCGGTAATATCTGCTCTTTCTTTTTGTTTTTGTTTGTTTCGAGTTCCTGGCATTTTTTATGTTTTTATTTTATTTTTGGTTTATCTATGAGTAAATTTTATTATTATGCTACAATTTATGAGAAATAAAGTTTATTATTATTATTATTATTATAACGAAGCACGTATTCAATTTTTAGAACAAAGCGGATATGTCGTCTTTTTGGATGTCAAAAGCTGTAAAGGCTTTCAAAATTGCACATTTGCAACAACCTACCTTTGTAAACAATAATTTTGCACTCTAATGAACATAAAAACGAAGAAAAGAAATCGATTAAACGCCGAAGACTGTATTTAAATTGATCTTACATCAAAAAGCCCAATTTGATGTTATTAAGGCTAACATGAAACAACATTATTTTTGAAAAACATGAAGAGAAAAAGATTTCAATAAAATGATTTTGTTTGTCTATTATTATTTATTATTTTCATGGAACCTTTTTCATTTTCCATGTAATATGTAATGTAAATTGATAATAAATATTTTTTAAATTAAATTTTAAAATTATATTAATTTTCTCATTTTCAAAATGTGGCAGGCGCGGATACCGGGAGCAATGGGTGCAATTGTAATTTTGTTTAATGCTTCAATTAAAACTGTCAAGTTTCGTTACAAATTCGCAAAACTTTCTATTCTAGCACGTCTGACCTTGAAAGTTAAATAAAATGCATGTGGTGCTATATTTTAAGACATATACAATCACTCAAAAATGCGGGAGTAATATTAAACAAATATAAAAAGTCTTCTATCATTATAGGGCTATCAGCCATGATGCTTTTGCGCCGGCAAAGGGAGAAGCTCACAGGAGTTTACCTTAACTTACGAAAATTCGCTCCGAGTTCGACCCCCTTAGGATCTCCATCCCAATGCTCAGTACAAGACTAACCACTCGGCCACTGAGCTGAGTTAAACAAATATATTTTGGGGTAACGGCTAAAAAATCCGACTGCTGTTCTAGACGGACACGAATAATTTTAAAATACAACCATTTCGCGCGTTGGTGGATTTTAAACTCCGCCGCTAGTAGAAATGTGGCGCTATGGTCGAACAATTTTGTTGCTCTCTTTTTGTACGGTCACCTATGGTTTGTGGCGGTTATAGTTTTTGTGGTATATTTAATCTTTGTTTTAAATTAAACTGGTACACATTTTTACTATTGAGTATCGTCTAAAGACTTTCCGTTGTTTCTCTTATGACATATTCATTTATTTTCATCTCAAGCCATTCTACAATGGTTTCTATTTAGCTATCATAAATATTCTTGCAATGTTTACTTAAATTAAATCCATATTATTATTTACCAGGAATTAAATATGACAATACAGAACTGTTACACAGGATGGTGTAACCCTAAGGTAGAAAATGAGATAATGCAAGACAAAGCTTTGGATTGTGATGGAAAGCTACTAAATGTAAGCAAGAGATTTGCATACTGGCAGAAGCTGAAGCAGACTGTTATAAAGTCTTTTTTTAGATCCTACTTGTAAAGGGTGTTTCATTTCAAATTAGTGCAAGATTTTTTTTCTTGAGTTACTCAAAAATTAGCAACTATTTGAAATTTTATATGAAGAAAACATATGAGGATTCTTGAATATAATAAACCAGGCCAAGAATCCCAATTTTCAAGATAAATTGTGCTTTGTTGACCTATATTTATGTTTAATTGATTCAGTTGAGAATTGTAAGGTCTGACTACATTGTGTAATATGTCTATGATCAGCTGATCAAACCACATATATCAGTAGTCTGCCCACTAGTTTGATAAAAGCTATTGGCATTCGCATTATAATGTTTTACCATTGATTTTGGATCTTTGATTACCTTCAGTCTCGCATAAGGTATGTGTAGTTCTTAACAAGATCTGGTGTCATGAGTATGATAGTTTTGATTTTTTGGTAATGATTGCTTATTTTATTGCAAATATATTATAATTTATAGATATATAAGGAGGGTACCATTAAAATATCTAATCTTTGGAATAATGGTTTGCTATGCTCTCTAGAAGAAATTCCTGCCATGTATTTTATCACACTTTTTTTGTATATTAAAGATTCTTTTAATGTGGCTGCTAGGTCCCCATGGTAATAGACCATATGCTAGTAAGCTCTGAAATATGCCATTATATGCTAGTCGTAATACCTCTAAACTACATGTGGATTTCAAGTTTTTTTATTAAGTAACATGTCGAACGTAGTTTGCTACATAGGTAATCAACCTGATCCAGCCATGTTAGCACCTAGGTCATTATTATAATATTCATATGAAAGGTTTTGGTTAATTTGATCATTAGCAGTTATATTTGTGATGAGATTTATAAAATTGACGTTCAATAAATCACCTATTTGTTATTTCGTTACCTTTGTTATCATGAATCGAGATTGAGTTTATTGGATTTTGCCTTGGTTTAATAATATTCCATGAGTCTTTGTTTGACTCCAGAAGTTTTTTTATTATTAAATGTCTTCTTAGCTGACTTTAGTAATGCTTTATATTCAATTTTGACTGCATTATACTATGCTTTTAACTGCGGATTATTCTTACACAACGCGGCGTAGTCCTTTACAAGTTGACGCATTGACTTTACTTCCAAAGTTATCCATGGTGGTGTGGTTTGTTTAATGTTGACTTTTCGAATTGGAAAATTTATGTAAAAATGGTGTAGAAATATTTGGGGAAATATGTATATAATATATTTTTCGTTTATACTTGACTTTTGGTACACATCCATCCATGTTTCGTTGCTTAGTGCTAGTTTCAGCTGACTTATATCACCTGTCTTGTAATGTCTGCCATACAACCATGTTTCAATTTCTGGTATTGGTAATTCTAGACCTAAAAACTGTAATTTAGAATCAGATAACTCAGTTTCTACACAACATGCATTGTATTTTAACAATGATGTATCCAAAAATATATTGTCAATGGGAGTACTTGTGCTATGTGTGACTCTCGTATGTTATTGTTTCTCTCAGATTAAATTCCAGCATAATGTTTATAAATTCGGTTGTGGTATTATTATTTTTACTCAAATCTATGTTAAAATCTCCGGCCAGTAATATTGTTTTATTCTTGATTTTTAATTTATGAAGGTAATTCAACACTTCTATCAGAGCTGAAATGAACTCGTTCTGGTTCGATTGCGGAGTGCTGTATACAGTTAATATTATGAGATTGAGTGATTCCAAAGGAATTTTTACTGCAGCAACTTCACATATCTTTTCCCTATATAAATAATTCATCACTATATGCAACTATATGCAACTTATACTTAATGTCAGATCTTGCTAGAACTAAGACACCCCCTCTTTTATAATTACAGTTTCCAGAGAATGGCAAGTTATTAATTTCTGTATTACTGATCCAGTGCTTACTCAGACAAACTATATCTGTGTTAAATTCATTAAAGAGAACTTCAAGATCAAGATATTTGTTTTGAAGTCCCTGTATGTTTAGGTGTATTAATTTAGTTCTTATGCTATTTGACTGTGTATGGTTTATACTTACCCCACTAGTGAATGTTTTCCTTAAGTCTCCATTCTCCTTGCTTGTGAAAAATTTGTTGGTGTTCAATCGAGGTTCATAATACTTATCAACAATTGTACCCATGGGCCAGAAATCAAGTGATTTGTACTTTTTTTCTAGTTATCTTAGCACCCCAATTTTAAATCTTTGTCCAATTGCTTCAGATTTTAGTGGCAGCTTCACATGAGTAGTTCGCTTTATTTTCTTCATCGTCCTCGAAGAGACATGACAGGATATCTTCTCGGTTTACTTCAGGACTGAAGTTTGCGAGGAATATCCAGGACATTTTCATATTTACACTTAGTTTCGACCTTGCAGATGTGGAGTTGCAATTCCCGCCGGTTGCCAACTTTTTGACTTATTGTCTGAAGCCCGGTTTAGGTTTTTGAGTAGTCCAATTATCGCTGGTGTTGTGCTTGTCTGGTGTGTCTTCCTCCAAGTCAAGATTAATAGTTTCGGAGCCTTTGGTTTTTTATAACACAATTAATACTAATAAAATAAAAACAAACGTTTGTATTAAAAACAATAAAAATTTAAATTCTTAAAGATTAAGGTGAAATATAAATATCTGGTACACCACACGACTTTCTGAATTACATTGACATTATTTACTTTTTTATGTTTGACAATTTTTTGAGAAAACTCGACATTTTGACATTTTAACATTTTAACATTTTAACATTTTAACATTTTAACATTTTAACATTTTAACATTTTAACATTTTAACATTTTAACATTTTAACATTTTAACATTTTAACATTTTAACATTTTAACATTTTAACATTTTAACATTTTAACATTTTAACATTTTAACATTTTAACATTTTAACATTTTAACATTTTAACATTTTAACATTTTAACATTTTAACATTTTAACATTTTAACATTTTAACATTTTAACATTTTAACATTTTAACATTTTAACATTTTAACATTTTAACATTTTAACATTTTAACATTTTAACATTTTAACATTTTAACATTTTAACATTTTAACATTTTAACATTTTAACATTTTAACATTTTAACATTTTAACATTTTAACATTTTAACATTTTAACATTTTAACATTTTAACATTTTAACATTTTAACATTTTAACATTTTAACATTTTAACATTTTAACATTTTAACATTTTAACATTTTAACATTTTAACATTTTAACATTTTAACATTTTAACATTTTAACATTTTAACATTTTAACATTTTAACATTTTAACATTTTAACATTTTAACATTTTAACATTTTAACATTTTAACATTTTAACATTTTAACATTTTAACATTTTAACATTTTAACATTTTGACATTTTAACATTTTAACATTTTAACATTTTAACATTTTAACATTTTAACATTTTAACATTTTAACATTTTAACATTTTAACATTTTAACATTTTAACATTTTAACATTTTAACATTTTAACATTTTAACATTTTAACATTTTAACATTTTAACATTTTAACATTTTAACATTTTAACATTTTAACATTTTAACATTTTAACATTTTAACATTTTAACATTTTAACATTTTAACATTTTAACATTTTAACATTTTAACATTTTAACATTTTAACATTTTAACATTTTAACATTTTAACATTTTAACATTTTAACATTTTAACATTTTAACATTTTAACATTTTAACATTTTAACATTTTAACATTTTAACATTTTAACATTTTAACATTTTAACATTTTAACATTTTAACATTTTAACATTTTAACATTTTAACATTTTAACATTTTAACATTTTAACATTTTAACATTTTAACATTTTAACATTTTAACATTTTAACATTTTAACATTTTAACATTTTAACATTTTAACATTTTAACATTTTAACATTTTAACATTTTAACATTTTAACATTTTAACATTTTAACATTTTAACATTTTAACATTTTAACATTTTAACATTTTAACATTTTAACATTTTAACATTTTAACATTTTAACATTTTAACATTTTAACATTTTAACATTTTAACATTTTAACATTTTAACATTTTAACATTTTAACATTTTAACATTTTAACATTTTAACATTTTAACATTTTAACATTTTAACATTTTAACATTTTAACATTTTAACATTTTAACATTTTAACATTTTAACATTTTAACATTTTAACATTTTAACATTTTAACATTTTAACATTTTAACATTTTAACATTTATACATTTTTATTACCTTACTAATGTAGTAACATGCAACCATTTTCGATAATTCCCCGCTTGATATATGTCACGACCGATGTTCGCCAAAAGAAATTTTAGAGCGGCCCCGCCTAAGTATGCGCAGGAAGATGGGTTGGTCGAGTTTTATTATCTGTTAATGAACCGATTTTGCTCAAATGTTCACTGGATTGTCTCCGGTAGGGTTCTCAGATAATAATACCTTCGTTATAGCAGGGGTTATGGTGTAGTTTTTTTCTCGGAAAGTTATCGCATATTTTGATAATCTTAGTTAGAAAACGTGAAGACGATTTCGCTAAAACAATACCTTCGTTATACATCAGGTGATGTATTCGGAAAGTAAAAATTAATATTAAGTTTAAGTTAATTAATACGTTTTATTGTTGCATCTTGGAAGACAAATATTTAATGTCAGATTCATAATTCATCACTTTTAACAGATTGTTCTGGATAGTTATGGATAGTTGGTTGGAGGGTAGCGTAGCTACAGACACTTAGGGCCGATATATTCACCTTTCAGTAGTGGCAACCTTTCAGTAAATCGGTCTTACGGAACAGATACGTTACAGACTAGTTCAAGGGGCCTGTAAGTGGTTACCGGGAAGATTCTGACCGCAAATTTTCGATGCGCCTTATTAGTTTTTGTCTTGTTGCAGTTTTTTTACTCGACAAAGTTATTTATATTTAATGTTAATGATTTATAAATTGAAATATATGAAACTGAGGAAGTTAGTAATCTACCGGAATAACTATTAAATATAATTGTGTGCATACAATCTGTTGCTGATGGATATAATTAACACAAATAATTATACTTTCAACCTCATTAGAATCGACTCAAATAAACGAAACAACTACAATATAATTATTATATGTAGAATAATAATTATAATTTATAACATAGTGTAATCATAATATATCAATGTATGCAAGGAAGCTATAGATATTTTATTATGTATTGTTTAGTAATAATATTTTGTATGTGCGTTTATGTTATAAATTTCTAATTTTGCTCAAATTGCAACAAGTTTTCTTTCTAAAAGCTGTCAACATACACTTGAGAAACGAACGCACGAGATCATTATATGTTTGGAATTGTGTATCTCTTTCTTAATTACGGACAAATATAGCTTTCTCCCTCTCACACTGTTTATATTACCAGTATAAAAACGTGCCACAGTCCTATAAGCGTTCGTCTACAACTACAGGACACTTAAAATATGGTGAATATACCCGAAATACCTACAGGGACCTTCGTATTTTACCGATCATTAGTTAACAGATACTTTTAGAGACACATGAATATACCGGCCCTTAGGCCTCAAAATGGGCCCATTGTGAAACCTCCCTTTAAGGCTGCTCACTCGTCTCACCAGTCAATTTTGCGTGCGAGCTCCATAACTCTGGCGGGCGAGGAGTTGCCAATGCTGACCATACTAGGCCAGTCTAATACCAGCCCAGTATTAGATGCCTAGTGTTTACTAGAGCTGGGCAGAGGCATATTACATGCTCTGCTGTTTGTAGCCTTCATTGCACCCTCTACATAACGGGCTGTCCACCAGACCCATCGTGTGTAGGTGTTTGTGTAGCCGGCAGTGCCCAGTTAGGATATTGGTCAATAATTTCAGATTAGTTCTAGATAAGTTAAGGCTGGCCGTGGCTGCAATTTTACAAGGTTGCCTAATTGCTACTTTTGATTGCTTGCAGCCCGGCGTTTCTCGCTATCTTACCCTGTGAAGAGCATGTGTCCTATGCTCTATTATTTTTTTCAGAGTACCTGCAGAAAGTATTTCATCCTCTTGGGTTGTTAGAGCATGTAAGGATCCCTTCCTGGCAAGTTCATCTGCTATTTCGTTCCCCTTGATGCCACTATGTATTTTGATCCAGCAGAGTTCTAGTTTGTTATATTTAGCTAGCTCCTCCAGGCTGTGTCAACACCACCGATAGTAAAAGGCCTGAGCGCTGCCGGGTGACGTCACTAAGCGTAGGCCATTGAAAAGAACGCCCGCGGCCTTATATCGTATTAACGCATACATTTTAACTGGAGTTTTAACTTTAAGAATGAGTTTTGTTAATTTATGAAGGGCTTTCTGTAGAAAGAGGATGCCAGACGTCAACTGAGCCCTTCGTCGCACCCCATTCGATTTTATTATGGGAAAAAATTTCAATTGTCATAAATATACAATGGCTTTAAAATCGTATTCTTCTATTTGTCTTTTATGAACTGACGGACGATCACACAGATGACAGTGACACATTTAGTACGTAATATTAATACATCAGATAATAGATATTGAGACATAAATTATAAAAGTCGATAGGCAAGTAACAGAGGCGTTTCATTTTTCGGCGAGTGTTCCCAATTTTTTGTTTTTATAATTTTTACCCAACCGATCGTTAGTTTTGCCACAATAATTCTTCAATAGGGTGTTGGTAGTACATGTAATTATTACAATTGCAATACTTTCCCTTGTATGAATCGTGCATTCATTAATATTACGCAAATAACCGTTTACTGAAATAAATTTTAACATATACTGAGACATAAATTGACGCTTATTATAAACACTCAAAAAATCATTCTCAAATTCTGATAGAATTTTGTTGAAAATAACATATGAATATAAAACAATCTGCACTGCAAAGTCTTGCGGATAAAGCAATTAAATAAAAGAGTATAATTATCTTCAACGGTCAGTTCTTCATCATAAACTAAATTTTGTTTGCAAATGTCACACTGTACTTTTCTTAGGGTGATATAACAACAGTACCCAGCTAAATAAGTGATTACGGGCATGTAATTTCCAATATTATCTAAATCGGATTTTTCGATAATCATAATGGGATTCAATAATTGAGTACCTTCGATATCTTCAGGTATATCAGAACTTTCATAAAACTGTTTAATATGTATGTTGCCATAAGTACTTGAGTTTAGGGATAGTAATGACTGAATTCTAAGCCTTTTCTCAGTTTCATATAACTGTCTAATAGAGATGTGGTATTGACCACCTGCTAGTTGACAATATTGTCCAAACCTATTTTCTAACTCATCAGTTTGGAATTTGCCTAATAAAACATAATTCATTTTTAATTCATCAAAACAATATTTAATAATTTCTGTCATTCCATATGTCGTGTGGCTTAGAGCGGTATGTGTTTGTGGTGTTAGATTTTTACTGAAAGGTTCTGATTTCCATTTTTGTAGCCGATCTATTACTTTATTTAAAAATATAAATTTTTTATCCGAAAGTTAATTCACTACTGTAATCGGCTCTTGGTATTCATCATTTAGACGTTTTACTTTAAGAGGTGTTTTCACGTTTACAATTTTCCACCACCTGATTATGATGTCAATGAAATCTGCAGTGTCTTTCCATTTATCTATTTTAGATCCAAATTGTAACAATGCTTGTACCACGAAAGGACTAAATATTTTTAGCGCTAAAGCGACATTCTGACGTTCGAAATTTAATGGAAATAAAGCTTTTAGACTTAATGAATAACCAAATTTCAACAATTTATCATGTTCCATCTTGTGAAGTGTGTTCAGGCATTGAAAATCAGCTACTTTTTCAAGCCCAGTGTCAAAACTAGGATAATATAATTTTTGATCTGGTTTGGAATTCAGCCAATTATTCCGTACACATTTCAGCAAATGTACAGAATCAAACAAATAAAATAACGGACGTGTTTTATCTACAGGATGAGGATACACAATACTAAGACTTTTATTTTCTGTAAAGTTACTCATAGCCTTACTATTGATAGCATTATTATCACTAACAACGCAGAATACCTTGAAACCAATTTCCTCTAATTTCATTATAATAGTTCTAATCAATGAAAAAATCATCAGGTGGTCTACTTTCGATACTGGACTTAAGTGAACAACTTATTTCAAGGGTGACATAACACTTGATATCATTAATACAAATGCAGAGTTCGCCAAAGAAGAATTATTATATGCTGTTCCTACAATATTTCCTGCTTTATAATCCAAATCTGGCTTAATATGAATTTCGTCTATTAAAAAAATCACATGTTTTTCTTCACATGTCGGATCAGTTAATAAAGACTTGCAAATATCTTTGAGCGTACCTGGATGTGGTAATATAAGTGCTTCCGAATGCCTTAAAAATGTGTAAGCATGTGGGCTAATTGTGTGAATGATAGAAGCTAAAACGATGGTATTACTTGAATGACGATATCTTTGTTTGTAACATGTATGTAATTTTAATTTCTCAGAGATGAAAGATAATCCAGAATCTCCTTCAGTACTCAAACCTGTTTCACTGAATATCAATTCCAATATATCTGAAAGATGTTTTAAAATAATACAATACAATATTTTCTTTCGCAAAATGTAAGACACAGACCCTACTGTATTTAGATGGAATAAAATGCTTTCGAGGGATGGCAGCGATCCACTTTTTACCCAAATTTGTATCACTAGGGAAACTAAACACTTGCACGTTTGGTCCTCTATTGTAATTTCCCCGACAGCCAGGAACACAACATTTATATGGCATTATAAACTACAATTATAGCGCAATTAGCACTGTACCGGTACCGAAAAGTATATTACAACAAATCAATAAACAACGTAAGATTAACAATATAACGAACAACGTGGTATTAACAACGTAATAAACAAGGTAGCTTAAGCAAAATAGCACACTAACGAGAAGCAAGCACGTTGAACACTATTTACTGTGCTTATGGTCGGCCTAGCTAGTGTGACGTCAATTCCATGTGACGTCAGAGAGGTTCGGCCTTATATACAGATGGTGTTGGCTGTGTAGACATGAATATAGCTCTTTCGACACAAATGTGTTAGCATTTAGAGCTGCTTTGCTGTAGGTGAGTATTTGGATATGTTTATCCTTAATATTCCGTTCAGCTAAAATTTGAACACCCTTTAGTATCCCTGTTAATTCAGCTTGGAAGACTGACGTGAGTCTTCCAAGTGGTGCACTTATCTTGAGATCGAGTTCTGGAGAGAATATTCCATAGCCAGCTCTCGTCTTAGTTTTGGATCCATCAGTATACACGCTTATGTTGGCGCCTAGTGGGATACCATCCAGTGTGATGATGGTCTGAAAATGTTTGACTGTATTTGGGTAGAATTATGTCTTCTATGATGGGGTCTAGTTTGATAGCTTCACTCAGTATGCTCCTGTGTCCAATGATTCTACCTTTATCATGTCACAGGTTTGTGAGTGACGATAGCCTTTTAATGCTGTTTTTACTGCAGTCTCCGTTATAAGAAGGTCGAGTGGTTGTAGACATAACAGTGCTTCAAGAGCTGCTGTGGGCGTTGTTCTCATAACGCCGGTGATGGCAAGACATGTCATCCGCTGTATGTGTGATAGCTTTGAGATTGTTGTAAGTTGTTTGGTTTTCGACCACCAGACTATTGCACCATATGCAATAGTTGGTCTTATGATCGCGGTATCCATTGGGTGATATTGGGAGACAGGCCCCATGTTTTACCAAGCGCCCTGCGGCATTGCCAAAATGAGATGCAGACTTTTTCCAGCTTGGATGTTATATGCTCATTCCAGTTCAGTTTTGTATCCATGATTAGTCCTAGTTATTTTACTTTATCTGTGAGTGTCAGAGGGACTTTAAAGAGAGTTGGCATGTTCATGGTCATGAGCTCGAGTTTCCTCTTCCTCGTAAACAATCAGCTCTGTCTTTTTTGGGTTAACTGTTAGCGAATGGCTATCCCACTAGTTCTCAACAATCTTTAGGGCATTCTGCATGAGATTGCAGACTACATCTTCAAAACTGCCATTTATCATGATCACTATGTCGTCGGCATATCCAACGGAATAGTATCCTGAGTTGTTTAATTCCAGGAGCTATCAACTACAAGGTCCCATAAAAGGGGTGAGAGGACTCCACCTTGAGAACAGCCTCTTCCTGCAACTTGTTTTGATGATACGTCGTGTTAATTGGACTGTTCTTAGACCAAGCATATTTTTTATCCAGCCCCTCATAGTGGGGTGAATCCCGTGAGATGTTAGAGCATTATCAATACTCTTAAATGTTGTTTTGTCAAAAGCACCTTCAACATCAATGAAAGCTTTTATGCTCCAGTGTCTCCTCTATTCTAGAAGTCACCATATGTAGGGCTGATTCGGTTGAGCGACCTGGTTGGTAGGCATGCTGTTTTGGATGTATGGGGTATGTTCATCAGGTAGATGAGGTTCATGTGCTAAGTTGGGACCTCCAGGTTGATTGCCAGAAAAGTGGGTGTCTAGGAGTACCTCGATAGTATGGGAGGGTTTTTCTGTGAAGGTGCCATCCTCCCGCTTTAGCGAGTTAAGTTGTTGTACAGGGTCTTTTGAGATTACTCTTTTCAGGCCAGCAACTCCTGCTGTGGATTCAATGCCATTGCAGTAGGCTCTCCATGTATTTCTTTGTCGCATCCTGACTTCACTTTTGAATTGTCTACGGGCTTCCCTAAAAGTTTCCCATAGAACTATATCATTTCTGTTTTTGGCCTTGTTGAAAGTTTTTCTGGCCTTTGATCTCTGCACTTCACCGATGGGGTGCAGAGGCTCTTATGCTCGCCTTTCTCATGGGGCAAGATACTCTGATGAAATCAGTGATTTTTGGAGGTGTTTCACACAGGCCTCCAAGTCGTCCACTGATTCTGGAATTTTGTCTGCTGCTTGATACTCCATTCTATCCGATAGGTATCTGCAAAATAGTTGTTTATTAGTTTTTTTGTGGATTTCTGTAGGACGGTAGTTCACTTGGTACGAAATCTAGGTCGTAGCGTATCAGTCGGTGATCAGACATGGATACCTGACTTGATACGTGCCAGTTTTATATTTTGCTTGAGTTATTGCCCAGTGTTAAACTGATATCTATCACCTCTGCTCGTTTTTGTGTTACGAACGTTGGTTCGCACCCTCTGTTTAATATCTCTATTTTTGTACTGGTTTAACAGAACGTACACCGAGCTAACTGTCCTTTATAAAATCCATTCCAGAAAATAATGATTCACACGAATACGTGAAGGAAAAATATCTGTGTGAGCACCACACGACTTTCTGAATTACATGACATATTTCACTTTTTAACATTTTCAACATTTTTAACTTTTTCTTCTTTTTTAACATTTTTGACAAATTTTTGGCATTTTAACATTTTGACATGCGACCTTTTTCCCTAATTCCCCGCTTGATTTACGTCACGGTTGATAACGTCATTTGTTGTTACGAGGAGCGCATTCGTTTAATGAAATATTGTCAAATATTGTCAAATATAGTCAAATATGGTTAATTATTGTCAATTATAGACCAATATTGTGAAATATAGGCAATTATCGTCAAATATTGCCAATGTTGTCAAATATTATCAAATATTGTCAAATACAGTCAAATATTGTCAAATATTCTTTAATGTTGTTAAATATTGTCAAATATGGACAAATTTTAGGTGAGTAAATAAACTCACCTAAAATTTGTATCATTGATTGTGATTATTTTAATTTTCATGTTCGTGTCTGTTATCCTATTTATATTTATTTCTTGTTTCTTATTATTATTTTAGACGAATCTCTGGCTCATAAATTCTTTGTTTGATTTCTATTAGTTTTTGCGTGTAGGAGTGCGCATTTTGTTTAGGTGTGTTTTATGTGCGGGTTTTGGGGGATATTTTTAGCTCAACAAGAAATTGTTTGTAGTATCATATGTATATTTTTAATCAATTCCTCATCAATGCCATTAATTGCTACTGCAACAGCAGACTTTTCAAAGAAGCTACTGGAGGTATTTCCATTGTTAGTGGTACCAGATCCAGGTTTTGTGATGTCTACCATAGTCCCATTTTCCGTTTTCAATTCATTTCAATCCTTTTTTTTTGGTTTCACTAAGCTTCGGTATCTCTTCTTCGTTCCCCAATTGTAATTTTTTAACATTCGTGTAACAATGTGAAGATACTCTAAACATCTTATCCATCTACTTTGGATAGACCATATTGACAATTGTTTGAATTTATAGGAAGCTGTTGTTCACCTTTACCAATTACCATTACCAATTACCATTACCAATTACCATTACCAATTACCAATTACCATTACCAATTACCATTACCAATTACCATTACCAATTACAATTACCAATTACCATTACCAATTACCATTACCAATTACCATTACCAATTACCATTACCAATTACCATTACCAATTACCATTACCAATTACCATTACCAATTACCATTACCAATTACCATTACCAATTACCATTACCAATTACCATTACCAATTACCATTACCAATTACCATTACCAATTACCATTACCAATTACCATTACCAATTACCATTACCAATTACCATTACCAATTACCATTACCAATTACCATTACCAATTACCATTACCAATTACCATTACCAATTACCATTACCAATTACCATTACCAATTACCATTACCAATTACCATTACCAATTACCATTACCAATTACCATTACCAATTACCATTACCAATTACCATTACCAATTACCAATTACCATTACCAATTACCATTACCAATTACCATTACCAATTACCATTACCAATTACCATTACCAATTACCATTACCAATTACCATTACCAATTACCATTACCAATTACCATTACCAATTACCATTACCAATTACCATTACCAATTACCATTACCAATTACCATTACCAATTACCATTACCAATTACCATTCCAGATTCGCGTTCCGACGGAGAGGCGGCACCTGTTTCCTAGCATGATGTGGAACGAATAATTTCAACTATTTTGCCCCTATTTAGCTTTAGGGGTGTAGCAATTTTAAATGTAAAGATATTGATATAAGAATTCAAAATATATTATACACATTTATAAGTAACTACGAATAATTATTTCCAGAAAATTAAATTTCAAAATATATATTTCTAATTAAAGTTAAATTTAGGTCATGGTAATAAAACCAGTGAAATGCTAAATTGACTTTATCAACATATCGTCGCCTAAGCAGTAACACCACACATCTTTAGATGTATAAACTCAATTGCACTTCCCTAACAAGTTTCTTGCAAAGAAACTTCTCTAATCTTTATAATATCATTACACAATATACAACCTTTACTAAGGCATACTATTTATTTCTGCTGTATTTCATGGCCTAGTTTAGATCATAATTTTCAAATTGTCGTGAAGTTTATTCACCATTTATAATGTAAATATCTGGTGTGGGCACCACACAACTTTCCGAATTACATGACCTATTTAATTTTGTATAACATTTTAAACTTTTTTTGACATTATTTCGGTGTTTTTTGAAAATATTATTAGTAGAAAGATACGCCTATAATTCTTTGGTTGGCTTTTATCGCCTTGTTTCTAAATTGGCGTTATAATGGTTTTATTTGGAATGAGCTTGGATATATTCCTATATTTAAAATATTGTTTATTAGTTAATTCATCCTTCGTTTGATTGACTGGTTTCTTTGTTATACAATCAATGCCTGGAGTTGAAGATTCCTCTAGGTTCTCAATAAATTTTATAATTCTCTCTGTTTTTAATGAAAATTCAAAGTTGTCAATTAATTTGTGCGTAATTAAAATTTATACTTTTTATATCCATCTTACTATATTTAACATGGTAACCACCGATGACGCAGTTGTTGACTGAACACGTTCATTTTTTACATCAGCCACTTGCCATATCCGCAACAGGAAATGTTTTTGTCCCTGTTAGTATTCCGATGTTGATTTTCACGGTATCACCTCAGCTCGCTTTCTCATATCCAAATTTGGTCTCGAGTCATTCTGCCGTTTCCCGGAATTTTGTTCCCGGGCATTCATATATATATATATATATATATATATATATATATATATATATATAAATACATCCAGGTATACACAAACACACAAACATTATGCAAAAATAGTCTATTTCGACTATGTTAGTCATGAAACGTAAATTCGTAAGTTTTCGCACACTAACAATACCTTCCTTATACAACAGTGCTGTATTTGGAAAGTAATAAAATAGTGAGATAAATATTGGAAGTCAAAATATAGACTTTAATTAAAGTATTAAAAATATAAAAAAAAAGGAGAAAACAAGTTTCAATACTGTCCATATACTAATTCCCAACATTTCCTCTCCATTTATAAATTGTTATATCAGCATAACCTTTACATGTTGTTTCAGGTTCCTAAAAGTTGTGAATCTAACAGTAAATCAAAAATTGCATCATCTAATCAATTCACTTGAGAAGAAATACAACTAAAGAAATCAACCAGCAATGTAGAAAAAAAGGAAAACGTTCGAAAAACTGTCTGCATCAAATAATATACATAATCCTAGCCAAATAAAACCATTATAACGCCAATTTAGAAACAAGGCGATAAAAGCCAACCAAAGAATTATAGGCGTATCTTTCTACTAATAATATTTTCAAAAAACACCGAAATAATGTCAAAAAAAGTTTAAAATGTTATACAAAATTAAATAGGTCATGTAATTCGGAAAGTTGTGTGGTGCCCACACCAGATATTTACATTATAAATGGTGAATAAACTTCACGACAATTTGAAAATTATGATCTAAACTAGGCCATGAAATACAGCAGAAATAAATAGTATGCCTTAGTAAAGGTTGTATATTGTGTAATGATATTATAAAGATTAGAGAAGTTTCTTTGCAAGAAACTTGTTAGGGAAGTGCAATTGAGTTTATACATCTAAAGATGTGTGGTGTTACTGCTTAGGCGACGATATGTTGATAAAGTCAATTTAGCATTTCACTGGTTTTATTACCATGACCTAAATTTAACTTTAATTAGAAATATATATTTTGAAATTTAATTTTCTGGAAATAATTATTCGTAGTTACTTATAAATGTGTATAATATATTTTGAATTCTTATATCAATATCTTTACATTTAAAATTGCTACACCCCTAAAGCTAAATAGGGGCAAAATAGTTGAAATTATTCGTTCCACATCATGCTAGGAAACAGGTGCCGCCTCTCCGTCGGAACGCGAATCTGGAATGGTAATTGGTAATGGTAATTGGTAATGGTAATTGGTAATGGTAATTGGTAATGGTAATTGGTAATGGTAATTGGTAATGGTAATTGGTAATGGTAATTGGTAATGGTAATTGGTAATGGTAATTGGTAATGGTAATTGGTAATGGTAATTGGTAATGGTAATGGTAATTGGTAATGGTAATTGGTAATGGTAATTGGTAATGGTAATTGGTAATGGTAATTGGTAATGGTAATTGGTAATGGTAATTGGTAATGGTAATTGGTAATGGTAATTGGTAATGGTAATTGGTAATGGTAATTGGTAATGGTAATTGGTAATGGTAATTGGTAATGGTAATTGGTAATGGTAATTGGTAATGGTAATTGGTAATGGTAATTGGTAATGGTAATTGGTAATGGTAATTGGTAATGGTAATTGGTAATGGTAATTGGTAATGGTAATTGGTAATGGTAATTGGTAATGGTAATTGGTAATGGTAATTGGTAATGGTAATTGGTAATGGTAATTGGTAATGGTAATTGGTAATGGTAATTGGTAATGGTAATTGGTAATGGTAATTGGTAATGGTAATTGGTAATGGTAATTGGTAATGGTAATTGGTAATGGTAATTGGTAATGGTAATTGGTAATGGTAATTGGTAATGGTAATTGGTAATGATAATTGGTAATGGTAATTGATAATTGTAATTGGTAATGGTAATTGGTAATGGAATTGGTAATGGTAATTGGTAATGGTAATTGGTAATGGTAATTGGTAATGGTAATTGGTAATGGTAATTGGTAATGGTAATTGGTAATGGTAATTGGTAAAGGTGAACAACAGCTTCCTATAAATTCAAACAATTGTCAATATGGTCTATCCAAAGTAGATGGATAAGATGTTTAGAGTATCTTCACATTGTTACACGAATGTTAAAACATTACAATTGGGGAACGAAGAAGAGATACCGAAGCTTAGTGAAACCAAAAAAAAAGGATTGAAATGAATTGAAAACGGAAAATGGGACTATGGTAGACGTCACAAAACCTGGATCTGGTACCACTAACAATGGAAATACCTCCAGTAGCTTCTTTGAAAAGTCTACTGTTGCAGTAGCAATTAATGGCGTTGATGAGGAATTGATTAAAAATATACATATGATACTACAAACAATTTCTTGTTGAGCTAAAAATATCCCCCAAAACCCGCACATAAAACACACCTAAACAAAATGCGCACTCCTACACGCAAAAACTAATAGAAATCAAACAAAGAATTTATGAGCCAGATATTCGTCTAAAAAAATAATAAGAAACAAGAAATAAATATAAATAGGACAGAAACAGACACGAACATGAAAATTAAAATAATCACAATCAATGATACAAATTTTAGGTGAGTTTATTTACTCACCTAAAATTTGTCCATATTTGACAATATTTAACAACATTAAAGAATATTTGACAATATTTGACTGTATTTGACAATATTTGATAATATTTGACAACATTGGCAATATTTGACGATAATTGCCTATATTTCACAATATTGGTCTATAATTGACAATAATTAACCATATTTGACTATATTTGACAATATTTGACAATATTTCATTAAACGAATGCGCTCCGCGTAACAACAAATGACGTTATCAACCGTGACGTAAATCAAGCGGGGAATTAGGGAAAAAGGTCGCATGTCAAAATGTTAAAATGCCAAAAATTTGTCAAAAATGTTAAAAAAGAAGAAAAAGTTAAAAATGTTGAAAATGTTAAAAAGTGAAATATGTCATGTAATTCAGAAAGTCGTGTGGTGCTCACACAGATATTTTTCTTTCACGTATTCGTGTGAATCATTATTTTCTGGAATGGGTTTTATAAAGGACAGTTAGCTCGGTGTACGTTCTGTTAAACCAGTACAAAAATAGAGATATTAAACAGAGGGTGCGAACCAACGTTCGTAACACAAAAACGAGCAGAGGTGATAGATATCAGTTTAACACTGGGCAATAACTCAAGCAAAATATAAAACTGGCACGTATCAAGTCAGGTATCCATGTCTGATGACCGACTGATACGCTACGACCTAGATTTCGTACCAAGTGAACTACCGTCCTACAGAAATCCACAAAAAAACTAATAAACAACTATTTTGCAGATACCTATCGGATAGAATGGAGTATCAAGCATCAAATAATATACATAATAAAAAAATATATATATAAAGAAAAATCAATCTCTTCGTGTGTATATAGAGTCCGCATTGAGTGAATCGTTTCCATCTACTGAAAATGTATTAAAACAAGATGTAAAAATAGAAAATATTGATATATTATAAGTCAAAGAAACACCTGGATGTGGAGCAAATACATAAAAGCAAAGAGTCTCCCAAGAAAACATTGCCCCAACTCAAAATGGAGGATAGCTGCCTCCATGGCAAACAACACTATGGTGAGTCCCAGAAGCAATAAAACGTTGTACGAGTGGGACGATAGTCAAATACTGCACGACAAAAGCGTGCAACATAAAAACCGCTGAAAGCGCGTCCATATGAACACTGACTTCGTGGAGAAACCGATTGAAACTGTGCAGCAGTCGAAAAGTCTGGCTAAAAAGAAAAAGAATAAGCATGGTAAATCTGACGTGGGTAAGAACAGTTTTTTGAATTATACGAGTTAAATCCATTATTGATTTTGGTAATGGAAAATCATTAAAAATTAAATTAATTCTTATTATTTGATTATATTATTTTTGTTTTGACTTGATCAAATATCATATTATAAAAATATTAATCATTGAAAATATTACGACCATGGGCCACCTCTTTGTATTTCGATCAACATTGTAATATGCACACATTTGAATATTTACCTCGGGCGCAATGATCTCACAGATCGTTTTTCTATTTACTACTACAACGTGTACGCAACGGAGTCACACTATACTCTGATCTATTGCGTACATAGACAGGATAGAATACCTGGAGGGGAAATTATGACAATTCATACAATTCTCAAATATATTCAAAATAGTGAGAGGTATATCTCTCAGATCAGTTGCGCCCGACGAAGGGTTAAAAGTAAGCTGATTATCGTCACACCGTACTTCTTCCACCCTTATAAGGGTGTGAGCTTCTGTTGTTTCTTGGGCACGTTGGTAATAAACTACTGTCTGTACCATGTGTTCGCGTTTTTCTTGGCGGTCCAAGCGATGTTTTTCTGTTGTAGCTTCATGTATAATATCCTTTGCATTTGCGTTGGCTAGCTTTCCATGCTACACATCTTCGCCTCTATTCAATCCCGGCCACGATAAAGTTCTTTCTCTGGGTCTAGGAGACCTACCTTGTTCCGTTATCAAAATTTCAATGTCATTTCCGTGCATCGTAGTTTTGCGATCATGTGAAGAAATATCTGGTAGGCACCAGACGATTTTCCGAATTACATGACCTATTTAATTTTGTTTAACATTTTCGGCATTTTCCACTTATCGGCTTTTTTAAATTTTTGGTCATTTTTTACTTTTTAATTTTTTTCTTTTTAATTGTTTTTGATATATTTGACTTTTTTTGATTTTTTTTACTTTTTTTGAAATTTTGGACACATGAGATTTTGAAATTTCACGTTTTGATCTTTTGACTTTATCTTTTTGGCATTCTGACATTTTTACGTTTTGACATTTTGATAGCTCCTACCAACCAAACTATGCCCGTCCACTATTTCAAATGGCTTGAACTCTGCACTATACTATTATCCGTTACTTTCTATTATTCAATAGTTCATTTGTAGTTTACGCATAATTCGTAAAAATATGTGAGAAACAATGTAGTGCATAGTTCAAGTCATTTGAAATAGTGGATGGTCATAGTTTGATTGGTAGGGCTCGCCTGTCCACCCTGCCTTTGTTCGCATAGTTATTTCCATAAGACATAGACACTATTTTCAATAGTAAACTAAGATTACCTTTTATTTCTTATGGAAATATTTACTAAAACGTGAATTACATTGTACTAGATTCGTCAATACAACTTGGAACACATTTTCATGGTCTGTTTTTCATAATCTGAACCATGCATTTCTTTTTGGCATTCTGACATTTTGTCAAGCATTTTATGGTACAGAAATAATAAAATGTTTTAGAATTCGTGAAATGATTTCTCGAGAGATCATTTTTTATACCGACCCGTACAGTAATACGCTTAGAAGATGAAATTCGGGCTAGAACACAAGGTCTAACCGAAAATGCAAAAACTTATGTCGTAGCTATACAAACTTTAATTAGGCGACACGGAGGATTTTCAAATAGCAAGACGACCGAATTTATACAAATTTAAGGCCCGAATACCGAGAATACGTAAGGCATAAAGATTTTATAACATTATGAGAACTGCTTGAACTCGCCGATGATTATGAGAATATTCAAAGAGATAAGGAATCGTACAAACCACCAACAGATTCCAGAGATACATTTTTACCCGATACCGCATACAAGCCGAAACAGTTTAAATTAGAAACCGCCCGTAATGTTGCATACAGGACAAATGTCAAGTTCGCATAGTTATGCGGGAAATAAACCATTTATTCCCTATAAGCAAACCCAGAATAGACCAGTAGCGTTTGAAAAAGTTGGAGATCAATATTCTCGTGAATTTAATTGTTGGCGATGCGGACAAAGAGGTCACACGCGAAATCATTGTCGACAACCTGCTAAAATATTTTGTTCATTCTGTGGAACAGTAGGAATTTATTCGAACAATTGCCGTTGCCACTCACAAGACCAGGGAAACGCGCAAAAGCCCGGCTGGATTCGAGGTGGGTCGGGACAACAATAAAAAATTACCGTTATAATCGATTCAATGCTTTGGAAAATCCCGGTGAAAACACTGAATCGAAAAATATTAGCAGTTATTGACACATATTAATAAACACATAAAAAATAATTATGACAAACACGATGAACATATTTCCGCATCTGTAGCAAATGGTACAACGATTTGCTATAAATAAAAGTTACAAGCCGATAGTGACAATAAATGAAATGGAAGATCAATGCATATTTTTAGTTCTAGGCAAATTGCTGCACGAAATGATTATAGGAATGGACATTTTATATAAATGGAAAGCGGTACTAAATTTTGATTCGCAAGATATTTCCATAACGAAGTATGAAACAGTCAATATTAATTATATTTCTGAGCTTACATACCCCGATAAAAAACTACTGGAGTCCATTATCCGTAGAACACTACATGCAACTGGAAAAGGTGTTACTTCGATGGTAGAACATACAATCCGATTGACAAATAAAATTCCGATTAAACAGAGATACCGGCCACAAAATTCTGCGATGCACGCACAGCATAAAGAAATTCTAAGGTGAACCCTTCTTCACCGAGTGAAGCTGAAGCACAGTGAATGTCTGTTTGTAAGACATATATGGTTCATGACAACTTAAATGAAAAATATATATTGTTTTAAAACTTTATTTTTAAATTCTACTGTAACAAATAAAACTATTAAACACAACGCACAATTATATTTTATATATACATATCTAAAAAAAACAAATATTTAAACATCTACTTGGACTAGGTCCTCACCGGTACTGTTTCCTGACAGCTGATGACATATATAATATAAAACACTGCTTTGATGATTATTTGAGTATCATATAATCACACTAAGCTAATTCAGTAAGTAAAATTTAAATGAAATACTAATCGGATAATATTGCAATATAGCTGCTTTGATGATTATTTAATCACAAATCTACTTCAGTGAATTTTAGTCTTATATGATACATATATGATTATTTACCATTTAAATGAAACATTAGTTGAATAATTTTTCAAAATAGCTGATAAAACACTACTCGATGATTATTTGAGGATCATATAATTATACTAGACTAATTTAGTAACTGTTAGTCTAGTTTTATACATGTATGATTAATTACAATTTAAATGGCACATTAATTGAATAATTTTTTAATGTATCTGGTGAAACATATAAACACTGATTTGATGATTATTTGAGCATCATATAATCACATTAAGCTAATATTATGAATGTTAGAGTAGCTTTATACACATAAGATTAAATAAAATTTAAATGAAACATTTTTCAATGCTGGTGAAACATATAAAACATTGCTTCGATGATTATTTCAGCATATCATATAATCACACTAAGCTACATCAATTAATTTTATTCAAGTTCAATACATATATAAATGAAACATTAATTAAATAATTTTTAAATATAGCTATATAGAAACTAATATAATGAATGTGTCATTTAAATGTATCGAGCCTAACCAAGAGTCACTGCATCAGCTACTGGTTATTATGTGATGCTCAAATAATCATTGAAGCAATGTTTTATGTTTCACCAGTATTTAAAAATTATTTAAATGTTTCATTTAATTTGTAATTATCATATATGTATCGAGCTAGGCTCAACATTCACATTATTAGCTTACTATAATTATATGCAGCTTAAATAATCATCAAAGTAGTTTTATATGCTACATATATTATTGATTACAATTTAAATGACAAATTCATTCAATTAGTTTTCAGTATATCTGGTGAAACAAATAAAACACTACTTCGATGATTATTTGACCATCATATAATAACATTAAGCTGAAGCGCAGTGAATGTTGACATATATATGGTAAATTACAATTTAAATGATAAATATATATATATATATATATATATATATATATATATATAAATATATATATATAAATATATATATATATATATATATATATATATATATATATATATATATATATATATATATATATATAGCATTTTTTTAACAAACTAACTACTAATAACAAGGCACTTTACTTATATATCAAAAAGAAACAAGAACAAAAATATTTAAATATCTACTCGGACTTTGGGCCCTAGCTACCGTCTCCTGACATCTTAAGAGGGGCGTCTTTTATTCGCTCCGATGGATCATCCTCAGTCTCCTTCATGGGGCAATTTCCAGTTTCCTTGGGTGTATCATCTCCTGCAGGTCGTGTGGCAGCTACATGTCTTTCCCTATTTTGCGCTTCTATCTCGGCTTTACGTGTAGCTGCCAACGCAGAGGAGCGCCGTTCTGTCACTCTTTTATAACGAGCGGCTCCCCCCTAAATGGCTCTCGTGGCGACTGCTGAGCTCCTGTAAACTCCTGTGATCTGTTCATGGCGTAACAGCTACCGGACGACGATGGCTTTGATTCGGCCTTACCTCTTGACTGGCATTGGGCGTACGGCGTCCATAATAAAACCGGTGTAGTGTCCTTATCGTCTGTCTTTTCGGGGGACCCATGTTCCTTGTTCTCACTCCAATTCGGGGACTTCTCCTCCTTCCCCTCCTTGCGCTCACGCCAATTCTTGTCCTCGTCGGCCATAATACTTAAAAAAGGATTACTGGTCTCAATTAAATAGCGGGAGCTTATTTATCACATCCTTACCTTGTTATGTATGGTGCGATAATGAGTTGGCACAAACAACTGTCAAACAATAGCTACCGATAAAATGGCGCGCATCTGGCAAGTCTAAAAACGTACGGATGACAATCGCGCCGTCTGGTGGTTATAAATGGAACTATAAACCACAAAATGTGTCATAATAGTCTCTGCAATTTTAATTATTTATCTGGTACTCATACTAAAACAGGATTTTACCATCCTGGATCCAAATAAAATCCATTTTGGGCTAATAAGACTTATACAGAGTGGAAATAAAGTAGCGAATAAATTCGGTAAAATCGTTATTTGTAATTTTTGCAAAATTTGATTGGACACGGCGATTTTTAATTTTAAATTGCCAATTTTTAATGAAAGTCCAATTTAGTTGGACAATTTTTTTTGAATGAGCAATGACGTCATAGACAATTTTTTCAAACGAACCACATTTTTTATTACTTATATACTTAAAGGGACTATTTTTCTGCGATCAATGATGCATATTATGATATAGGGGAAAATTCATTTCTTATTTCAGAGTGAAGAAAAACACGAAACACGAAATAATGTTTAATTAAACAATTAAAAGTTATAGTAAATCCTGAAACTGTGTACTATTATATTATATTTATATACAGCCTGACAATCAGCTAATTTAAGAACACATTCGTTTTCAACATTTTAATAATATCTATGTTAATCGTGCTTCACGATGAATTATCGCCTATGTCAATTCCTTCACATCTCGGGTGAACCATGGCTTTTGGTTTCTATGGTTGGTGGATAGGTTGGCAGTTCTCTTTCCTACTGCCACTTTGGCAGATTGACATATATTGCTTAAGAACCGATTTAATTTTCCAACATGATGGTACACTTCTCATTACCATGTCCGAGTACGTGCATCCTTGATGAGGCTTTTCGAAGCCAGTAGATAAGGCGAAGAGGGCCAATTGAATTGGCAGCCAGGTCTACAGATTTGATACCCTTAGATTTTTTCTTTGGGGATATTTAAAAAATAAAGTTTACTTAACACGCCCAACGGATTTTGATGATTAAAGGCGAGGATTCATCGCAAAGCACGATTAATAACTAGAGATATTATTGAAAATGTTGGAAACGGAATTGTTCTGCGATTAGCTCATTGTCAGACTGTAAATGATGCACAGTTTGAGCATTTACTTTTTATTGTTTAATTAAATATTTTTTCGCGCTTGGTGTTCTTCACTCTGACATTTAAAATGTTTTTTCTCGGAAATTTCATATTATACATCGCTGATCGCAAACAAATAATCCCTTTCAGAATCCTCAATAAAAACATAGGGTTGTCATTTGAAAATAATGTCGATGACGTCATTCCTCATTCAAAACTGGTCGACAAATATTGACACTCTCATTGAAAATTGGCAATTTAAAATTGAAAATCAATGTCCAATCAAATTTTGCAAAAATCACAAATAAAGATTTTATCGAATTTTTTCTCTACATAATTTCCACCCTGTATATTTTTTTCTCATGTAATTATAGCATATCTTTAATTTATAGTTGTATATATTTCAATAAAAAATATTTCAAAAATATCACAATTTTTCTGGAAATCAGCCGAGGGAAAAATAATGTTTATATGACTGCGATATTCACGAAATTTTGTAAGGAATTGTTATTAATTATTTCGAAGAAAAACATGTATCCCTGTCAGACATGGTACTTTCCATTATCAGTTTAATAAATATTTACATTTGATTTAGATAAAATGCATTTCTTGTTACAAATATCGGGAATAATTAATATAAATAAATAATTAAAGATTTATGTTTATGTTGCAAGGAATCAGTTACATTGGGATGTAACTAAATACGAACATTATTTCAATTAGCAGGTCGTAGGCTGGTGTATCCAGCATATTTTTTATCAGTCTCTAACTTTCTTCATGTTTATTATTGTACGTCAAAAAATGTACGAAATGATGAAATTATGAAAGTGTTCTGATGATGAAGTGGACATACACTCTTGTGCAATTTCTGCAATAATTGGAATTGGCTGGGGTCATAGAAATTGAAACAAATTAAACATGCCCAGTATGTATTATAAAGTTAAACTAGAAACTAGAAAGTTATTATTTCTAGGCGTAAGCTAAATAAATATTGTTCAACGTGTGATTTCCTAAAGCCAATGATGACAGAAGGGAACATGTTTGTTTCAACAACTGGTCCGGTTCATCGACTGCTATTGAATGCGATATAATTTAAGGAGGTTTGAAATACAGCATGGATTTACACGGAGCAAAATATACATTTTTGGTTGGCGATCCTCAGACTAATAAAGAAAAGTTTAACGCAAGCTAAGGGACGTACTCCGTAAGAAAAATTGAATGTTCCAATCCTTTGTTGAGCAACTACTGTTAACAAATTAAAAGATTTGTGCTCAAAAATCTATCTATCTAACACCGGTGAACGTATAATAAAAGTCGCCCTGAAAGACCCCTGGGTGCAAAAAAAAAACCTTAAAGATCCTCCGATCCTAAACCAAAAATAAAATAAAAACATAAAAAATGCCAGGAACTCGAAACAAACAAAAACAAAAAGAAAGAGCAGATATTAGCGATAGCGAATACGAAATTACAAACAAATATATTATTAAAGAATTACAAAAATCTGTAGAATATATGAGCTGCAAGTTCGATGAGATAAAAAAGGAAAATAAAGACCTTAAAAACTACTGACAGATACAATCAAACAAAAGGAAACACTCTAGGAACACATTCAAACACTCGAAAATTTAATGGAGAAATCAGAAAAACATTAAGAACATCCTCATTATATCAGGTGTTGAACAACAAAATAAAGACGAGAATACAAAAGAGGTAGCTATACAAATAATGAACAGACTAAATACACACATCGAATCAGGATCCATAATAGCAGCATACAGACAGGACAGTAAAGAAAAAAGCCCAATAATCGTGCAACTGAAAGAAAAAGATTTACAAACAAACATCTTGACAGCAAGAAAATCATTTGGGTCAATAACCACACACGAATGCAAACTAAAATGAAAAGGAAATGAAATATATATTAACGAGCAGTTAACCCATCTAACAAATACCCTCTTCTACAAAGCTAGGGAATTGAAAAAGGAACACAGATATAAACACGTATGGACTAGAGACGGAAATGTATACGTCAGGAAGACGGACAGCAGCAACAAAATAAAAGTAAAACATGTTGCAGATCTAAACAAACATAAGTAACAACGGAAACAAAATAACAAATAAAATATAAAAATGTATCACATATATCTTCATAACATCAGAAGTCTTCAAAACAAATACCACGAGCTGGAACTACTCCCGGTAATACAAAATAACCCGAAGATCATAGCAATAACTGAAACATGGCTAACGTCACAAAACGAGCACCTCAATTCGAGAGATAGAATGTATAGAATGTATGTATATATATATATATATATATATATATATATATATATATATATATATATATACGGAAAGATACCAAATATATGACAATCGCAAACAAAACAATCAACAACATACAATAACTCCATATTAGATCACGTAATAACAAATAACACAAACCAAATAGAGAAGATACGATCGGGTACCCGAAAATCGACCGGTGAGGACGTGTTTAATTTCGGTTCGTTGTTTTTTCGTGTTTCGCGACCGCGCACCTTTGTTTTAAAACGTTTCTACGTTTTCTTTTATCTTTCGGTTGATTATAACCTCAAATATTCAGCGCAACAACAATAACATTGCAATTTTGGTGTTGTGCATCTCTTGTTTATCACGGGCCGGAGGTCATTATTTAAATCGGTGGACGTTCCTGCACGCCCCCAGCCCACACGCACCCCGCCCTGTATGGGCCAGGGCCCGCGACCCCTTTTCTTGTCCCCAGAGTAAGTGAGCCATCTATCCGCGGCCCGCTGGACTATCCGCCATAGTACGCGACATGGCGGCAGCGTACAGCTCTTAACAGCGCTCAAGACTGATGACGCCACCACAGAGTGACGGGGAAAAGAGGAAGGCAGAGATCTCTCTGAGCATGGCAGAAGAAGAAGAAGAGGATAATCCTCTTGAGGCCGAGAGGACGGCCGAACTAGGGGAGCTAGTGGACAGGTTAGCGTTATTTGCGGATGACACAAAAAACCTGCGCGTGGCGGCCAAGGTGGACATCGCCAAGTTAAAGGAGCTGCGCGACCAGATTGCCCGGGACAGCGAAGCCAGAAGAATGGCAAAGCAAAGAAATGTACGGCACACCAGATTGAGGAGCTGGCTCGACAATTGGCGACATTGAAAGGGGAGCTGGCAGAAATGGACCAATTAAGGGCCAAATCTGCGAGACTCGAAGAGTGCGTCCGGGAGCTCAGGGCAAGGGCATCAGGGGATAGGGTCGATATGGGCTCAACCGGGCTCCAAGCCCAGAACGAGGAGCAAGACGCGGATCAGAGGGCGGCGGACGCGATCAGGGTTCGTATCGAGGAGAACGGAGGAGGCCCGCAACCTGTGCGATGAGGAATGGCCGCAGGGCACCTTCGAGGCAACAAGCCTAAACTGGGAGGGGATAGACCGAGGAATGGACACGGTGCGTCTGATTGGGCCAGACCTCAGAGCACTGGCGTCGAACGGGTACGCGAAGGGGGCACCCCACCAGGACCTCACCGATCAGGGGATAGCCCTGGGGATGGCAGGCTACCGGGAAATAATAACGCGAACCCCTAACCCACTCGGAGAGGCAAGGGAATCTGAGAGAAGGACGTATTTTCTTATGGTAGATACCGAGAGTCCGGAGGCAAAGGAAAGGTCACTATTCTCTGCTCTGGGAGGACTCAGGGAGCTGACAGCGGAGGGAGTCAAGCGCCAGATAATAATGGAAGCCCCAGGCATCAAGTTGGACATGCTGCGTAAGCTCGTGGAGTACCGCTTCGCCAGAACGGGAATGGCGGTACACATCCACCCGGTCGGGAAGCAGCGTAGCGGGAATCAGAAGCCAAAGAAGGCGCCACAGCCGCAGCGGAGAGCGACAGAAAAGACCGCACCCCACAGAGAGACCAGGAGCGAGGCCATACTAGTTCAGGAGGAAGGGACCACTTACGCCGACCTACTAAAGAAAGTGCGAGCAGTCAGTACTGTAGGTCTGGAAGTTCAGGTGTCCCGGCTCTCGAAGACCCGAGACGGGCTTCTTAAAATTGAGGTGAGAAGGGGAAAGAGCGAGCAACTTCAGGCAGCAATCGAGAAGGAATGCAGCGGTGTACGGGCGACCGTAAAGAGACCCAGGGCGGCGGTCATCATTAAAGATATGGATGAGGCCAAACAGAAGGTCGAAGTCGCGGCAGCGCTGGTAGGACTCACTGGTGCAGATCCCCGCGCTTTTTCCGTTGGTACCTTGAGGCCGGCTTATGGGGATACTCGGGCTGTCACAGTAACAACGTCCGCTGAGCTGGCGAAGCAAATCGCCGACGCGAGGGTGGTACGAGTGGGACTGGTCCACTGCCGGGTCACGAAACGGGAAATGACCACGAAGTGTCATCGGTGCTGGGAGCCAGACCACTGGTAGGCCAAGTGTAGAGGCCCGGACCGGTCTAAAGACTGCCAGCGATGCGGAGAGACGGGGCATTTCGCGAGCAGGTGCGGAGCTGAGTCTCTGTACTGCATCTTCTGCAAAGAAATGGGCCACAGCGCCCTAAGCCCGCGGAGGGCTACGCAATGATCCGAGTGCTGCAGATTAATCTCAACCGCTGCAGGATGGCCCACGATCTATTGTGGGCCACAGTGGAAGAGGGGGCGTACGGCGTAGTCCTGGCCAGCGAGCCGAATGTCAGGGCAGCCGAGGGCTCGGGATGGACGAGTAGCAGAGATCACAGCGCAGCGATGTGGACGCGCGCAAGTGCGGGTGTTACAATAGTGAGCACCGGGAAAAAAATTGTTGTGGCAAAAGTGGGCCAAGTCAAGTTGGTTAGCGTATACATCTCCCCAAATAGCATAGACGGTACCATGGAGGAGACGCTTGATGGAATTACCCCCCATCTCGGAAAGTACACAATTATCGGTGGGGACTTTAATGCAAAGTCCCACGAGTGGTGGTCTCCGACAACCAACAGGAGAGGGTTGGTATTAGCGGAATGGGTGGCCACGAATACCATTGTGATTCACAACCAGCAGAACACCCCAACATTCCGAAGAGGCGACTACACTGCGATCTTGGATCTGACTCTGTCCACCGAGGGCATTGCAAGCAGGGTGAATGAGTGGCAGGTACTAGAGACCGAAAGCCATAGCGACCACCAGTACCTATCATATGCTATATTGCCTAGGGAACAGAACGAACGCCCGGAGGCGGCAAGAAGCCGAAGGAGCAAAACATTTGACGCGTCACGCGTCAATAAAAATCGGCTAATAGAGGAAATGAGTAGCGGACTGGCAGGGGGCACAAGGTCTACCGCAGAGCTGGCAGACATAGTTCAGCTAGCATGTCATGCCAGCATGCCGTGCAAAGGCGGGGGAAGCAGCAGGAGGAAGGGGGTATATTGGTGGTCAGAGGAGATCGCCACGTTAAGGCGCGACTGCCTGGCGGCCAGGCGCCGAGCCACGAGGGCGAGCAGAGCTTTGGGCGAGTACGCAGACTGGGAGGAGTACCGCGGCGCCAAGAAAGCTCTGAAGACGGCCATACAGGTGTCCAAGAGCAGGAAGTGGACTGAACTCCTTGAGTCCGTTGAAGGAGACGTCTGGGGCCAGGGGTATAAAATCGTCATGAGGCGCCTCAAAGCTAGGCCTCCCCTACCAACAATTGAGCCGGATATGGCGGAGGAAGTGGTAGACACCCTGTTCCCCAAAGCGGCGACACCATTACGGGCGCAGGCGCTACAGTCACAGACAGATGAGCCAGAGGATCTGGACACTACGGAACCTTTCTCGGCCGAGGAGGTCGAGCGAGCTGGTAGCAGAATGGCTTCTAACAAAGCACCGGGGCCGGACGGCGTACCTCCCGAGGTGATAAAGGTAATCGCGGCTGAATTTGCGTCCGAGGTGGCAGATATCTACAGCGAAGCCCTACAAAAAGGCACCTTCCCAGAGATCTGGAAGGGGGCTCGCCTGGTGCTTCTGCCGAAAGCAGGGAAACCGTTGACATCCCCATCCTCGTACCGGCCGATATGCATGCTGGACACGCTGGGGAAACTCCTCGAGTATCTAATCTTGGGGAGGTTAACCAGCGCGGTGGAGCGACCGGGTGGACTGTCAGAACGCCAGTATGGCTTTAGACCAGGAAGATCCACGATTGATGCGGTGAAAAGGGTGCTCCAAATAGCCAGGGAGGCAGGGGAGGGCCCATGGAGATCGAAGCAGCTCACTGCGCTAATAACAATAGACGTGCGTAATGCATTCAACACCGCGAACTGGGAGTTCATCGTCGATGGATGCCGAAATATGGGGATCGGCGGTATGCTACTAAAGATGATCCGTAGCTACCTAGAGGGGAGGACAGTACAGCTTACCACCGGGATGACCAACATCACCAAAACACTTACGTGCGGAGTTCCACAGGGATCGGCGCTGGGACCAACACTGTGGAACATCATGTACAACGGCGTACTGAACCTTACACTACCGGAGGGGGCCACGATTATCGGCTACGCCGACGATCTGGCACTGGTGGTCGTGGCAAAGGATGTGCCGGAGATCCAGACTCGAGTGAACGAGAGCCTAGCGCGGGTCAGCGAATGGCTAGCAGGGAGTGGACTCAGCATGGCCGCGGAAAAGACGGAGGCGGTCATGCTGGTAGGCAGAAGGCGAATTGGACAGGTCTCCTTCATGGTCCAGGGAAAGACGGTCACTCCCAAAGAGTCCATCAAGTACCTAGGCATCAGAATTGACCGGGGAATGAACTTCGCGGCGCACGTGGCAGAGGCGGCCGGAAAGGCAAGCCAGGTCACAACGGCTCTTGGCCGTCTAATGCCGAACATCCCAGGGCCGCGGGAGAAGAAGCGAAGGATGCTGGCGCGAGTAGCCGACAGCATCATGCTATATGGAGCCCCAGTCTGAGCCCACAAGATGACTGTAGAGAGGACGAAGAATTTTATGGGAGCGGCCCAAAGACGAGCGGCCCTCAGAGTGGCAAGTGCCTACAGAACCACGTCCAGGGAGGCAGTGCTCGTGGTGGCCAGCAGCATCCCCATCGAGCTCCAGGCAAGGGAGCGAGAGAAACTGCACGGAAGGAACAGGGAGTTGACAGCCACTAACAGGGCAGAGGAGAGAACTGAAACCCGAAGGCTATGGCAGGAGCAGTGGGAAGGCATTACCGAGCGAGCTGCGTGGACCCGGAGGCTAATCCCGGACGTCGAAGCCTGGACGAGCGGAAAGCACGGGGAGGTCAACTACCACCTCACCCAGGTCCTCACAGGACACGGCTGCTTCCGGGCATACCTCCACCGTATGAACCGGGCAGTGACGGACATGTGCAGTTATTGCGGAGACCGCAGGGATAGCGTGGAGCATACCATCTTTGCATGCCAGCGATGGGAGGGACAACGATCGGCTCTGAGCCGGCGGATAGGGACCGAGATAACACCAGACACTATGGTGCCGCTGATGCTGGAGGATGATGGTAAATGAGAAGCCATCACCCACTGCATCAGGGAAATTATAAACCGTAAGGTAGAAGAGACGAGATAGGACGGAGATCTACCCAGGCCTGAAGTAATGCGCGAGCGGTCCCGGGCCTGGCGGTGGAAAGAGGTGGGGGTTTAGCTGGTAGGTCGACTCAAGAGAGTCGGAATCCAGCACATCCCGGGGGAGAATGCCAACAAGGCCCCCGGACGTCTATGAAGATTCGCCCCCTCATGCAAAAAAAAAAATAGAGAAGAATAGAGAAGATACATATCACCAATATCAACATTATACAAAAAATACAATAAATCATATTCAGATAGCAAACGAAATAAATAAAATCGATATAAACGAAATAGAAAATTTTGAACAACTCTCCAAACGTTTACAATGCATTATTGATAATAGCTGCAAACCCAAAAAATCAAAAGAAACGAAAAATGCCCATGGATAAATAATGATATAATAAACCAGATAAAAAAGAAAAAAATTACAAAAAAGGAGCATAAAAAACCCCAGCAATGAAACACTAAAAGGAGCATACATTAAACAGAAAAAAGGAATAACAAAATTAATAAAGAACACAAAAACCAAATATTATAGCAACAAACTCAAAAATAATATACACATCTCACGTGAACTCTGGAAAATCATTAACAACCAATTAAACAAACCAGAAAAGAAAGAAAATATAATAGAAGAAATGCAAAAAGAAGATGGAACATATACAAACAACATTGAAGAAATTGCAGACATAATTAACTACTACTTTGCAAATGTAGGCAGGAAGCTAGCCGAAAAACAAATAAACGACACCAAAATATCCCCAAGAACAACTACCACAAAGCGACAAACTGACACAATGACCTTCCAACCGGTAAACCATGAGGCAATTAATAATAATAATAATTCAATTAAACGACTATAATGCACCTGGATTCGACAAAATTACAAACAACAAAATAAAAGAAAACAAAACAGCACTAATACCAATAATAGTGAAAATTGTAAATAACGTAATTAAAACAGCAATATACCCAAACCACATTAAAAAAACCATTATAATTCCAATACACAAGAAGTGCGACAAAAACAACCCGGCAAACTATAGACCGATCTTACTTTTATCATCATTAAACAAAATCTTAGAAAAAACACTACTGAACCAAATCATCAACCACTTAAACACAAACAATATTATATAACAAGCGCAATATGCCTTCCAAAAACAATCGGAAACGATATTGGCCATAAACGACTCGATAAATTACATCAAGTCCCAACTGGGTGCAAACAAACTGGTACTAGCTATCTATATAGATATGAAAAAGGCGTTCGATGCGATATCAAAAGATAAACTTCTGGAAAAAACTATTGGCAATTGGCATAAGAGGAAATTCACTAAAACTAATGGAGACATACCTAACACACAGACCACAAACAACACAAATAAACAAGTTGGAAAGTAAATCAAGCCCAATATGGAATACCGCAAGGAGGGAACCTGCCTCCAACAATGTACATTATATACAGAAACGACATTTTCGAACTAAACCTTAAACTGTACGTATATGCAGATGATACTTGTATAGTATATACAGGAAAAAGCTATGAAGAAATACAAGCAAATATTAATATAGATATCAAATTATTAGAAGAATGGTACTACAACAACTTACTAACAATAAACGAAACGGAAACGGAATATATAATCTTCAATAGTAAACAACAACAAACAGAAATTCAAATCTCGATGAAAGGAACAAGAATCAAACAAATAAAAGAAATTGATTATCTAGGACTTAAAATACAGGATAATCTTAAATGGAATAACCACATAAACGAATTAGCGAAGAAGAACTGAAAAACAATAGCAGCAATTTGGAAAATAAATCAATACATACCAACTGAAGCAAGAACAGCCATATACCACGCACTATTTGCCTCCCAGAATAACTACCTTATAAATGTATGGGGAAATACAAGTAAAAAGAACATAAGCAAAATACAAATCCAACAAAATAAATTTCTAAAAATACTGTACAACATAGACAAGAGAACCCATACAAATGAGGTGTATAAAAAGTATAGGAATTAAACATACACAAAATGATAACATTAAACAACTTACTTATTATACACAAAATTAAAAACAACCAAATAAAATAAGTACTATACTAATAGCAAACAAAGAAATACACCATCACCAAACAAGAAGAAATTCAGAAATAAGAACCGAAAAGTTTACAAAAGCAAAGTAAACACAAACTCTAACCACAGAAACAGTCAAACAATACAACATATTAAACGAACACATAAAGACATTAAAATACATCCCTTTTAAGCTAAAAATCACTAACATACTAATAAACGACAACATAAAGTAAAATAGCTTAAACAAATGGACAAACAACATAATGACTCAATAATTTCTGGTTTAAACTTATTCTTAGTTTTTGATTGTTTCTGCTGATTTTTTACAAAAACAATACAAGGTAATTCAGGCGTGTCTTCGCGAGACTTATTTCGTTTATTCATTAATTTTTCTTTATTTGCCTGCATTTCTTCATTAAGATTTTGATATAATATTTTTACTTTATCTTTGTGATTAATTACATAATTATTAGCTAAACGAGTTTCAATATCAATATTAAATGCACTATTATCTGTATTAATATGTCCATATATTATTTCAATAGGTTTTAGTTTGGTTACAGAATGTATTGTATTATTATAAGCCATAATTGCGTAATTTATTTTTACTTCAATTGGTTCTTTTTTATAGACCGATTGATTATTTAATAAACGTATGTGTTCTATTATTGTGGAATGAACACGTTCAACCATACCGTTTGATTCGGGATGCTGAGAGCTGATAAAATGTAACTTTATCTTCAATATATTCAAATAATTCTTTTAAAACTGAGCTTTTGAATTCTAAATGATTATCCGCGATAACTTGTTCTGGTATGCCATGGTGGCTAAAGAATCATTTTAGTTACAATATTTAATTGTGTGTATTTGGAAAACGCATCAATTATTGTTAGACATTTTACACCTTCTAATATACTATCGATGTGTATAATTTCGGAAGGACGAGTAGGAGTTGGGGTTATATTATATTTTTATTTTAATGGATTCCTATCGTATTTGCTTACGTGGCAAATTTCACATTCATTAATATATTTCTGGATGCTACGCCATTGATCCGGCCAATAGAATTTACGTTTGATTTGTGCATCAGTGTCATCGATGCCACGATGGTTGGTTTTACCTTCAGGATACATTTTGATATTATCAATATCTTCTTCATTTTCAATATCCATTAATACACTTGTACATTTTACAAAATTAATTTCAGAATTTTTACAATGGTGTTGTAAAATCGTACATAATTTTTCGTATACGTATACGTATCGTATGGTATACTTTGGAAGTATAAATGATATTTTATTTTAGGAGTAATGTATTCCTTAATAAATTTTAAAATATCGTATTCAATCTGACTTAGATAATTGTAAAAGTATTCGTTGCTTTTAATTATTAAATAATGATTTAATTTTTGGTTCACAAGGTAACAAAGTTCGGAAATGATTATTTGATTCGCTCCGATATTTACAGGTTTATCTATTATAGGGATACTAAATATAGGATCTTCTATATTGGAATGTATGGTTTCATCATGTTCCTCTACATTTAAATCAATTGAGTCGCCTGGATCTACAACTAATTGTTCGAATACATTTTTCAAATAAGCATTATCATGATTATCATTATATTCATTTACATTTAATTCAATACGCGATAAAGCATGCGCGTTCCTATTTAAAATTCCTTTTTTATATACAATATTATAATCATATTCGGCAAGTTTTAAACGCGATCTAATCATTTTAGATTTGGGGTCTTTTATATTGAATATCCATTCAAGTGGTTTATGACCACAAATAATCTTAAATGTTCTACCGAATAAATAGAGTCTGATATATTACACAGCCCTAACAATTGCAATTGAGTTCTTCTTCAATAGTAGATTAGTTTGTTTCTTGTACATTTAACGTACGACTCGCATAAGCAATAGGTAAATCTGAACCTATTTTACCTTGAGACAAAATAGCGCCAATAGCGTAATTGCTAGCATCTGTTGTTAAGTTAAATTCTTTATTAAAATCCGGATACTGAAGTATCGGCTCATTTATTAAACTATTTTTACATAAATTAAAACTATTTTTATGGTCAACATTATCTATATCGATAATAGCATCTTTTTTAATGCATTTAGTAAGAGGCTTTGTTAATTTAGCAAAGTCTTTTATGAATTTTCTGTAATATCCGAGAAGGCCTAGAAATCCTTTTATTTGCTTCGTTGTTTTGGCAATGGGATAATTTTGAATGGCTTAATCTTGTCAGGGTTCGGTCTGACTCCTTCTGGCGTTACGATGTCCACTAAATATGCGACTTCTTTTCTTAGATATTCGGATTTTTCTAACTGAATTTTAAAGTTAGATTTCCTTAATCGATTAAAACCTTCTTTGAGCCTATCGACATGCTCTTGCAAACTTGTACTGAAAATAATTATATCGTCGAGATAAACTAAGCATTTATCATTTTGTATTCCGTCCATGACGCGTTGGAATGTCGCCGGTGCGTTCTTTAATCCGAATGGCATTCTTAAAAATTCAAAATGACCGTTTTCAGTATTAAAAGCAGTTTTCGCAATATATTTTTCTGACATCTCGATCTGATGAAAACCGGATGCGAGGTTGAGTGTAGTGAAATACTGGCATCGGCCGAGTTTATCAAGTAGATCGGTTATATTTGGAAGTAGGTAAGGATGGCCTGGTTTTATCATTTATCTTACGGTAGTCGATTACTACACGCCATTTCTTTTTCCCTGACGCGTCTAATTTTTTTGGAACAACCCAAATCGGGGAAGACCAAGGACTGTATGACGGCCTAATAATATTTTGTTCAAGCATTTAGTTTATTTGTTTTCTAACTTCATTTCTGTTGGTTTCAGGGTAACGATATGACTTTATGTAAACAGGTATGTGTTAGTATTAATAGTATGCCTTATTTGATTCGTGGACCTTATTGATATTAAATTGTGTAACATTACAATTTCTTACATTTATATTTGGTTTATCTGAACACTGATCATATTCATTGATGGGTTCAGCATTAAATGAATTAATTTATATTTTAATATCACGCTCGTGCGGATTAATTATTGTACATAAGCTTTATGATTTCTTACGCGTGTTGCGCATTCAGGAATATTCAATTTATTAACTACCCTATATGGGATTATAAAATCGCCATTTTTAATATTATCAATATGAACTTGTTCGGATCTAGCAGACACTACTGTACAATTCGTTACCTGTTGTCCGTATAAATTATGATACTTGAGTTCTATTTGAAAAGTAGGGTAGCTAACATGTCGTTCCCTAAATCAATAATTGCTTCTAGCAATTTTAAATTATCTAATGCTAATAGGACGTCAAAGCTATTAGGAAGTTAAATAAATGGTATGTCATTGCTATTCCTTTCTTTAATTTAAATAATTTGTTAAATGAAATTAACGTACTATACTTTTCACAAGAATTACCAGTGCAGTGGTAACTTGAAATGGATCATTTTTTATGGTCTTTTTAAATACTGCATGAGCAATTTTAGGATTAATGAACGAACGTGAGCTCGCGGTATCCATAACTATTTTTAAATTATATTGTGGGGCGATTATATACGGTAATCGGCTCTTATTATATATAAATTATTTCTATGATCATCATTTGACTCGAGTGTATATAATGCGCTAAGGTTAAAATTTGGATTCCCTTGATTCATAGTGAAACGCGTCGTTGTCGACATTGGTGTCGGCTTGTAATTATTGGTATTATTATTACCAGGGTTAGAATTATTTTGGTTGCTACTGTTAAAATTCGATCTACCACCACTTGCGCTATACAACGATCGAGATTCAGTGATCGTTATCCTTTGACAGTTTGATAGTAGGGTTTTTTATTGAGGTTAAAATATTTATTGTAATTAAATACACGAGTTTATACATTAAAACGCAATAGAAGCATTAGGAAAATGCTGAAAATAAGCCGATTAGTCTTTGCCATTATCGGCAGGATCCATTTAACATATTAAATGATGGAACCGATCTACAGATTTATGTGTTACAACTAAATCAAATATTATTTGAAATATCTTTTCTGTAGATACTTTGATTGATATACATATGTAATGTACTGATATTACTATTTATTTTATTTATTGTTTTTTTTATGTGATTAGATATAGAAAATATATTGTGGCGAAGCAGAGAGGAGCCAGGAGGGATGTTCTTGTTGATAAATATAGCCAACTATGTTTTGTTACGACCAGTTTTTATTATATTGTTTAAAATATATATATATTGTCTAAAAATACAAAGTAGCGCATTTTACGAGCTGCCGCAGGCTACAAAAAGGTACCGGCTTACCTGAACGGCAGGCACACGTTACAAAATTAATTAAGGCGCTCTAGGCCACGTGCACGCACAGAATACGACAATGTGATCCGCAAGGTCGAAGGAGTCACACGACAATGGCTCCGAAGGAGTTCCGGCGAGACTACCCCCGAAGAGTGGCGCACCGCGACACAGGCAACCCATCCTACATTTCCGGCTCAATATATTTATTTAAGTTTTAATTATATATATATATATATATATATATATATATATATATAGTATTAAATTTTAAAAAAAAGTAAAGTGTTTTATAATGTGAGACGGATCACATTATTCGTACACCCCTTTATGCGGCTAACTTCGCCCATGCCGCATTCGGTTGACGGTCGACTGCCTTCGCGTCACGTTGGGGCAGACTTGTGACGACTTTCACTTTGGTAAGCTGAGTGCGCACGTGGTTTTTGTACCTGCCACTTAGGTAAGCTTTTAATTATGGGGGTTGTGCTGATGTGTAATTATATGTATGTCGTACTTAGTTTACCAGGGCTGTAAGTGTAGCAATAAACGTTTACACCGATACCGTTTATTCATCGACACCTGCGAAACCAGTCAGTTTGAGCTACCCTCCTTCGCCATCCCCCTCCCTGCTTCGTTACATCTGGCGCCCAACAAGGAGGGACTAGTGTTGCCCTGCCTACGCAGGATTCTTCCACAAAGGATGGCCACTAGGAACACCACGAATATTCGTATGGTTGATGAGCATGCCTTACTGACACCTGTTTCTGCCGAGGTGTCGTCTGACTTCACCTTAGCTGCGAAAACGCGCCTTGATGCCACTGCTTTCCACATCCACGATCCTCCTGTATCATCGGAGATGTGTCAAGATAAGTCTAGTGCGCATATTAGTCACGGCAGGCCAACTTACCCCATGTCAGGCACGGTTGACGCATTTGAGCGACACCGTCACGACCTGAAATTAGCACTAGGATGGAGTTCAGCCAAGTTGAATATATATCATACAAATCTTCCCCTCGCGGCCCGTATTGACGATCAACGAAATATTCATTGTAAATTAAATAATTGTAAAAACTTGTTTACGTCGGAATTTGACAATACTGTCGATATAAATAAATATGGGGATACCAACATCGCCGCGCGAACGCAGCAAACATTAACAAGTGGTAGCGGGGGGCAACTAAGCCCGCCAAATGCAAATTTTAATGCTAATTTAAATCCACCATCACTGTCTGGGGGCATGAGCAGCTATGTTGGCAACTCTATTCTATTGAATGTACCACAACCCTCAGAATTAGTAAGAACTTTACCTAGATTTGATGGCAATAATATAAACCCTATAGTCTTTGTAAACGTGTTAGAACGTACATTTCGGGGGCACGGTGTTTCGCTGGAAACGTTCTTATTTTCGGGGTACTCAGTATTTGACGGCGAAGCAGCTAGTTGGTTCATACATGCGTTAGATCGGTATGCCGATTACGCGGATTTTAAACGATTATTTATTCAGGAGTTTTGGGGGTTTTGCCAGCAACGTGAACTGCGCTGGACAATTGACTCGGGCACCTACCGACCAGACGATGATCGCGAATCTCACAGATATGAAATCCGAGGGGCCGGACCTTCGTACACTCCTCAAACGTTTCCCCGCAGAAC
The DNA here is from genome assembly GCA_963942505.1 of Lordithon lunulatus. Classification (NCBI taxonomy): domain Eukaryota; kingdom Metazoa; phylum Arthropoda; class Insecta; order Coleoptera; family Staphylinidae; genus Lordithon; species Lordithon lunulatus. Next base: position 24,550,423 of record OZ012674.1, on the reverse strand, counting down.
AACGCGCGGATCCCAAGCTTTCCGATATTCGGAAGCAAATTATTGCTGGCCAACCATCCAAACATTTTTATTTGAAGAATGAGTTTATTTATTATAGCACCGAGAAGGATTTTTCCGCGTTATTGTGCGTCCCCGCAACACTAATAGCCGCCGTAGTCACCTTGTACCACACTTGCTATGGCCATAGCGGCGCTTACAAGACTTGGTGTGCCATACGTAATGTTTTTTGGTGGTCCGGTATATTTCGATCGGTAAAACGTATACTCCTTTCTTGCGATGAGTGTAAGAGAGCAAGAGACGCGAATTTACCAAAGCCTAAATTATCTGATAAATCATCGGCGCGTAACAATCATATTTTGCCGGTATCCAGGTTTTTTAAAGTAGGAGCTTTGGTCCTTTTAAAAACACAGTCAATTGTTTCTGATAGTTTTGTTGGTACTAAGAACATGTATGAAGGGCCCTATCGTATAGGCCGTCGCCTTGGCACAAGACCTTTGTTTTAGAGTCCCCAGATACTGGCACGCTTCGCGGACAATTCCACCTTAGATTTCTCCGTCCGTTTTATTCTTCGTTAACGAAAGGCTCGTCTCTTCGAACTCGCTTTCCGTTTACTTGAATGGGGGCAGATGAGACGGATCACATTATTCGTACACCCCTTTATGCGGCTAACTGCGCCCATGCCGCATTCGGTTGACGGTCGACTGCCTTCTCGTCACGTTGGGGCAGACTTGTGACGACTGTCACTGCGGCAAGCTGAGTGCGCACGTGGTTTTTGTACCTGCCACTTAGGTAAGCTTTTAATTATGGGGGTTGTGCTGATGTGTAATTATATGTATGTCTTACTTAGTTTACCAGGGCTGTAAGTGTAGCAATAAACGTTTACACCGATACCGTTTATTCATCGACACCTGCGAAGCCAGTCAGTTTGAGCTACCCTCCTTCGCCATCCCCCTCCCTGCTTCGTTACAAATGAATCGGTAAAATGGCCTCATGGTTTAGAATAGCTTAAAATAAAGCTTACATCAGCAACTTTATGATGGTAAAAAATATTCATATGTAAAATTGTTCCGAGCTTTTTTATGAAAAGCATAGTAGTATATTTAGGGTCAGTGGACGTCCCAGAACGGGAACCGCGCAGAAAATTGACAGCAGCGGTGGATGATATCAAGCAGATGGGCATTGCTAACTAGAAAACTGATTCTCGGGGCTTTGATTAACCTGACTATATCTGATTCGCTTATCGAGATGTTTAGTTCATAGTTCATTTTCACGCCAGCTTCTATCCACATTTTGTACTGGTCCAACGATTTTACGAAAGATTTTTGTTTCGAATAATTTAAGCGAAGTGTCTTGCTGGCGTATGTTACCACTGGTCTATGAGCGTCTTGTATATTATGAGCTTGCTGTGTCTGTTCCGAATTTTTGATGTTAGTAATTGCTCGGAATCTTTGATATTTTATAATCCTCATCTCGATTATTATTGTTCCTGTTTTTGTCTTTTCTCATTCCGCAGTATTCCTAAGAAGGTGAAATAGGATATCCCTTCGAACTTAAAAGTTGGTGGATCTGACCCGTTCTAATGAAGTGCATATCTTTTTTTCTTATTTTCGTTATTCAGAAGCTCCACTTTTCTTGTCTTTAATTCATTTCTTGAAATGTTTCGACAAATGAATTCGTGGTTCTGCTAATAATTACTATAACTTCGGTGTAAGCACAAATTTGCTGAAGTTGGTTTGGTTTATGCATTACAAATTCAAATAAAAACCATAAATAACTATTAAAATATAACCGATCGCTATAGAGAGTTAACAGATTTTCATGTGGCGCCATCTCCAGGGATAAGGTTCCTATTCCTACGGGAGAGATTTGAATTTTCCATAAGACTCAATAGTAATTTAAATTATATTTTTTTAAAACTATACATTCTACCAAATTAAAAGTATTGTGCTCAAACAAAACATGGATATATTAAGAGGGTCTAGAAGTGTAGTCCCATCAACGCAGTAAATAAATGTTTATATCCTTAGGTAGGAAACGTTATACTACCTTTCATACTGGCATAATATATCCTACAATGTTCGTTATCTGAATAGATTTGTATAGTATTGTGTTGATAGGCTGTGATGTTTAGCTTATTATTGCGTCTGTATGTTTTCTTTTGCGATTATCTGCAAGAACGGAATAATCATACATGGGCTAGCTGACATTCCTCTGTTAATCATCAACATCCCATTATTACTTACCAAAGCCAGGCTAACATGTAGCATGGCATTAACTAGCACAGATGCAGCAATGATGATGTAGCGCAAAGTGAAGATTGTACAACTTCTACTTAAAAGATTGCCATGTCCTTTTGATATTTCATACACTATTCGACTACCTTTAGTATACATACAGATTCTTTACTGCATTTACATGGTTTTGGTAAAGTAAGTGTTCTTATTACCCAAAGCAACAATTACTGGTAGTTTACCAGAAATGCATTGGTAAACAGAGAAAACCAATGTTACACTGCTCACTAAGCTAGGAAATTCAAAATTACAATTTCCGATGATTGTATGTGAATTGTACCTGCACTTTTATTCAATATGATTTTGTAGTTACAAATGTTTCTCTTGTTACTTGTTGTGTTCCATATCATCATAAGTTAACATAGGCAAAAAAAACATAGGCAGTATAAAATAAACTAGTACCTATTTCACAATTTCCAGATGTTTTATGTTGATATTATATAACCCCAACGCCAAATTAAGAACCTAGAATGATATTTCAAAACAAAACCCGTCATAAATGAAAATATGTTATTATTTATGGTCTTCAAAGGTAGCCATTACTTTTTGCCGCCATCATATTATCGTACTTATTATACACGCGAAGCGAATAACACTGTTTAAGCATAATAATAAATACTTACTCTGTTATTTAAAGATACTCTAGATTTTTCAAAACGAATAATTTTTAAATAAACAATATTGAAAATACTTTTGAGTCTTATGGAAGATTTAAATGACTCCCGTAAGAATAGGAAACATTCTCCGAAATAAATAATTTCCAATATCGGCTTTTACCGTTCTTGTCAAGTGTCTCTATTAAATGACAACATAGCATACCCGGAAAATCATTGGTCAGAATCTTGCAATGATCCGCCGACGAATTTTGCTTGTATCTAGTTGTAAAAAGTTTAATGAGGTGTCACATATTACTATTTATTTATCTGGAGAATCGATAATTAGTATAATCGGGATTATATTACATTCATTTTTCAATGAAGTTATAACCCATATTAACCGTTAATATGTCATACTGATTTGAAATTTTGTTTATAGGTAGACCCTTGAAATAAATATTACCCTATTTTTTAGTTTTTTTTTTAACTATTTTAGTTACGCTGATTAAAATATGTAGAAAATATCTGTATTTCTTAATATAAATTAATATATTTTCGCGTGGCGGCGAATTTTCGGCGACCTCGGGAGCGACCCAAATAAACATATCGTACATTAATTCCTTCCGGTCTATCTAAAGAAAATTCGTACATAATGTATAAGCTAGAGATTCAGAATGGATACGGTTTGGATTTATAATAAACTTTAAGAATCAGTCGGTAAGAGTTTTCAACAATTGCAATTACTTACTAGCTGATTTATTGTACGATTACATAGGATTGTACATTATAGACTAGTCATTTTAAGTAATTAAGGAGCAGTAGTAATAAATAAAAACTATTATATTTCATCATAAATGACTATGAACATATAGCATTCATGTAAAAATAATGTAACATTTGACTCGGTTACTAGGTGCATAATGAGAGAAACTAAGTACGATAATAATTTGAATTTTTCGCCTCTACACTATATATATATATATATATATATATATATATATATATATATATATATATATATATATATATTATCAATATAAATTATTATATTGGTATCGTGCCATCGGGCGAAGCTGCCAAACAATTTATTGCAGATGAATGAAAAGTCCACCATCTTTGACTTTTATATTAAATTTTGCTTCGAAAATTCTTTTTGCTACAGATTCACATAATTTGCCATATTCAACAGAATTGGTAGACAAATAACATGGATATAGTATATTTTCTTCGATATTATGAACCAAACATTGATGCCGTTAGTCTAATATGGCGGTGATTTTTATTATTATTTTATTATATTTATTATATAAGTCATATTGTTAAATTGACCAACGGTTTTCGTTGAAATATTTTACCTTTTTTCTGGTGTAATTTGGAAATAAATACAGTTTTACGTATATACGTATATTATTGATCGATTATTACATACCAATATTAATTATTATCGAACGAATTGAAGAAGTATAATTACTACATGAATCGAGTGTAAGGCATCTTGGGATTGCAGATGAAGAAGATTATAAGGATATCCAATCGTTGTCGACTTGTAGGAGTTTCGGCGATACTGATGGTTCATCAACTTCCATGCAAAATTTCGGTGTACTATGCAAAATATCAGTAATGGTTTAAAAATTTAACTGAATCAATTTACTTGATCAATTATCGTAGTAATGTATTATTATAGATTTAGGTACTTACTTTGAAGGTCCTACTTGACTTTTAACTTTTTCCTACACTAACGCTTTCTTTTTTCATGTCTTCGGTATTGCGCTTTAGAAGCTTTTGCTTGGCCAGTTTTTAATATTTTAACTTTGTCCATACTTCAATGGGAGTTGACAATCATAAAATGAGTAAACGTACACCTTACACTAATAAAATATACTGTGTTCATATAGTACTAAATTCTCTTTTATATAAGTAGTTAATTTGAAAGGGATGTACATTATTGCATAGGTTAAGAAAAAAGGGAAAATGTTCGTTCCGATCAGAAACGCAAACATATTGTTCGTTTCTAGTCCCTAATATTGTCTAAAGTGCTACAAATCTAGCAAGCAATACTACAATAAATTTTTCCACCGGTCATAATTTATCGAGCATTGTTTAAACTAGAAAGTAATTTCTTTTCTTTTCCTACGTGATGGTATCCACGCATATTTTTGTTTTATTTTACTACCTGCAGCGGTTTTAAATACTTTTGTATTTGACAGTATCGGATATGAATTATATAAATACGCCGATGTCCAGTTTTATAATCCTTGTATGCCATAAACAGATTATGTGGATTACATTTTTTTAAGACTGGTTCCCTCATTGGTAATTTCCATCAAAAGACCGTATCATATTATTGTAAAGCAATAACATCTATGGCTTTCAATAATGTCTGCGAGCCCTGAGCAGCTTATGGTTCGTACTTCATACGGCCGTAAGGATTGAGAAGAATATTCCGTCGCAAAGGACGTAAAGCAGCCGACCCGGACAATATTCAAAATGTAATACTGAAACGGCTACGGCGAAAGGCGATCGTACAATTTACGTACATTGTTTATGCCAAGTTCAAATTTGATCCCGTATGCTTTGAAGTGGCTAAGATCATACCCATTTTTAAGACCGGCAAACCATCTAACCTGGCCGCTAGCTACCGGCCTATTGGCCTCTTTAACGCCATCCCGAAGTTAATAGAAAAAGTAATTCACAAACGTTTAGATAACTTTGAACCCGACAACAATATAATTACCGATGTTCAGCTTGGCTTTCGCAAGCACCACGATGCATCGATGCAAGTTGCGCGTATCACAAATGATATCGTGTACAACTTTATTCGAGGCAAGGTCACAGTCATTGTACTGCTAGACCTTGAGAAGGCGTTCGATAAGGTCTGGATCGAGAGATTGGTGTATAAGCTGATCAAACTGAGCGCCAGCGTTGTTCGGCCTGTTGCGAACTTACCTCACCAATCGCAGGCTTTACGTGTCGGTAAACGCCGCGGATTTCTCCGTAAAGAAAATTAAATGCGGGGTTCCACAGGGCTCTATACTTGGACCAAAGTTATTCAACGTATATGTAAATGATATCCCCAAATTTACTAAAACCAACTTGGCTCTATACGCTGATGATGCTGCGGTCTATGCGCACTCCTTTAACGCGCAGGTTGTGGCATATCAGGTAAAATTACATTTGGCTCAACTGGTGAAGTTCTATGAGATTTGGAAATTGCATGGCAATGCTTCAAAATCAGAGGTGATAGTCTCCTTCAGAAAATTTACACAAAATAATTTTTTTACGCCCATCCAAATTACAGGGCAAACTGTCCTCGACCGGGCAAATGTCAGATACTTAAGGGTAATCCTACACAAGAGACTATCCTTTTCGGCTCACTTTAAAGACGTGAGGGTGAAAGCATTTACCTCAATGCGAAGCTTTTACGCACTTTGAAAATCGATCTATGTCTTTTGATAATAAGAAGTTGCTGTATACAGCGGCACTTCGACCTGTGGTGAGTTACGCCGCCCCAGTTTGGAGTGGAGCGTCGAAATCTCGCCTACGGCAGCTCCAGGTATTTCAAAACAAATAAATTTAATAAATTTTAGTTGTTCAGTTAGAATTAAATGTTAGAATTATAATGAATCTATAATTTGTTTGTACGAAAGCACAATTACAGAATTAATCTATATAATTTTTGTTTCTAAATTATGTTCATTACTTTATCATACAAAGTATGGATAATGTATTGTAATCGTGCGGGAAAAAAATATAATGTTTGTTCAAATAATCTTTATTTGGCCACATGATCTTTTTAAGGCCACATCTGAAAGAAATATGTACGTCCATTGTTCTGTGGTACATTTTTTCTCTACGTTTTCGGAAAACTAATGGATATTTTTAAACCAAATTTTGCATAAGGCTACTATCTCACCGAACTCCGATTGATTTTGGTGAAAATGTTGTACATAATTCTTATTTATGAATTCGAGTATTTTATTAGAAATAAAAAATGTATCTTTGACAGAAATGACACTTTTTCTAAAATATAATCTCTTACGTATATAATATCAAACACAAGGACAATGTTCTGGAGTGGACCGATTCTTAGTTAAACGTTTGTGCTATCAACGCAAAAGTGAAAGTCACGGGTTCGAATCCCAGCACGGTTGGAATTTTTTTATGTATTTTATTCAATATTTAATTGGTGTATTAAGTCATTTGAATTAATAGCATTTTTTTAATTAACATTTTATCTGTTTACATATTAAAACAGATTATCACCTTTGGAAATATTTTCAGAAGGGAAAGTATTGTTTTTCTTAAATATATAAAAATTTATAAAAATAATTGAATAAAATCATGAAATATAAAATATTTTACTTCTTAAAAAAGCTTCTGTTTAAAAATATATTATATATATATATATATATATATATATATATATATATATAAATCTCATATTAGTTCATCATACTTCAATAGAATAGTTTTTTTTAATGAATGAAATATTTTACTTTTCAATTTTCCATTTTTTTGCGTGACCGTTATACAAGAATCTATCGACCATAAATAAATAATGAAGGAATTTGTAGAAAATTGCCTAAATATCATAATAACTTCTTTGCAAAATCGAAAAATCGTAGGCGGTAAACATGACTAAGTTTATGAGCATAATAAAATATAGTAATTATAATGCAAATATTCTCTCACGGTATTTATATTGTTATGTCAAAGTAAAATTAGGGCTGACTCATCCGAAAACGTTTCAAAGTATCATATTTCAACATCATGAACATCTAAAATATTTTACTTCTTTAAAACAAACTTCTATTTACAAATATATATTATAAATACCCTCATTACTTCATTATATATTATTTGGAAATAATTCAATTTAATATTTAGCGCTGCTGCTTATGCATTTTCATAGACAACATGCAACGTAAGTGACTAACATGCATTCGTATACAATCCCAACCGACAATCCGATCCGATAGGCATACGGAATACGGTTTTACGGATACGAGACCAGACGAGACTTTCATGCGCAAGCATAGGACCGGCGGAATTGATTCGACACACGGACACGGAATGGAAGATACAGAATAGACCCAGGGCGCTTAGCTCGGCAGACACTACTCGTTTGGTGCAGTCGCCGGGCGACCTCGTCTACACCCCGGCTAGCCAATCCAACCCCTCGCTTGCTGGAATTCGAAGGTGTGGAGGAGTAACCCTCCCCCGACCGCAAAAAGGGAGGTGCCTACTGACAAAGCGCAAACTCATCACAAACAATCCATGACTGCTAGATGCGAATGCGGGAGTGAATAAAGGAGAGAAAATATGTTCAAAATTTCCAGTATATGAATGTGTTGGAGAAAAAGAAGAGAATCAGGGTAACTGCCCGGTATACCGTCCTCCCCTCAGGCATCCACCCCCTGGTGTGCTGGTCACTGGTGCACTAGGGCGGGGGAGCCATGCTGGCTAGTGCAGTCTCTAAATATATCGATAATCGGATCGAGTTCAAAATTCTAAATTAATCAAAATTAAGGCAAGGCAGTTTGCAACAAATTTGCATGTTGCTGTCGGAGGTGTGCATTAATAAACATCGCCTAAGGCATATTCCAAATTTAAAAATCCGCCATTGTAAGGTTAGTGATGGCACTCGGCATTCTCGTTGGAGGAAATCACCCCATTCAGGTACTGAATACTATTGCCCGGTTAATAGTATTGATGGTACCCCGACCCCCACTGCTGCAAACGGGTTGCTCCATAAGGTGTGGGCGAGTTCCTACCTGAAAATTGTTGTTGTTGTTGATCGCCCCAACCAGCCCGCAGTTGGGAAGAACCACAGATAAGTTGCGCAAGAATGAATATTGAATACTATGACTGCCCCAATACGAACTCTCTAGACACTAATTATTTAACACTATCAAATAGTAGCAATAATAGAAGTTTTTCAGAAAATCAATTTAAATTAAGTTATGTAGCTAAAACAACGGAAAATGATAACAGTTTAGCTATGGCGACTAAACGTTTCCCGGATGACAATAGTGTTAGTGAAAAATGCGAAGATTCTACGTTCGATAGCTTAGCTATGTCGGCCGAGAGCCTAGTTTTTCAAATGATTGAAGATTAGTTAAGGTCAAATATAATTTTAAATGAAAATAATTATGGAGAAAATTAAATTAAAAAAGTTGTTGAAAGAATTAATGAAAAATCAATAATAAATAAAGATAATAATAAACAAAATATAGTAAAGAAAACAGTAAAAATCAATGAAAATATTGATATAATTAATGAAAGAAATCATAAATAATTAAGAAATTGAAATTTACAGTCGTATTAAAGAAAATGTTGAACCAGATTTAAATACTAGAAAAGACAATATAGAAGATGAAATTAAGTTTACTGAAACAAATAAACACGAAGAAGAAGCTAAAACAATAATATTACAAAAATTTAACATACTTTATTTTAAGTATAGAGAGGGAATAGAACGTAAATACGCTATCATGATTGTTGGTACGGGTGCACAGATTAGTTTAATAAAACATCAGAAAATAATTAATATAAAGTCAATTCATGAGCAAAACATAATAATACAAATTTTGAATTAACATTGCGCCTACTACCAGCTGATTTTATACTTGATTTCAACCTGTATCGTAGGAATTGATTTTATGCAGAAATTTAATGTAGACGTTCTGTTTGATAAGAGTTTATTGAAAGTAGGAGATAATAGCCTAAACATGTATCCATGTCAAGAAAGAAATTCATTAATTATAATACCCGCGTGACCCGAATTATTTAAGTCAATACATTAAACAATATTGTGGGCGATGCAATTTGCAAAAAACAACAATTGAGTAATTTATTGTTGATAAGTTCATGTTGAACTACTGTTCGAAATAATAAATGCCCTATAAATATATATGAAGAAGATAAAATAATAGTTATCGTAGCCAGTGTATCTAAATTTGAAGAAAATAACATAGAGACAATAGAAAATTTACAATCAAATATTAACGCAAGGTGGACCGAAGTTAAAAAAATTACTAATACCGACAATTTAAATCAAGAGGAATTGGATGCTTTACATGATGTATGTAAAAAATATTTAGATATAATGCACTTGAAAGCAGATAAACTATGATGTACCACTAGGCATAGAATGACCAGTTTAGAAAATAAACCACCTATTTTTATAAAACCTTATAGATTTTCGCATACTCAAAAAGAAATTATTAACGATCAAGTTCAGAAAATGTTAAACCACTCTATAACGCCCCAATTCTATTAGTTCCTAAAAAATCCGATAATCATTCCGAAGTTAAATGGAGGTTAGTGATCGACTTTAGAAAGCTCAATGAAATTACTATATCAGATTCCTTTCCATTACCTAATATCACAGAAATATGAAACCAGTTGGATTATTTCACCATATTAGACCTTGCTTCAGGTTACCATCAAATTCGTATGCACCCCGAAGATTCCCTTATAACCGCTTTTAGTACATCGACAGGACATTATGAATTTTCTCGTATGCCTTTTGGAGTAAAAAACTCAGGTGCAACTTTTCAACGTTGTATGAATGCTATTTTATCAGGTTTACAAGGTATTAAATGTTTCGTATATGTAGTATTGTAGTATATGCAAATAATTTATCTGAACATAATAAAAAACTTTGTGAAATTTTTATAGGTTTAGAACACATAATTTAAAATTAAATGTTGAGAAGTGTAATTTCTTGAGAAAAGAATGCAACTTTTTAGGGCTAATATCTAGTGAAGGAATTAAACCATACCAAATAATTTTTAGGCCTAGTAGGATACTACAGAAAATTTATTAAATTTTTTTGCAGAATCGCAAAACCTCTAACGGAACTTTTAAAGAAACACGTACAATTCGCTTGGTCAGCTGAATGCCAATTAGCTTTAAAAAAATTTAAAACACTAATTACAACCGTCCCGTTCTAGCATACCCAGATTTTTCAAAACCTTTAATTATTACTACAGATGCTAGCAAATATGGTTTGGGTGCAATATTATCTCAAAGTGAAATAATATTCGAGAGACGTATAAGTTTTGCAAGCAGAACACTCAATAAAGCTGAATCCAATTAGTCTACAACCGAACGTAAAATGAAAGCAATAATATTTGCAGTCAACCATTTTAGACCATACATTTACGGAACAAAATTTACAATAGTCACATAGATCATAAACCATTATCGCAAGTTTTTTGTGTTAAAGACCCGGATACCAGACACACCAAATACGGAATTAGTATAGGAGAATTTGATTATACCATCGTATATAAAGCATTGAACACGAACGAGGACCCTCTAAGCAGAATTCAACAAATTACAACACAAACCACAGACACAGACGTAGATATGCATTTTTTTTAATTTTTAAAGGTACATTAAAAGTAACATAATTATTAATCCTAAGATAGAAGAATCCTCCGAATCAATTTTAGAGCTAGATAATATGCATGAAATAGTAATATTCTTAGCGAAAAATTTTCAAATTCAAACCGAAGAAGTTTTAGAACTAGATGCACGGTATACTATTAACAATAGCATTGAAACATTAAAATCAAATGTAGGCGACATTTTAGTCTAACAAAATGTAAACCCTCAAATAGATAACAGACTATTTTGTATAATTTATAAAGAATTTGATCATGACAACACCAACTACGAGGAAATCTGGAATCTAATTAGAAATTTATTCAAATCCTACTCTATAAATAAAATCGGACAAAAATAGATAATCAATTAGGTATAAAATGGGAAAAGATAAGAATATTTTTAAGACATATATTTCGAGACATAAACGTACTAAATTCTGAACATAAAGACATTCTAGGCGAGAACACAAAATTAGAAATTATAAAAGAGTACCATGACACACAATTAGGAGGACACCAGGGTATACAGAGAACATATTCTAGACTTAAGCGACTGTACAAATGGCGCAACATGAAAGATGACATTACAGATTATATCAGCTGTCAGCACAAGTTGTGTTAGCATTAACACAATCACCGAAGATATATTACAATTATGATGATTTAATATTTAATTTAAAAATCAAAATGCAGCACACAAGAAAACTTGCTAGGGACAACTTAATGACATGCAAAGAAAAATCAAAAGTTCAATATGATAAAAATAGTAATAGTGTAAATTTCGAAGAAGGAGATCAAATATTATTAAAAAGTAAGACATTAAAAAAAGGTTTAAGTAAAAATGTATTACCTCTATGGCAAGGTCCATACATCATCACTAAAAAACATTCATCTGTAAACTGCACTTTAAAATTAACATAAATTAACTAAACTTCACGCTAACCGCCTAAAAAATTGGGAAATAAATTCTCACAGATACCCTATTTCAGAATACTACTCACCGTCATGCAGATTAATTACGCCCACCTTGATTCATATGCCATTAAGAGATATTTTTTTTTTTTTTTATTTATTGATACATGTATTAGTTTCTTACATGTTCGGGATTAAAACTGATCACATATGATCAACCATTAATTTACTTCTGTTACATCTTACTCTAATTACTAAGTTATCTAAAGTCCATCCATTGATGTCCTTTGGTTGTGTTTGGATTGCGTAGTATAATTAACATTCGCGCACAATGCTCTGCTTTCACCTGCACTATAAACTACACTAATTCGAACGGCTTCGTTCGCTTCAGTGTCCTCGGAAGCTGTTGGTTGTCTAGTAGTTTGATTGCTTCTATGTTGACATGGCTGTGAAGTCTGGCTTCATGTCTGCCAGCATACCTCTTGACTTCTTCACTGACCATTGGAATGTCTAGGTCTCTATGTATATCTTTGTTACGGACATACCATGGGGCATCCACTATATTCCGTAGAACTTTATTTTGGAAGGTCTGTATGTGTTTTATGTTAGTCTGCTTGGTGCATCCCCAAAGTTGAATACCATAAAGCCATACTGGCTTTATGATTTGGTTGTAAATAAGAATCTTATTATGTGTGGATAGTTTTGATCTCTTTCCAATGAGCCAGTAGTGTTGTTTGTATTTTATGTCGAGTTCCTTAAGTTTTTTTTTAACATGTGCGTCCCAGCGCAGTTTAGCATCCAGATTCATACCTAGATATTTTGCTTTGTTTTCATGGGGTACGTTCACCCCGTTTATTTTAAGTCTCCAATTATTTGCTCTTCTCTGATTGGTAAAGTTTATATGTATTGATTTGCTCTCGTTTAGTTTAATTTTCCATTTTGTTAGCCAGTTGTGTATTTCATTGCATGTATTTTGTAAAGTAATATTGGCTCTTTCTGCATTTCTGTCAACAGCAAGAACAGCTGTGTCATCCGCGAAGGTTGCGGTGAGTACTCCTTCGGTTTCTGGCAGGTCCATCGTGTAAAGGAGGTATAAGATTGGACCGAGGACACTTCCCTGAGGCACACCTGCGCCTATTTCTTGCAGTTCAGAGTGTTCATCCTCTTGTTTTATGCGAAATTGTCTGCCTGTTAGGTATGATGACAGTATTTCAACGTATTGTTTGGGTAACGATTTCTCTAGTTTGTATATTAGTCCTCTGTGCCACACTTTATCAAACGCCTGGGCAATGTCTAAGAAGACAGCTGTACAGACTGACTTTTCTTCCAAAGCATTTTCTATGATGTGTGTGATTCTGTGCACCTGATCGATGGTCGAATGTTTTTGGCGGAAACCAAATTGGTGATCTGGAATCAGCCTGTTGTTATCTATTATAGGTCTGAGTCTGTTTAACAGTAGCTTTTCGAATATTTTAGAAATAACAGGCAATAGTGAGATCGGTCTATATGATTTAGTATCGTTGGATGGCTTACCCGGCTTTGGTAGCATTATCACTTCTGCTATTTTCCATACAACAGGGAAGTACTTGAGTCGTATTGCTGCATTGTACAAGTATGTCAACATTACTATTCCTTTCCTTGGCAGCTGCTTTATAATCTCTCCTGTAATAAGGTCGTAGCCAGGTGCTTTTCTTGAGTTCAGGTTGTTTTTAATTTCTTTTGCCACTTCTTTTGTAGTGACCAGGGGAATGTTTTCCATGTAAAGGTTTTGGGTTAAGAGATATGAAAACTCACCCGGAATTCATTTCGAAAGAACAGGCCAAATGAGACTATTCAATAAAAAATATCAGCTTATAACATATATAAATATAACTGAGATTGAAGGAAAATTAGCCCCGTTGAACTCATATAGAGAAGCTACGACAAAAATATGTTTCGATACAACATTAGAATATTTTCACCGCCACTGTAACAGTTTTACGAACACATCAAATATTATCCTCAAGACACTTCAAGAAGAAACCGCGTAATTGAAAGACAGCATTAACCACCAACGCGTAAGAAGAGGTTGGTTTGATATAATAATAGGGAAAGGAGCAAAAGTTTTATTCGGGACTTTAGACGCCGACGACGCCGAACACTTTAACAATATAATAAATAATTCTGACAAAGACGGTGAAACAATTAAACCCGTAATAAAAAATCAAGCACGCATTGTACAATTCACAATCACAAACTTTAACAGCACCATAAGTCCCTTAGTCACAACGAGGAGATTCTGTCAAAGAATTTAGGCAAAATAAAAGGCCATCTAGATACAGTTAACACAAATATCAACTATTTACAGTTAAAAACCGATTTAGACGAACATTACAATACCTTTCAGTTATTAGTACAACAATACCAATTAGACCTCATAACCCTAACAAATTGAATCATCGAAGCTAAAAAAGGTTCCTTGCACCCTTCAGTATTGAGTCAAGTAACCTTGATAAACGAATTAAATTCAGCAAAATCAACAATCCCGCATAGCGTAGAATTTCCCGTGCTCCTGACAAGAGAACATGCACACACCTTACTAAGAGCCATTGATCTCCAAGTGTTTCTTGAAGGAAATAACCTAGTTTACGTCATTAATATACCACTCCTCGAACACCAACATTTTATTATATATTATTATATGAACCCCTTGCCCATTAAATTAGCAAACTTTAAATATGCCTTGATCCATCCTAATTCCAAATTTTTAGCCATAAATAAAACCAAACAGCAATATATACAATATAGTCAAGACGAGATAGATAAATGTTTCAAGCTACACGAAGATAAACTTATTTGCAACACCATCCAATACTTATTGCCCATTAAGTGTGAAGTTAATCTATCAGTACCAAAATCCCTAACAGCTGCGATAAACGAATTATCGAGCTAAAAAAATCACTTGCTCCGAAGAAAATAAACCTCTAGATATCTCTCTAGTAGGAACAGGTGCTATAACAATTGATAACAGGTGTAAGGCTTTCGGAGGCTCCACAATTCTTAGTGCTCATGACACAACAGTAGGAAGCATCATTCCAAACGAATTCATACCACCTTTAGATATAGAGGCTGAAATATGTGAAGAATTAAGGGCAAAGACAAAGTTAAACATATCTAATTTAATTTTAAGTAACAATTATAGACCTATGGTATCACATTGAGGATTTGAAAATAGCCATGCACAAGCTGGATGACGTCATAAAAATAGCGGACGAAATTCATAGTAACGCGACATCCTGGAGAACAGCAGTGTCAATGTTCTGGCCGCACATCCTAGCAGTCGTGTATCAGGATGGAGCAGCACGTGGACGGTATACAACAACTAGTTTTTATATTTTATGTAGTGTTTTAGATATTTTTCTCTTTTGTTTTAATCTTAGTTAAGTTCAAATATTATATTTAAAATTATAGGAAATATTGTCTAAAGTTAGTCTAGGTAATTTCTCTGCAGCAAGCAAAAACAAATGTTTCATTTATTTTTTCTTTTATAGCGAGGGAGTGATGTGTCCCAACACAGACGCGCATAAGTTTGTAACTTAATATTAGCCTTTTAGCCGCTCTAATATGTTATTTCAGGACATTTGAAAACTTCGACCGTCATAAAATGCACCCCGACCGCCCGTAAGAAACACATGTCACATGCATTCCTTGCAGTTTAGTTTTTATGTGATTTTAAGCCCTACATTAAATTAAAATATAACCCAAATTCACCCCTCAACACCAACTACAAACACGAGACCACATGCGAGGGCGCTTTTCCAAGAACCGACAACGCAGATGACTCTAGTTAACTCTGTCCAACCTACCCCAAAACCGGATCAGCAGATAGGTCGAGAAAAATCTCTGGGCGGCACAAAACCGAACGTGAAATGAAGGACCCCGCCTAAAATCCAAGTTGATAAAAACCGATGACAAACTCACTCTCTCAGCTCTCTCAACTCTCAGCTCTCAGCTCTTGACTCTTGTCTTCCCGAATTAAATAATAACATCTTCTCT
Source organism: Lordithon lunulatus (assembly GCA_963942505.1). NCBI lineage: Eukaryota > Metazoa > Arthropoda > Insecta > Coleoptera > Staphylinidae > Lordithon > Lordithon lunulatus. Next base: position 24,534,193 of record OZ012674.1, on the reverse strand, counting down.
TTAATTATTATAAAGTAAAAATTCTGATTTGTGATAAGTTACGAAAAATAAACAAGAATTTACTACTTGCAAATCTTTGAGTCTCCCAGTGTTAGTCAAAAGTGCACCTTTCCAATCCCAAACAGTCTTGACACGACAACTCATAGGTCGGGTCAAGCATACCTCCAGGGCGTGAATCCGAAAGGGGTCACAACAGTATGAACAAAGTCGCCCATTTTTCACGACTGCCGGCTACACAGGCCTCTGGATAACGTATCACTTGCATAGGTACACACAAACGACGTAATAACTGCATTTTAAATTTTAAATTAGAAATAAAATCATCGTAATTGTAATAAATCTTCGGTGATTGTGTTAATGCTGATGGCAACACAACTTCTGTACCATATAAAAGTTCAAATGGAGTGTACTTTGTTGCGGTATGAGGTGTGGAATGATTGATAAATATTGCTGTTTGTACATGATTATTCCAATCTGTCTGGTTGTTTGTTGTAAAATGTTGGAGATATTATGTCGAATACTTTTTCCAGGTCGATGAATCCTAGGTATGTGTTTTTATTATTTGCAATTCTTTTTTCTGTGATTTGTTTTATCGTGAAAATGTTGTCCTGTGTGGATCTTCCTTTCCTAAATCCACATTGCGATTCTTCTAGCGTCTGCTCTATTTTTGCTAGTATTCTTTTGTTAATTGTTTTTCCTAAGATCTTCATACCTATGCTTATGAGTGTTATACCCCTATAGTTTGAACATTTTGTCTTATCGCCTTTCTTGTGTATCGGTACTATTAACGATACTTGCCAATTTCTGGGTATTTTATTCGTCCTCCATATTTCGTTTATTAATTTTAGTAGTATTTCATTACCTGCAGGTCCCATATGTTTAATCATTTCCGTTGTGATCTGGTCTTGTCCTGGTGATTTCCCTATTTTCATTTCCCTTATTATCTCTAGTATTTCTTTCCCATTGATCATCTCTATATCTGCTTCCGAGTCGTTCTGGTCTCTTGTCTTCTGTTCATTTCCACCATTTTGTGATAGTAAGTCTTCAAAATATTCTTTCCATCTTTCCAGTATTTTTTCTTTGTCCTTCAGCAATATTCCTTGATTATCTTGTATATAATTTACTTCTTGTCCTTTTTCTTTTCTGTTTAGTTTTAGTGTTTTATAGAATAATTTTTGGTTTTCCTTTTCATTTTTCTCCATTGTCTCTCCGAACTTTTCCCATTCCCTGCTCTTTGCGATTCTGACCTTATCTTTTACTATTTTCCTCTTTAAACTGTATTCTTCGTAGTTTTTACTATTTTTGTCATTTAGGTATCTTTGCCATGCTTTTTTCTTTTCCTTTATTTTCTCTCTTATGTCCTGCGACCACCATGCTGTCTGCTGCTTCTTGTTTGTGTTTTGCTTTGTCCCACATGTCTTTTGTGCTGTCTCCAGTATATTTTTCTTTAATTTATTTCACATTTCCTCTACTTCTTGTCTATAGTTGCCATTTACTAATTTCTCCTCTATTTTCTCTTTATAGATTTTTGCTGTTTCTTTTTCCCTTAGTTTGTATGTTGTTATCTTGTTGTAGTTTATTGCTATATTTGGTCTCTGCTTTTTTTTATCGCTATCTTGGTAGTCTTCCTTTATTTTCGTCTCTACTAGATAGTGATCACTTCCAATTTCGTAACTTCTCTTTACTCTTGTGTCTATTATTTTGCTCCTTTTCCCTTGTTCTGCTAGTACATAGTCTATTATAGATTTTTCGTTCCTGTTTATCACTTCCCTGGTGTATTTGTGTATGTCCTTGTGTTTGAATAGTGTATTCGTGATTACTAGATTATTCATTCTACAATAATCTAGCATTTTCTTACCATTTTCGTTGAGTACGCCTTCTCCATATCTTCCTTTCATCGCGTCATTATCTTTTATTTCGTTGCCAATTCTGCTGTTGAAGTCTCCTGCCACGTACACTTTTCCTTTGGCATTTTCTGTTGTTTCGTTGAGTTGCTCCCAGAATGTTTCTTTGTTGCACGCAGTATCATCTTCGTTTGGTCCATACACTGCTATGATAGTTTTATGGTAGCCGTTTCTTTGATCTCTAACTTCGATAGACAAAATCCTCTCCGTAATTGCATCCCATTTATATATATTCGATTTCAGTTTTTTATGCACTATACATCCTACCCCTGCTGCGGCTCTCCGATTGTTATCTACACCGTTATATATGAATATATGTTCCTTGTCCATTTTGTACTCTCCCTTCCCCTTCTTTTTTGTTTCTGTTACCACTAAGAAGTCTAGTTCAGCATTCTCAAATTCTTCTTCCAGCTCTTTTTCCTTTCCATTTATACTCCTGATATTCCAAGTACCAATTTTCCATATTTTTCTTTTTTTTACTGTACTCTTTTCTTTGTTTCCATTTATTATGTGTTCTTCTTTCCTTTATTCGTTGTCCCTTTCCTCGCTGTATTCTTTGTATTTTTGCTTCCGTCCGTTTTCTCTTTTGCTAGTAGTTTTTTGGATTGGTTACTTTCACCCCATTATCTTTGGCTACGACTCCTTTCTCCTTTTTATCCCATATGTATATTTCATTGTTTACTATTATCTTTCTATATCCTATTTTTACGTGTTTTCCTTTTTCTTTTTCCAATTTTGCTATGTTTCTTATCTCTCTTTGTATTTTTCTCTCCTCTTCCGTTAGATCATCGTCTATATATATCGTTGTATTTCTCAGTTTATATTTTGCTTTCATTATTTTTTGTTTTTCTTCCCAGCTTGGGATTTCCACTATTATTATATTTTGTTCTGGGCCTGTGTTTATTTTTTGTATTTTGTCTCCACTTCCATTTTCTCTTTGATGAGTGATCTTACCTCTTCTATGTTATCTATCTTGTCTAGACCTCTTATTACTATGTTAATTTTTCTTCTTCTCTTCTCTTCAATTTCTGCTTTATTTTCTAGTTTTTCTATTCTGACTTCCAATGTTCTCTTTTCTTCTTTCCATGTTTCTTCCTTATTGTTCATTTCGGTCTTCATCTCTTTTATTTCCTGTTTTATTTGTGACATGTTTTCTTCCATCTTCCTCATTAGTTCTATAATCATTTGTTTTAGTTCTTCCATTTTATCTTTGTCAATGTTCGTTTCACCGTTGCAATTTTTTTCTGTTTCTTCTAATCTTCTTTGTGAAGCTGGTGATCTCAGTATTTTTTTGGTTTTTTCTAACGGTTTCTTTCTGATTTTGTATGTCTTTGTCCTCGCTATCCGTTTCTCTACCTCTTTTATTTTTATTCATTGGCCCTGGCGCTATTTTTATTTGCTATTCTTGCCTTTGTTGTCGTCGCTATATGCCGCCCAATATACTCCTCACCTTTATCGGCGCCAGAGGTTATTTACGGGTCGACCCCTCGTGCAAATAACCTCTACCCTCTATTTTATTTGCTATTACTAACCGCTCTTTCTCTCGAGTTTTTAACTTTCCTTGTGTGTCACTGTTTCTTGTCGCTGTTTTCACCTGTCGTGTATATTTCCACTCGATACGCCGCTATATTTCGGTAAAATAACGGAGCTGTCTATACACCTGTCTCGGAATATAAGTCTTAAAAATATTCATATCTTTTCCCATTTTATACCTTTTTTCTTCCGTCTGGGGTGTAATCTTCGAAAGACACCCATGCCTCACTATCGCCTCGTGGCGTTAGAGGCATGGGTAGTGTCGGATTCACCCCGCGTAATGGCGGGGATGCCTACCGACTAAACCACCCCAGGTTCTGTCACGAGGGGCTTGACCGCCTTGAAGGCATTCCTAAGCCCCCCGGACCGTCTGTGTTTGTCAGTCGTCAGGTCTCTTGTGCTTGTCCGCGGAACGATGTGTCGTCGGTTCCGTCATGGTCCAGGTTCGTTAGTCTTGTGGGTTGCGCACGTCGTCGTAGAACTTCCTTCCCATCACCACCCGGGAGAAAGTCGCGAACGTGTCCCACTTGTCCTTGTCACTGAGCATGGCTGCACTGATCTGCTCGGGGGTGTCTCCCCTTCCATGCTTATCCACATCCTGGTCGTCTCTGCCTGCCAACGGGGGCAGCGGTAGATTGTGTGGACCGGATCATCAATACCACTACAGTAGCGGCATGTCGGTGTCCTCGCTTTCCCTATCCGGTGCAGATAGGCCTGGAACACTCCACGTCCGGATAGGGTCTGAGTGGTCCAATGATCCAGGTCCCCGCTGCCCCTGGTGACCCACGGCTCCAGTCTGGGGATGACTCCCCGGGTCCATTCTCCGTTGGGGCTCAGCTCCCACCTGGACTGCCATTGGTCCAGCGTTTGCCGCCTCGCTCCATCCTGCGACTGCCCCCTATCCTCTCCAGCTCTCCGTCTCCTATCAATGTCGACTCTTTCGCTGATCAGCAGGTCGCCCGGAATCATCCCCGCCAGCACTTCCACCGCATCGGTAGACACGGTGCGGTAGGCCATAACAATTCTGATGGCGCTCGTCCGCAGCGCGCGCCGCAGCCGGTCCCTATTAAGCTTGGTCCGAGTTGCCTCGGCCCAGGCAGGGGCCGCGTAGGACAGCTGAGCCCGCGACACCAACGCCAGGAGTCTGCGCTTGCTAGCGCTAGGCCGCCCGATGTTGGGCAGGAGGCGGGCCAGGGTTGCCTCGGTTCTTGAGGCTTTGGCCGTGCCTGCCAGTACCTGGGCTGTGTGGTTGACGTTAGCCTCGAGGATCGTGCCCAGGTACTTTCGCTGCCTGCGTATTTGCAGTTCCTCTCCCAGCAGGTTGATTCTGGAGGTGGCTTCGTGGAATCCTGCTTCCTTCGGTTCCCCGGCTTGCAGCTCCGGGTTTGGGTTTGGGTTTTGGTGGTCGTCGGATGACGCTCGAGGGGCACCCACTCCGATTCCCGCATCGACCGACCCTGGGGTATCCAGCCCCTGGGCGGTAAACGTTATTTGTTTGTTTGTACTATCCATAATATCTTGTTAATTGACCGTTGTGTTGCGTAGTCGTCGTGATAATCATGGACAGTTCGGGGCTCATTGAAGTTTTTTTTTTTTTGCAAGAAATAGAGAAGATGTGTTGACCCCTAGCCCTCGAGTGATCTAATAGCGTCGGGGTCAGAAGGGAGCCAGAGTGGCCGAAGGGGTTGACCAAGAGAGGCCGACAGGTCAGAGGTGGTTGATTCTATTAGGGAGACCCATTGTCACAAGGAGTTGCAATGGGTCCCGAACATCTTAGCAGTGCAACAGCTTCCTAGTCCCAGTTATGAGTGTCCTTATAGCTGGGCCGTTTCGGATGCCGCCGCACTGGGCCCCCACACCACGAAAAGGTGTGTTCTAATCGTGGGGGTCGCATTTTATACCTAATTGACTATCTATTTTTCAAAGTCCGATTTTATTTATAGAGTGGTCTCTTAAGGATTCGAATACATTTCTAAGTAGATTCTACATTTCCTCGTAGTTGGTGTTGTCATGATCAAATTCTTTATAAATTATGCAAAATAAATATATAAATATGTTATCTATCTGAGGGTTTACGTTTTGTAAGAATCATCTTAGGATTAATAATTATGTTACTTTTAATGTACGTTTGAAAATCAAAAAAGTTCTTATCTATGTCTGTGTCTGTGGTTTGTGTTGTAATTTGTTGAATTCTGCTTAGAGTGTCTAGGAGCAAATAATCAGGGCTTATAACACTTAAGCTATTAGACATGTCGCAGAAAACCAAAATATTAGAAAAGCGAAGAGACATAAAATCTATAAAAACTCAAGAATGTCGTCTAAAGGGAGATAACCAATCAAACAATATTTTTCAATTATGACAAGGAAACTTAAAAAAATAAATAAATACAAACTCGCATGGACGAAAGAGGTTAACATATTCTTAAGAAAAAAACACAGAAGACAAAATTATAAATATAAGATGCATGGATGACATAAAAGCTTTGAAATTACAACATAAACAAACATCATAAATAAGAAAAATTATAAAAATAACATAGAACTTCATCAAATTGATTCAAAATTTAAACTAAAAACGATCTACTTACATAAGAAGCCTTAGAAATAAGTTTGATGAAATACAAATGTTACCTTACATATACACAAACCTAGAGTAAATAGCACTGACAGAAACATGGTTATACCATAATGAAATATCCAAATATACCATCAAAAAGTACAAAGCAGTTCGTAACTGCAGGCAAAGCAGAGGAGGCGGAATAGCGCTCTACAGTAAAAATGACAAGAACTTCAAAATCTCATTAAATATAACCATAAAAAACATCGAAATACTTAAGATATGGATAGAAGGAGACCTAATATATATTACGCTAATATACAAACCGCCTAACATAAAGAATAAAATACGTTTGCAAGTACTGAAATCAACTATTCTGAATGGAAATAAATCAAACATAATATTAGGCGATTTCAATATTAATATCGCACAAACGAATAATTCAGTGATGGAATATACGGAAATAATAGAAGAATAAGGATACGAAGTAAAGAATAAAATTGATCATGATAATCTTACAACAGCTAATTCAATAATATTATACAAAAACGCCTATAAAAATTATTAAAAAAAAATTAGATATATATATTATGATCGGCAAGACATTAATAAAGAATTTCTCAAAATTTGGATTTTATTGGTCACCCCAATTGGCCAGTACAGACCCGCAAACAATCTGCCGTGCGCGCGGTATAGAGGCTGGGATTATAGGGGATAAGTTCACACCGGTTTAGAAACTGGCATTTATTTGGGTTAGGCGAGAGATTTCACTTATGCAGCATTCCATCGTTCTGTTTGTCAGTATCTGTAATTGTCTAATTGTTTCATTCATGTCTTTGCCGCGTGAAATTAGTGCGATGTCGTCTGCGTATTCTATTTTTTTAGATTTATTTTTTATAAGGGTTGTTTGGCAATTTCTAACCTTTCTGCACTGCTACCAATGCTGATCTATTGTTCGTTACCCTACTTTCATTGTTCTCCTAATAATTCCACTTCTTGGGCGAAGTTTAGTATGTATCGGAGAGGCTTGCTTTTCAGCTTCAGGGTCGTTAGATTAGCGTTCCCAAGGCTGGCAAGCGTTTTCTGCCGGACATGTGCACAGTATGTGTTCGGAAGTGAAAATGTCTGATTCACATTGTCTGCAGGCAGTGTTGACTGCTTTATCTATTTTATTTAGGTGATATTTAACCGGACAATGTCCCGAAAAAATGCCTGTGACAGTTGTTATGGCATTTCTTGAGAGGCTTTGGATGTGTTTTGTTGCTAGCGTCTTAGTAGTTAATGAGCATTTTGGCTTGCCTTTGTCCTGGAGTGTCTAGGCTTGCTTTTGCTCATCTTCGCACTTTTGCATCAGTTGCTGTAGTGGTCTCTTGCGAGCCCGAATGTTGGCTCTGGTCCCATAGCCTCAGCCACGCTTTGGGCATGTGTTCAGGTACCCTCATCAGGGTGAGTCTGTTCCCTTTGGCTAGTTGGTTCACGGTTTGTTTAGAGTTCCAGATCACGTTAGAGTCAAGTTCCAGATCACTTGAGAGTCATAGTTAAAGGCTTCTACCCTCCATAAAGCTTCCTGGCTCTCTGATATTATATCTCAAAGTACAGTTACTCACTCAGACAATTTTTGGGGGCCTCAAAAAAGTGGGGGCCTTAAGCTATAGCTTGTGCAGCTTATACGTGAATCCTGCACTGGTAAGGATATAGATTCGCACTCCCTTGAATCGTCATTGTAGATTTTTGCACATCTCTCAAGAGCCATGATCTCTGCTTCTAGGATGGTAGGCGTCCGGCCCATTGCCAGCAATTCTTCATATCGTAGGCTATATATGCCAAGTCCAATACCTTCGCTGGGTGAAGAGGTAGTCCACAATGAGGCACCACATCAGGGGTGATAATAAAATAATAATAATCGTTTTTTGAGACGCTCACCCCAGGCTTCCAGTTATTTTCCGGTCTTTTAGCATATCTTCTATACACTTGTAGGATCGTCAATTCCTTTGTCAATGCCTCGATTTTGGTTGTGATCACATGTAGGGCATCCACTGTCAACTTACCTGGTTGATAAGCATATTGGTGCTTATGGAGTGACTTCCTTTTTAGTGGGCCATACCGTACATGATAATGTCCACAGTTTTTTTTCCATCGTTTTGAGGAGGAAGGATCCGGGGTGATGGGGCGATATGACTTTGCCTCCTCGGAGGTCGCCGCCCTACCTTATTGATGAACATCGCCTTGGCCTCCTACCATTCCTTTAGTATGTAGCTTGAAGCTATTTACAAACCATATCACTCTGCGTCTGGTAAATATTTTACCGACATTTTTTGCAGGATGTGACGGACAGGGTTGTCGACATGTGCACCAGTTATCATTATTCTTGGGAAGTGTGTTTGTAATAAAACATCTAGATTTTCCACAGGATCTTTGGCATACCTGCGACTAGGACTTTTTAGCAGCCCTATTTCATATGAGTACTCCTTCGCCAGTACCTTATGTACCTTTCAGGTTTCTTGCTAAGACCTTCTCAATTCTTTGTTGTATTCGGTCAGTGCCGTCATCTAGGTGTTCCAATCGATTGTCCTTTTGGCTCTGTTTAAGGTTTTTCGTACAACCTTGCGCAGTCGTCCAAGCTTCTTGTTCCACCAGGGAACATCTCGAGAGAGAAAATTTGTTTTTGAGTGGACAGCTGGTCTCTAGGGCATGTGTCATAATTCCCTTGAGCTGAGACATTGCCGCCTCCAGCTCGTCCGTGTTGCTTATAGTGTGTTTGAGACCCTCGGTTTCTGGTCTGAGGGATTCCTTGTAAAGGTCCCAGTCAGCTTTCCCAGGTTTCTACATTCCACTGCACTGCAAACGTATCACCTAAGTTGACAACAATCTTTTGGTGATCCAATAATGATGGCTTATCGGATATGCGCCACCTTCGAATTGCACCCCCCGTAAATGTATCTGCTAGAGTCAGATCAAGAACCTCCCTTCTGATTGCATTTATAAAGGTAGCTTTATTGCCCCTATTAATAACTTCAACGTCATTAGTACATAGGTATTCAAGAAGTTCCTTCTCTGGATTGTTGTCGTCCGCACTTCCCCACACCGTATGGTGCGTTTTGGTATCGCAGCATAGGATGTGGTGCTTGTTACTCTTCCTGCACCACTTAATGAGGCGTCTTGTTTCCTCTGGCGGGTGGTAATTTTCATTACCTGGAAAGTAAGCCGAGGCCATGATAAAATGCTTCTTCATTGGAATCTCCACGGCTGCCACTACCTGGTCTCATGTAGTGAATTCTGGAATGGGAATGGAAGTCTTTTCTGAGCATCAGGATTGCCCTTGGTTTGGAACAGTTAGTATTGTATACCAACTTATAGACATCCATTGGTAGGCCTTAGATCTGGCCCCTGTTGATCCAGGGAAAGCCTGGTTTCTTTTGAAGCTCCAATGTAGGGCACTAGATGCCGTTATTGAATCATGGAGCTTAGTTTGGTTGCACATTGTCTCTATATATTTTTTTCTTGTTTGCCGCGGGGCGTCGGGTTTTTGCGGCTTTTAGGTCCTTTTGACCTTGTGTTTGCCGCCTCTGAGCCAGTACGGGCTCATTCGGCACCTTCACTGGTTAGGGTTTGTTTCTCGGAGGAGGCAGAGAATTATTCGGCTAGTCCCTTGAGTATTCCTTCGCTCTCTCAGAGTTACCTGCCCAAATCCATAGTTTATTCTTTCACCATTAGCTTCATGATTCTGATTTTTTCAATTGCCATCGCAAGAAGTTAAAATTAAATACAGTTCCTAAATTATGTGATTTAGATCACTAGAGAATAAAGAAAATGTACCTGACACTCCTGACAGTGATGGTAAGTGTGATTTAAATAATTCCTCAACCAATGATCAACAACAATCTACTTCTACTTGTTTACCAACTGTTGATTAAGGCCCATCTTGTTCAGGGCTTAGTTTAAGTAATAATACTATACTAGCAACATCCAGTTTTAATACCACAATCTATTGTACTAATTTCAACTTTGCATCATCAATAGTTCCGGATTTTTCATTTTTAAACACATCAGATGTTGATTCTCAAGGCATTGAGAGTGCTAGTACTGACAATAGTTCTAGTACTAAATCCTCTATATATAGGAAGTATCGCAATATATCTTCAAGGCTTTCTAAACTGAAGCATGTGTAGAAGAATGAATAAGAGCAGTTGAAAACATTGAAACATTTGTATGATAAAAACATATTTTGTTTTATAGAGCAAAATTTAAATAATGTTGGAAAACATTTAATAAAATCACAATTGCGGAATTGCAATAAAATGCCATCAGGAAGGCGTTGGACTGTAGAAGACAAAACATTTGGTCTTTCAATCTATAAACGAAGTCCTAGGTTATATACATTTTTGCATATTTTCTGTTGCCTTTTCCACCAACTTTTAAATTTGTTTTATCTTAAACTCCATTTGATGCAGGCTTGAATCCTGCTATACTAAATGTATTAAAACGCCAAATACTGGACAACATAGATCGGTATTGTGTTTTATCATTTGATGAGATATCATTAAGTAGTGACCTCTATTATCAGTCCAATTTGCAAAAGATTTGTGGGTATAAAAATTTGGGACATTTGGGAAGAACTAAGCGTATAACAAATCATGCTTTGGTTTTTATGGTCCGAGGTATAAAACGACCTTGGAAGCAAGTAATTTCATATTATTTTACAACAAATACCATTGCTACTAATTCTTTAAAAACATTATTATAAAGTCTATTTGTGAAATGCACCAGAGTGGGTTGAATATAGGTGCAACTACTTGTGATCAGGCTAAAACAAATCAAGCTGCAGTTAGTCAATTATGTATAGAAATGCCTTCTGAAATTCGACATGATTGTTTAAATTGAATGGGTTCCATATTGCTGGACTATTTGATGTTCCACATCTTTTAAAGAATACAAGGAATGCAATGTTGAGGTGTAAAATTAGATTTTCTGGCAATAAAGAGGGAAAATTTGAATATATAGAGAAGCTATTTCTTGAAGAGCAAAAGAAAAGTTAAATAACGTTGTATAAACTCAAACAATGCCATTTCAATTTTAAAGATACTTACATGAAAATGAAAGTAAATGTTGCTGTCCAACAATTAAGTGTCACTGTTTCTGGGGGAATTGAAACTTTAGATATGTATAAAGTTCTCCCAGCTGAGGTAATGGATACTGCTGATTTTGTTAATAATATTGATAAAATTGTTGACTCTTTAAATAGAACATCAGAGCATCCACCTGTAGGTAAGGAATATAGGTGTGCAGTATCCAATACAACACCACATTTAGATCTATGGACAATTTTTTTGTCAGAACTTTCAACTTGGAAGCTAAGAACTCTTAAAGATGATGTAGATGTTACAGATCAATATAATTCATATTAACGTATTAATTTGCGAGCATTGATTCAGGATGCCCTAGAAAATTTGATTTGCAACATTCGCCAACATGGCATTTCAAATACCAATCGGACCTGTTTTAAATTCACAGCTGCATTAAAAACAGTAGTTTTAAACAAAATCTCGTTGCCGTTTGCTTTAGGAAATTGCGAAAATGATGACTGGCATTAATTAAATGACTTCTTTTCTAAACGTTCCTACTGATGTCATTAATAACAATAGCAATGAAAGTGTTGAAACCGATTTCGGGTTCAAGTCATTAGAAATTAAAGATATTGACATTAATAATAGCCAGGGACTTGCATACGTGGCAGATTGTGAGACTTGTAGCCACAATTTATATTCACCTGAAGTCACAGATAGACACTTTTTCGTAAATTTTAAAGACTATATATATATATATATATATATATATATATATATATATATTATAAATTTTTGATTTGTTATTAATAATCTCATATAGTCAAGAGAAAATTTCAATGAAAATTTATTAATATTTAAATTAATTTATGTTATATTTATCATTTAACATAGCTTATTATTTTTGTTACTTATTTCTTTTTATGTAATTACTAATATTTACACGTGATAAATTAAAATATCAATACTAATACAATATGTAATGGTGTGTACAGGTCCTGAAGGCATAAGTCAGTTCCAGGCTGGTGTTAGAGCAAGGGTTTCAGGCACAGCAAAAAAAAAGATTCTCTTTACAAAATACATAGCGGATGATACAACACATATTTGTAACATGATAACTGATGACTTTCAAAATACCTCCATGGCAAAACCACCTTACTTATTCCAAAGATTCACATTGTTTCGATACCATTGTGAAGCCATCAGTTTTTTTCTTAAGTGAAACAATGGAGATTGACTACTAAAGAAACAAGCAGAAGTGGAGTGATGCTGCAGTTTCTTGTACTTTTATATATTGTAAAACATATGTATAAAATAAATGTTTCGATATGTTTCGATTCGCCGCCACTGTAACAGTTTTATGAAAACATCAAATATTATCCTCAAGATACTTCAAGAAGAAACCACTCAATTGAAGGACAGCATTAACTACCAACGCGTAAAAGGTTGGTTTGCTATAATACGGAAAGGAGCAAACGTTGTATTCGGGACCTTAGATGCTGACGACGCCGAACACTTTAACAATATAATAAATAATTATGACCAAGACGGAGAAACAATTAAAACCGAAATCAAGCACGCATTGTGCAATCCACAATCACAAACTTTAATAACACAATAAGTTGCTTAGCCACAACGAGGAGTTTATGTCCAAGAATTTAGGCAAAATAAAAGGCCATCTTGATACAATTAACACAAATATCGACTATTGACAGTTAAAACCTGATTTAGACGAACATTACAATACATTTCACTTATTACCACAACAATAGCTCTTAACCCTAAGTAATTCAGTCATCGAGGCTAATAAAGGTTCCTTGCACCCATCAGTATTGAGTACAGTAACCTTAATAAACGAATTAAATTCAGCAAAAGCAACAATCCCACATAGTGACAGTGTAGAATTCCCCGTGTCCCAGACAAGAGAACATGCACACCTCCTACTAAAAACCATTGATCTATTTTTTTAAGGACCTAGTTTACGTCATTAACGTACTACCAACTTTTTATTATACTTTGCATTAACCCTTTAAATATGCCTTCATCCACCCTAATTCCAAATTGTTTAGCCTTAAATGAAAAATGAATGCTATAGGAAATCCGCTGAAAACATGTGCTGAAGTAATATATTATACAGAAACAAAAATGAAAAAGAGAACGTAAAGCCAATAAAAACAGATGATTACAAACTTATAATTGACAAAAAGGAGATAGCTGAATTGATGAAAAAACACTTTGCAAATATAGGAGATAAAATGGCAATGGATTAAAACATAAATACGAATACCCAAAAAATAAATACTAATACAACATCATTCCAGAAAGTGCAATATTTAAAGATACATCTGAATCAGAAATAGAGAATATAATAAATGCACTAAAGAAAAACTCAGCACCAGGGCAGGACAAAATTACCACAACAATAATATAATCTCTCAAAGAAGAGCTTACGCCAATTTTAACAAATCTTATTTATCAAATTATTAAAACTAGAGAATGCCCAGAACCACTGAAATTAACAATAATTAAACCAGTTTACAAAAAGGGCGACACAAGAGACGTAAACAACTATAGGCCATATCGTTAATATCCACATTTGGAAAAATTACTGAGTAAGTTATTCATAATCGTTTAGTAAATCACGTGGACAAACACAAATTAATAAATAACTACCAGTACGCATTTCAAAAAAACTCTGGAAGAACAGCAGCGATAACAGACATGACACAATATATTAGCGAATAAATAGATAAAGCTGATACCGTAGTGGGAATATTCATCGACATGAAAAAGGCGTTCGATACAATATGTAACAATGCGCTACTGGAAAATTGACAATATAGGTATCAGAGGTATTCATCATAAAACCATACATCTTACAAACAGTACATGTACTACATTACATAGTAATACAATATTACATTCAGTACAAAAAGATATTGAAAAAATAACAAAATGTTGCCTAAATAACTACATGATTATAGGTAATAGGAAAACGAATTTAGCACAGCTAGATCTCAAGATAAATGTACAAAAATTAAAACAAGTTATTGAGCTAAAGCATCTAGGTATCTATATCAAAGACAATTTCAAATGGGATCGACATATAGAGGAAATAGTCAAAAATAACTCGAGGGCATTAGCAGGTTTATATAGAATCACAAACTATCTGCCGGCTAAATACAAGATGCAAATTTATAATGCACTCTATGCATCACAAACCAACTATTTAACTAAAATATGGGGAGCCACAACAACAAAAAACTTAAATAAGATACAAGTACAACAAAGTAAAGCCCTGAAGGTAATTTTAAATAAACCAATGCATTACTCCACAAGCGACTTACATAAGGAAGCAAATGATATACTAAATAAAATCAAGCTTAAAAGTATAATATTAACAATGCAAATAGACAACCAAATTATTAAAAGCAACATCAACTTTAATAAACGAAAAGATATACACACCTATCATACCAGAAGAAGTGAAATAGATCAATAAAAGGCCGAACCTTTCGTCTACAAAATAACATTAATTTGGGAATAAGCGAGTACAAAAAGCTGTATATTTAAAGAACATAAAAGATGTTAAGATATTTAAAATTAACCTTAAAAAACTCATCATGGCGACGCAGTAAATCAATAAGAAGTAATAACATACTAATTAAGAAGAGAAAACTAATTCAATACAGCAACAAACAACATAATTCACAACAGGTTTTCCAGATCAACTCAACGAGTGGTGACAGCACTGCGAAGGAAACTCCTATTAATTTGTTAATGTAATGTAATTGAGATATGACAAGCAATGTATGATCATAAAATAAAATTTAAAAAAATGAACAAACAGCAATATATACAATATTGTCAAGAAGATATATATAATAGTATCAAGTTACACGAAGATGAACTTATTTGCAAGCAACACCACCCAATACTGTTTGCCAATGAAGATGAGTGTTGTGTAGTAAATTTATATCGATGACAAGTGCCAAAATCCCAAATAGTTGCGATAAGTATAACTTTTGTATCAGGATGGAGCAGCACGTGGACGGTATACAATAACCACCCCTAGAAACCAGAGTCGTGTACACCGCACAGCCACAGAGGATCACATACCATGCAGAAGCTTCAGGAAGTGAAAGACATAGTGGACCCGCGGGTAATGTGAACGTGTCAAACAACGCAAACCTATCGTGACGTTCCCAAAGAATAATAAATAAGCTAGGTAAACGCAGTTAAATAGAAATAACTAGATCAGTGGAAGTACAGAAGCGTTTATAGCAATACATTTTTATATTCTCTGTAATGTTTTAAATATGTTTCTCTTTTGTTTGAATCTTAGTTAAGGTTAAAGATTTAAAGGAAATATTGTATATGTCTTGCTTGTTGCAGAGGAATCTTTATTTACGTATAGCCAAAATACATTATTGGGTGTAAAAGTCAACAGTTACAGTACAATTTATCAGATATATATATATATATATATATATATATATATATATATATATATATATATATATATATATAAGCATGCATAACAATAAAGATATATATTCACATTTAATTAATATAAAATTGAAACACAAATAATAATTACAATAATAGGATAAGTTCAGTTTGTAAAACTGTGCTTTAATGGCTTAAAACTCATCGGTTGAGTAGCATTTGACATTAGGAACGATTTTAATTTTGTTTTAAATAGCGTATAAGACTTTTTATTTTACCGTCAAGTTTATTATACAATTTACTGCCCATATTCATGGCCGAGTTTGCATATGCTGCCGTTTTATCCACCTCTACTGCTAATACATTATCACTTCGTGTATAGTAATTATAGTAACTTGCTAACGATTGATATTTGAATAGATTAAGTTTAACGTAACAGCAATTTATACAGGTACACACAAGGCAGAGTTGGTATATGACTAGTTTTGAATTTTTCTCTGCAGATTTGATTGTGCGTCATATCGAACAATAATCTTTTAATGCGTTTCTCTAACACAAATACTCTTATAAAGTCAGATGCCGATGCCTAGATTACAATATTATAGGACATGTGTATAATATACAGACAACAATGAATGGATATCAGGTTACGTTTCAGCTGACGAGTAGCAAAGAAGATCGTTTTCACTTTTGAACACACCACGTTTATTTGTTTTAATTCCAATTCAGCTTGGAATCGATGTAGGTTCCAAGATATTTAGACACTTATATACGATAACTTATATGATCTATTATTGACATTATTAAGGACCAGACCGTTTTTCCTACACTATACTGACATATCTTCAATTGCAGTCATAATCCTCACGGATAGTTCTTCGGGTGAATTTGCGGATACTATAATAGAAGTGTCATCCGCATATGCTATGACAAATCCTTCAGATATATTGTTCTTCAAGTCATTTGCGAATACAATATAAATAAGTGGTCCTAAAACTGATCCCTGCGGTACACCGTGCTAGCTCTCTTTTTTGGACCTATTCACTGACATTTGCCTATCACTCAGTTACAAGATGAGTAGATATAAAACATTTCCAGGGCATCCACATTGCTTAAATTTAATGGAGATAAAGTTCTTATTCACAGTGTCGAACGCTTTAGATAGGTCAAAGAATAATCCCACTACATACTCGCCATCGTCTATTTCTTGAATGATGGGATGTATCAATTTTATAGAGGCTGTTTTAGTTGATCTCCCACTTCTAAATCCATGTTGAATGTCGTCCAGCCAGTTATTCTTATTGAAAAAAGTCTTGAGCAGATAATAGTTTCAAGTAGCTTCGAGAAGACAGCAAAGAAATCGGACGATAGTTTTCAATATTACTTTGTCACCATTTTATAAATTGAGACAACACTAGCTATTTTTACAGCATTGGGGTATGTTCCAGATGTAATGAATTCATTGAATAAATATAGCGCAGCATGTCGCACTATAACCCAAATATGCCTTAATACTTTTAGTGAGATTTCATCTATTCCACTCGAGTTCTCCGTTTTAAGATTCATCAGGGTGTTATCTAGTTCTGTATGATCGATTAGAAACATGTAAAGAGATTTATTTGAGGTCTTAGTAGCTTGTGTGCATTCAAGTGGTGTTTCAGTGATGTTACTTCCAAAATGTGTTCTGCAATAGAGGCAAAATATTTGGCAGTGTTCAGAAAGGTCGTAATAATGTTATTGTTAACTTGAGCTGTGAGCTGTATATCATGTTCTATCTTTACCAATTGATGAATTAATTAACAGCCAAGTCTGTTTTATTTTGTTTTTGCTGGTGTTAATAGTATATGAACAGTAGTTTATTTTGGCATTGTTAATATTTAATTGATATATACGCTTTCGCTCCTTGTAAGATTCAGTGAGAATATCATTATTGCTATAGGTTTTTAACCAACGTTTAGTGCAGATACGTTTCAGCACTTTTTGAGGTTCATTATTATTGGATTTAGTGTTTAGCTCAGATATACTTAGAATAATACTTAGATGATCAACTATTAAGGGGTCAACAAATTGAGTAACGATATTTTCGTTACCTCGGTTGCCAGATCCGCACAAGCGAAGGCTATTAGGTCAGCTACTCATGACATGATTATGATGATTAGTGACCACAATACAATAAAAACAACACAATACAATCTGTAACTTACAAAATTTTAAACATGGTACTAGCTAATAAATTACAAACCAAAAGAAACGGATTCACGTATCAGTACGTCATAATTTTCTTAGGAGAACCCAGGGATGTTGTGGGACTGGCCCTGCGCCCTGTGCGTTAAGTATCTCGGTTGAGCTAAGTGGGGCGTTATAGGCACTACCGGCGCTAAAGGCGCTACGGCCATAGCCGGCGCTATCGTCCTTGGTATCTGAGGCGGAATTCCAATAGGAACTGTAACCACGTCAGCAATGTCGATTTCTGCATTAATTACTCGCGGTTTGACTTTTTTAAACGATTTACATGAACTTTTTGTTCTTTACGGCCTAAAATCTCCTTAATTACTGCATTAGCCCCTTCCAATTATAAGATTCTATATGGATCTTTCCATTTACGGGTTAATTTGTTACGTAAGCCTACCTTACAACTGGGATCATATAAATAGACTCTATCCCCTACTGACAAATCTTCGCCCTGCGATTGAAAAATGCGTGTGTTTTATCACTCTTGTGACGCGGATAGGCACGAGTTCTTGCGTGGGCTACGTTTATTCGTTTAATAAACTCAGAAACGTAGTTTGAATCAACATCATAGCGAACAGACAAGGGTTTGAATAAGGTATCGTACGGAAGTTCTATATCTCTACCAAATATTAAAAAATACGGCGATTCGCCGGTAGCGGAGTGCTTGTACTATAGTATGCAGAAACAGAGTAAGGAATCCACTCATCCCAGTCTTGCTGATAGTCGGATATAAAATGGGATAAAATGTCTTTTAAGGTTCTATGGTTTCTCTCTATACTCTGGTTGGTTTGAGGTCTATAATCTGTCGTTTTAACGTGTGAAATATCTAAACATTTACACATTTCACGAAAAATTTTAGACAAGAAGATTGTTCCTAAATCTGTCAATAACTGTCTGGGTGTACCGTAACGTAGAATAATGCCTTTAATAAATTGTTTTGCAACCGTGTCCCCTTTCTGGTCAGGTATTAGGAATGCTTCTAGATATCTACTGAAAGAGTCTTGAGCTGTCAGAATATATTTATTATCATGGAAAGTTGTAACTAAAGGTCCTACAACATCTATGGGAACGATAAAAAGGACTGCTAAGGGGTTCTGCGTTAATTAAAGGAGCGGGTCTTAAATGAGGTG
The DNA here is from genome assembly GCA_963942505.1 of Lordithon lunulatus. Classification (NCBI taxonomy): domain Eukaryota; kingdom Metazoa; phylum Arthropoda; class Insecta; order Coleoptera; family Staphylinidae; genus Lordithon; species Lordithon lunulatus. The sequence goes on along the minus strand of OZ012674.1, from coordinate 24,515,325 downwards.
ATGTTTTTCGTTCTATGCAGGAGACACAAGTTTCAACATAATCTTTCACATTCTTCGTTGTTAAATTCAGCCAATAAAAACGCGACCGGCTAAGGTTTTATCTACTCCAGCATGTCACGACAAAGGGGTAATTCATCAAGCGGGTCATTCCGCTTATATAACAACCCATCTACATCTCTGCAGAAACCGACTTCATTACCATTGTCAATATTCACTAGTAAATTAACACACATTTCTGCGCTTGAAAAATACTTTCCCAGTCCCATAAAACTGGCTCGTAATTTAATGAAGGCGTCAACAGATGTATTATTGTTATTCTTGATAAAGCGCCTGCGTGATTACGCTTCTTACCGGGCCGATATTCAATTTCGAAATCGTAGTCGGATAAGAGCAATGACCACCTTATCAAACGATTATTTGGCTCTTTTGTGCTCATAAGCCATTTGAGTGGTTGATGATCGGTAATTACTTTAAATTTATGACCGTATAGATAACAGCGATAATGTTTAATGGCCCAAACTAATGCTAAACATTCTCTCTCTGTAGTTGAATAATTAATTTCAGCTTTTTGAAGCTGCCTACTTGCAAACACAATTGGTAATTCTGTGTTGTCGTAATTGACCTAAAATTCCGTTAATTGCAAAACTTGATGCATCTGTTGAAAGAATGAATAATTGATTGAAATTGGGAAAAATTAAAAATGGTTCATCATGTAAAACATATCTTAAAACTTCAAATGCGTTGTTGTTGTTGTTGTTGTTGTGCTTCAGAATTTCATCAGTATTTAATATATTTTGATGTAAGAGCTGTAAGTGGTTTGGGAATTTCTGCAAATTTATGAATAAAATTTCTGTATAACCCTACCAAACCTAAAAATGATCTAACTTCGGTAATATTTTTCGGTCTAGGGAATTTCTTAATAACTTCAATTTTGTCGGGGTCGGCTTTTAAACCAGCGCCGGATACAATATATCCTAAAAATTTTACTTCTTTTTGCAGAAATTTACATTTGTCAACATTTAGTGTTAGTTTGGTCTCTCTAAGTTTATTAAAAATTGATGTTAACCGTTCAATATGTTTTACTACAGTATCACTAATGCAAATAATGTCATCAAGATAGACAAAACAATAATCACCGGTTAAATCGGCTAAAACTTTATACGTCAGCCTTTGCCAAGAACTCGGACTGTTTGCTAAACCTAAAGGCATTCGATTCTATTCGCAATTCCCCCAAGGAACCGAAAATGCTGTTTTTCGCGGTCCTCCGGGTGCATTTCTACTTGCCAATAGCCCTTGGTCAAATCTAATGTAGTAAAATATTTCCTAACTGATTTAAAATTTCTGTGATATTCGGTAATGGAAAATAATCATGCTTTGTTATTTTATTTAATTCGCGAAAATCTATACAAATACGAAATTTCTTTTCACCATTTGGTCCCGCATGCTCTACCATAACGACAGGCGCGGACCACGGTGACGATTAATGTGAAATTACGCACTGTTTTAACATCTCGTTTAATTCCTCCTTTAAGATCTGCGAGCGCGGGAAAGAGACGCGATATGGTGCTTTTGTTATGGGGGAATGATTGTCTGTGAAAATTCTATGCTGAATTAAGGGAGTAGAGCTAAATTGCTGTCTTTATTATTGAAAATGTCGTGGTATTTTTGTAGAAAGGGTTCAAACTACTGTCGCTCGCTAGGATGAAGGTTTTTCAGGTTAAAACCTACTGTACTATTGACAGGGGACGAACTCGCTCTATCAGGTACCTATAAGGATGCAATACACCTGATTACATCCCGGCTAATGGTTTCAATTTTACCTACTACAATACGAGCCTTCAACACCACGGGAGCTGGCGTGATATTAATAAGTTGTAATTGTACTGTTCTACTCTGAGTGCAGTCAAACAACGATCTCGCGCCTACAATTCCTAAATTTTCTAATGGACTTGGTTCGAAATACAACGTCCCTTTGCTACATCGATTATCTAATTTACCTGTGCACAGGTAAACAGAAAAAGGTGGAATACGGATTGAATTTTCTAATTTTACAAGGAAAATATTACTTCGGATAGAAAATTTATTTTTACTACAGTGGGGATTGGCCGATCCTACACTGTTCGAAAAATTACCGCGTGATGCACTACTACAAGACGGATCGTTACTTGACTTCACTTTACTATTGGCTCCCTTTTGAAAATTGAAAACACATCCATGCGAGAGGTCATTCTCGACAGGATTACTATTTACGCCCACTATGGGACGAACTATGTTGTCTACGTCTAGACCTATGTCAACTGTGTGGCCTAATAATTCCCATGAGAGAGAATTTACTATGAGCAGACATGTCTGGAAATCTACCACTGCCTTAGATTTTACCAGCCAGTCCGCTCCTAATAGGCCATCTGTATAAAAAATTATAAGATCGTCACAAACTAAAAACTTAAACGGATTCAATTTCCCTAAACTCGGAAATTATACCCACACAGTTCCTTGAAAATTTAATTATTACCTGACACATCCGACAAGTGTAGATTACTTTCACTATCTATTTTTAAGTTTAATTTTGATACTGTGGACTGTTTGAGTAACGAAACTGACGCACCAGTATCAATTAATCTCATTAATATCGTCAAAGTAGATATAAATAATTGTTACTAATGTCTAGTGGTGCTGTACGTGGTAGGGCTCTAAGAACTTCTACGAGGCTGTCTCTCTCTGCACCTTCGAGGAGACAGGTTTCTTGTTTAAATTGCACGTAAAATATGTGTGCCCTTTTTTTGCACATTGAAGACAAAACAGCTGTCTAGGTTCTTGACAATCTCTCGAAATATGTCCTGTATTACCACAATTGTAACATTTGCCTATCATGTTGAGAAAATCACGGAAAGTCGCGGGTAAATTATGTGGTTAAGATTTTTGAGAGAAATTAATTCTTAAATTACTGGTTTTCACGGTAAGTTGTCTCATGGAACGTTTATGTGAGTCAGCTTTCGTTTCTGTAACAAGTCGGCCTATTACTAATTCGCATTCTTCCGCAATCGGAAGTGCGGCGGCTTCGGTTTTGTAAATTGCACGTTTATTTACTTCGTTTGCCAAATTTGTGTCTATTCCGTCAATAAATTGTTTGCAGACAATCTTGTCACGACATGGCTTATCTGCAGCGTCTGGATAAATTTTACTACCCATAATTTCTAACCGCATCGAAAACGCTTTTAGACTTTCTATTAGTTTTCTCTAATTCGCGACTAGTTGCGACCGAATCTACTTTGCGTCCGAACAAACCCTTAAGCCAAGCCCGCATCGCAGCGAGTGTAGTCGGCCGCGAAGTTTATGCGGTGGCTAAAAAGAATGATTGGACCTCTCCGCGCATTTTCATTTTGATAGCGTTAGTTATATGCTCTCAAACAATATGAAATATGATCTCCTGCGCATCAAATAAATATGTTTCTAGAACATTATAATTTACGTAATAAATATATAGATGTGTCGCACTAGATAAATAAATTAATGATAAGTCAGCATAATTTTAATATATAAAGAAATAATTGTAAACATCTATTCAGTATAGTACAGAATACACAGTATAAGAAATACAGTGTAGAAATACTCCGTTTGTGAAATAAAGTTACTTTTTAAAAAGTCTTTAAGTTGGACTCAGCATTTAACTGGCGCAGTCGTACGGATCAGTCAAGGCAACAAGACACATATCGCTACTGTTGTTTCGAATCAACGATTTACTTGACGAAGACCCTTCAAAATTCGAGTTCCAACAGCAAACGTCCAGGGGCCCGTCAATCGACGACCTATTGGAATTCCAGGGACCTGTCCATTTACTGAACAGCCTATTGGAGCCTGGGAAATCATCAACGTCTGAATCCTATAGGATTAGTATTAAGAAAACCAAGAATGAACCAATCAATTGCACTACTAATATTGTAAGTTGTTCTCAAAAAATGGGTTGGCAACCCAACGTACAAGACGTTTATAAGTGTCGCTCCCAAACTTATAATTAAATTTAACGTAAATACGTAAATTTAAAAACCCGAGAGTGTTAAAGTGTTTTAGTGGCTGCTCGTGCTACCCCTGGGTAAGTACTTGAGCACCCTAGCGTTTACTCTGTAGAACATAACCTCACTTTATGTACCCACGTGTAGGACATGAGTGAGGCCACTGGCACTGCGATAACAGAGGGACCGTCCTCTCAGGACACCCTCTCGCAGGTAGCACACACGTCCCCAATGCTGAGGGCTGACGACAACGTCAACCCACAAGCGGCGGATGACTTTGTGCGGCCCAAACGCCACAGAATATGTGGCTCAGAATCCCGTCGACGACGAAGAGTCCGTCGAGCGGAGCTAAAACTAAGGGAGGGTACAGTCAGGACCAGCGCTTCCCCGGTGAAGCCACCTGTCAATAACCCACCCAAAAAACGGATGAGGTCGGATGGATCGGCACCTTCTCCAGGGAGCAATCCCAAGAGAAGGTACGACCAGCCAACCAATTCAAAGATTAGCTACGTAGCGGTGGTGAATAGCCACCTCAGAGTAGCTATAATTGACTCGCTTCACCTTTTGGGGAAAATGACGAGTGAACAAGCCACCAAAGTGGAGGGTTGGCTAACTGAGGAGCTGGATAAAACAATCACCAGCTCATCAATATTCACCCCCACTTTTGAAAAGTGGCAACATGCAGGAGAGATTCTGCGAATCACATGTGGGAATCAGGAGTCTTTGGACTGGCTGACAAACCATATAAAGGCTGCACCTGCCCTATGGGAAGGTGCAAAACTTGCAGTTGTTAGGGCAGACCAACTGCCTAAACTAACTAAAATTTCAGTGTGGGTACCAGGGAAACCAGCCGAGCCCCAGGTCATACTACAACGTCTGGCAGCACAGAACACAACACTGTCTGTCAAACATTGGTGCGAATTCCATAGGGAGACCAAAGAAGATGGCGTTCTGCTCGTCTTCGGTGCACCCTCAAGTGACATCGCAGAAATAAAAAAGAGGGACGGCAAAATCCATTATAGATTTGCCACCCTCAAGGTAAAAACCCATGGCGGAGAGGAAATCTCTGGGCTGGCAGACTCTGTTGAAGCGACAGCTGAGACAGGCAATGCTAACCCGGATACAGATCCATCTCCTCCATTGCCAACAGAATAAAATGGGCCTGGTTTTACAAATCACCCAAATAAATTTGCAGCATTCTAAGGTGGCAACTGCTAATTTAAGTTGCCATCTACAGAATATGCAATATAGCATAGCACTGATCCAAGAACCCTGGATTGTTAAAAACAGGGTATGCGGACTCGGCAACAATAACAGCAACCTGCTTTACAGCGCTGCTGGAAACAAACCTAGGACATGCATCTTAACATCTTCTAAAGTTACAGGTACACTCCTACACCAATTCAGCTCTGCAGACCTCACAGTTGTCAGACTGAAAACAGACGATGACGCAGAGATCTATATAGCCTCTGCGTATCTACCGTACGACGCAGCTCAACCACCTCCCAGCCCAGAACTGGCAAACTTGGTGGAACACTGTGAAAAACTAAAGATTGACCTCATCATCGGATGTGATGCCAATGCTCACCATGTGGTGTGGGGCAGCAGCAACATCAACAGCAGAGGAAAGGCTCTAATTGAGTACTTAACCAGTACAAAAATAGAGATATTAAACAGAGGGTGCGAACCAACGTTCGTAACACAAAAACGAGCCGAGGTGATAGACATCAGTCTGACACTGGGCAATATCTCAAGCAAAATAAAAAACTGGCACGTATCAAGTCAGGTATCCATGTCCGATCACCGACTGATACGCTACGACCTAGATTTCGTACCACGTGAACTACCGTCCTACAGAAATCCACAAAAAACTAATAAACAACTATTTTGCAGATACCTATCGGATAGGATGGAGTATCAAGCAGCAGACAAAATTCCAGAATCAGTGGACGACTTGGAGGCCTGTGTGAAACACCTCCAAAAATCACTGATTTCATCATATGAGGACTCCTGTCCCATAAGAAAGGCGGGCTTGAGAGCCTCTGCACCTCCTTGGTGGAGCGCAGAGATCAACTGTCTCCGATCTAAGGCCAGGAAAACTTTCAACAAGGCCAAAAATAGAAATGATATTGTTCTATGGGAAGCTTTTAGGGAAGCCCGTAGACAATTCAAAAGTGAAGTCAGGAAGCGACAAAGAAATACATGGAGAGCCTACTGCAATGGCATTGAATCCACAGCAGCAGCTGCTCGTCTGAAGAGAGTAATCTCAAAAGACCCTGTACAACAACTTAACTCGATAAAACGGGAGGATGGCACCTTCACGGTAACACCCTCCCAAACTATCGAGGTACTTCTAGACACCCACTTTCCTGGCAACCAACCTAGAGGTCTCAACTTGGCAACTGATCCTCATCTACCTGATGAGGAAGATTGGCTGCAAGCTGACCAAATGATAAGTATAACTAAAATAGAATGGGCAATATCAAGCTTTTCATCTTTTAAGTCCCCAGGACTAGATGGAATATTCCCAGCACTACTACAATGTGGGTTAACCTACATTATAAACACATTGGTGTACATATTTAAAGGTTGCATTGCTTTTAGGTACATACCCGATACATGGAGAGAGGTCAAAGTGACCTTTATACCCAAACCAGGCAAAGTAGATTACACACTTGCCAAGTCATTCAGGCCCATAAGCCTAACCTCATTTCTATTGAAGACGCTGGAAAGGCTCTGTGATCGTGAAATCAGGGACGGGCCGCTGAGAACGTACCCCATACATCCGAAACAGCATGCCTACCAACCAGGACGCTCAACAGAATCAGCCCTACATCTGGTGACCTCAAAGATAGAGGAAACACTAGAGCATAAAGGTTCGTTGCTTGCCACCTTCATTGATATTGAAGGTGCTTTCGACAAAACAACATTTAAGAGTATCGATAATGCTCTAACATCTCACGGGATTCACCCCACTATTAGGGGCTGGATAAAAAATATGCTTGGTCTAAGAACAATCCAAGTAACATTAGATGACGTAACATCAAAAAAAGTTGCAGGAAGAGGCTGTCCTCAAGGTGGAGTCCTCTCACCCCTTTTATGGGACCTTGTAGTTGATAGCCTCCTCCTGGAATTAAACAACTCAGGATACTATGCCGTTGGCTATGCCGACGACATAGTGATCATGATAAATGGCAGTTTTGAAGGTGTACTCTGTAATCTCATGCAGAGTGCCCTACAGATTGTTGAGAACTGGTGCGATAACCATTCGCTAACAGTTAACCCAAAAAAGACAGAGCTGATATTGTTTACGAGGATGAGGAAACTCGAACTCATGAACATGCCAACTCTTTTTAAGGTCCCTCTGGCTCTCACAGATAAAGTAAAATATCTAGGATTAATCATGGATACAAAACTGAACTGGAATGAGCATATAACATCCAAGCTGCAAAAAGCTTGCATCTCATTCTGGCAATGCCGCAGGGCGGTTGGTAAAACATGGGGTCTGTCTCCCAAGATCACCCAATGGATATATACCGCGATCATTAGACCAACTATCGCATATGGCGCAATAGTCTGGTGGTCGAAAACCAAACAAGTTACAACAATCTCAAAGCTATCACACATCCAGCGGATGGCGTGTCTTGCCATCACCGGCGCTATGAGAACAACGCCCACAGCAGCTCTTGAAGCACTGTTATGTCTACAACCACTCGACCTTCTAATAAGGGAGACTGCAGTAAAAACAGCATTAAGGCTATCTTCACTCAACCTGTGGCATGATAAAGGTAGAATCATTGGACACAGGAGCATACTGAGTGAAGCTATCAAACTAGACCCCCTCATAGAAGGTAAGTGCGACAGAATTCTACCCAAATACAGTTTTGTCAAACACTTTCAGACCATCATCACAATGGATGGTACCCCACAAGGCGCCAACATAACCATGTATACTGATGGATCCAAAACTAAGACGAGAGCTGGCTATGGAATTTTCTCACCAGAACTCGATCTCAAGATAAGTGCACCACTTAGAAGACTCACGACAGTCTTCCAAGCGGAATTAACAGGAATACTAAAATGTGTTCAAATTTTAGCTGAACGGAATATTAAGGATAAACATATCCAAATACTCACCGACAGCAAAGCAGCTCTAAATGCACTAAATGCCAACACATTTGTGTCGAAAGAGTTATATTCATGTCTACACAGCCTGGAGGAGCTAGCTAAATATAACAAACTAGAACTCTGCTGGATAAAAGGACATAGTGGCATCAAGGGGAACGAAATAGCAGACGAACTTGCCAGGAAGGGATCCTCACATCCTCTAATAACCCAAGAGGATGAAATACTTTCCGCAGGTACTCTGAAAAAAATAATAGAGCATAGGACACATGCTCTACACAAGGTAAGATGGCGAGAAACGCCGGGCTGCAAACAATCAAAGGTTGCAATCAGGCAGCCTTGTAAAATTGCAGCCACGGCCCGCCTTAACTTATCTAGAACCAGTCTGAAATTACTGACTAACATCCTAACCGGCCACTGCCGGCTAAACAAACACCTACACACGATGGGCCTGGTGAACAGCCCGTTATGTAGAGGGTGTAATGAAGAACTAGAAACAGCAGAGCATGTAATATGTCTCTGCCCAGCTCTAGTAAACACCAGGCATCAAATACTAGGGGAGTGCTGGCCTAGTATGGTCAGCATTGGCAGCTCCTCACCCGCCCGGGTTTTGCGGCTTGCACGCAAAATTGACTGGTGGGACGAGTGAGCAGCCTTTAAAGGGAGGTTTCACAATGGGCCCATCTTGAGGCCTAAGTGTCTGTAGCTATGCTACCCTCCAGCCAACTATCCAGAGAACTATCCAGAAGTTGTTCTCATATTTTTATTCCAACCTTATATTTATTCCTACACGTTATTCTTATTTACTAATAAGAATATTTGATTTCTAATACATTTATGCTATCAAACGATATGGATATAGACGAACTCGTGGATAATATTAGTAATTTAAGAATTAAAATTAAAAAACCAAATAATAAAATGGCAAACCCCGTAAATATACCATTATTAAGATATCAAACTAACAATATACCTACTTTCGACGGTAATCCAAAACAACTCAATAGATTTATAAGTTCATGTGAACATTTTCTTCTTTCCAAGACAATAATTATGTAAATAATCCAATAAACGTTTGTTTATTTGACACAATATCGAGTAAATTAAAAGATCGTGCAGCAGAGTTAATTGGCTCACGAAGTGAATTAAATACTTGGCAGCAAATTAAAGAAGCTTTAAATTTAACTTTTTCCGATCAGCGTAGTATAGATTGTTTGATCCAAGACCTAATTTTTATAAGACCTTATAACACCAATGCAATTTGGTATGCGAATACAAGATGCACGCAGTTTGTTATTTTTAAAGTTAAACAATTCAGTTGCAACAGCCCAAGAAAAATTAATTAAAATGACTCATTATGATGATTTTGCACTAAAAAACCTTTATTAACGGTTTACCATATAATATGCAATTAGTAATACGCTTAAGATATCCAAATTCGTTAGAACAAGCATTAGCTTTTGTTACCGAAGACGAAAATTTACTGGTCACAATTCAAATTTGCAACAAATAAATACACCACAAGCGAAAATGAATGTGAATCCTAATCAAAATACGTTTAAAACTTTCAAAAATATGCCTCCACCTCCAAATCAATATAATTTCAAACCATAATTTAATAGTAACACACTATTTAAACAACCACATAATTTACCGCTCCAAAACCAACAATTTCTAATATGTTTCCAAATCCTAACTTCTCTAACATATCACGACAAACAAAACAAACAATACCACTATTTCAAAGACCAAATCCTTTTTATCAACCACTACCAAGACCGAACCCATTTAACAAAGTAAATTCATTTAATTCACAGAGATCAAATTAATTTCAAATAAATAGATCAAATATTTTAAATAAAAACCGAAAGCAGAAACCCAGAGAATCCGCGAAAGATTTCTGCATAAATATTCAGACTCTAATCCGCCGCCACGGGAGAATAACAACCCAGGAAGAATTAAAAATAATCCACCGCAACATGAGACCAGAAATACGTCGTTTCATCCATATCACAGACGTGCATTCCGTCCCCCAACTACTGGACCAAATGAGGGAACAAGAGGAGCTGGAAAAAGAAATTAATGTTCAGCCGATACGCAACAACCAGACCACGTCCCCCCCGTATGAGAGGAACTCCGTCCCCAAGAAGAATGAGCCATCTGGGATACCCTCCTCCACAGTATGTTTCAGGTGCGGACAACATGGACATGTCCGTCAACAATGCCGAAATACCCCGAGATTGTTCTGCTCCAGGTGCGGAACGGACGGTGTGATGTCCAGGGATTGCCGCTGCACGGGAAACGCCAACAGGGGTGGTGTCACTCGCGGCAATCATCCCTAAACTTATCTAAAGAAATGCGAGAAAACTGCACAACGCTCAGTAATGCAGACCACACACACGACATCCGACCAGTGCTAGAAATCGTAATCAACAACAAGCATTTCTTAGCACTGATAGACACCGGGTCAGAAAGATCTTACATAAACCTGCATACACTAAATTCAGTAGGCATCAGCCCCCCAGCGACATCTAATGCAGAATACGTCCGTCTCGCTAATTGCCAGGAAACCGAGGTGTATGGATCCGTCCCAATAGAATGGTCACAGGGAGATCAAGTGTTCAAGGATGAATTCCGTTTCCTCCCACATCTAGCCGCCGACATCCTCATGGGAGCCGATATCCTGAGGAAATATAACATTATCCTCACCTATGAACACAACCAATCACGCATCATACCTGTGATCCCCTATCAAAAACCGATACCGAACGCCACTCCGACTAAAATTTGTTCCGTCCAAACAAGTCCAGGAACAATGGAAATATCCTCCGAGGAATCGACCCGTCTCAAGCATTTCCTAAGAATGGAATTACCAAAATTCAGTAATATATCTGGAACAACACCGCTGATAGAACACCAAATAAGACTGACATGCAAGGACCCAATTAAACAACGACACAGGCCACTCAACCCAAAACTCGCCGCCGCCGTCGACGAAGAGGTCAACACTATGCTAGAAGAGGGCGTAATCGAACCGTCACACAGCCCGTGGAGTTCACCAGTAGTAATTGTGAAAAAGAACAATGGGAAATTGAGGTTCTGCATAGATTGTCGAAAATTAAACTCAGTGAGTGTAAAAGACGCCTACCCCTTGCCACAAATTGACGCAATCCTGGATAAACTTCGGGAGGCGAGATACATCTCCACATTGGATCTGAAGCAGGGCTACTGGCAAATACCGCTCTCCGAAACCAGTAAACCGCTCACAGCTTTCACGATAGCCGGAAAAGGACTTTTCCAGTTCAAAACGATGCCATTCGGGTTACATTCAGCACCAGCTACATTCCAGAGGTTATTGGACTCAATTATAGGACCAGACTTGGAACCACGGGCGTTCGCTTACTTAGACGACATCATAGTATTGGGGAAAACGTTCAAAGAGCACCTGGATAACCTACAAACAATTTTCAAACGATTACGACAGGCAAACTTAAAATTAAATTTAGACAAATGCAAATTTTGTTGCAAGAGCATTAAATACCTCGGTCATATTATCTCTGAGAAAGGTATTGCAACGGACCCCGAAAAAACAGAAGCTCTACGACAGTTCACACCGCCGACTACCGTAAAAGAACTCCGTAGATTCCTGGGAGTAGCTTCCTGGTACCGCCGTTTTGTGCCCAATTTCGCACAGATTGCCAGCCCACTACACCACCTTCTGAAAAAGAAAACCCGATGGGCATGGACTAAGGAGCAAGATGATAGTTTTTGTAAACTAAAAAACTGCCTAACATCGAGCCCAATTCTCTCCTGCCCTGACTTCCATAGAGTTTTCACGCTACAAACCGACGCATCCAACGAAGGACTGGGAGCCGCCCTCGTGCAGTACGACGACTCAGGAGAACATGTAATATCCTATGCAAGCCGTTCGCTGTCCGCTCCGGAGAAAAACTATTCCACGACGGAAAAGGAATGTCTGGCTATAGTGTGGGGAGTCCAAAAGATGCGGCACTACTTGGAGGGATACCGATTCAAAATAGCTACAGACCAACAATCATTAGCCTGGCTGAACAACCTAAAAAGCCCATCTGGAAGAATTGCACGATGGGTAATGTATCTGCAGCAGTTTGATTTCGAAATTACATACCGTCGTGGCCATTTAAACCGAGTAGCAGATGCATTATCCCGACAGCCTTACATCAAGGAACAACCAAAACAGATGCCGGCCAACCAGTGGAAAACCGTCTGCAGCATCGATGAGGAACACTGCCCGTGGTACACCACACTTATCAAGAAGGTGCAAGAAAATCCGCAACAATTTTCCGAGTACCGTATAATCCATGGGATATTATACCGCCACTTCTGGGACCCAATGGATTGGAAAGAAGAAGAAATGACACAAGCGTGGAAACGTTGCGTGCCAAAACCGCTCCGGGCAAAAATCTTGCAACAATTCCACGATAATCCATCAGCCGGTCACCTAGGTATAAGCAAAACAATAAATAGGATATCTCATTTACACTACTGGCCGGCAATGAACCGAGATATTGCACAATATGTTAGAAAATGCACAAAGTGCCAACAGTTTAAAACGAGTCAGCAATGTCCAGCCGGGAAGATGTCCTTACCCAAAATACCAGGACCCTGGCATACGATCTCAACAGACTTAATGGGACCGCTTCCTAAATCACCTCGGGGCCATCGGTTCATAGTTATTTTCCAAGACCGTTTCACTAAGTGGACCGAGACCCGACCCCTACGTACAGCTACCGCCGACACCATAAGCCAGGCACTACTAGAGCTGGTAGTGTTCAGATTTGGGAGACCTACCAAAATAATATGTGACAATGGTTCCCAATTCGACAGCAAAAAATTCACAAACCTTGCCAAGGAATTAGGGTGCGAACTCCAATTCACCACTCCATACACCCCACAGGCTAACCCAGTAGAACGTGCAAACCGAACGATGAAAACGATGATCAGCCAATTTACGGAGGGGAATCATCGAAACTGGGATGCAAATCTGGCGGCACTGACTTATGCAGTAAACACTGCCAGGCAGGAATCCACAGGATTCACTCCAGCTTTTCTAAACTTTGGAAGGGAGCCAGAGTTACCGTACTGCCTCCAACAACCACACACCAAGACCGAAGAAAGTCCACCTGACCGAGCTGAAAAACTCAAGACACTAGAAGACACCTATAAATTAGTCCAGCTTAATTTGGCTAAAGCATTTACCAGCCAGAGCAAGCATTACAATCTGCGCCGTCGAGAATGGAGATGCCATGTGGGTGACCGGGTCTGGAAACGGCATCATTCATTATCTGCAGCTGGGGAAGGATTTGCTGCCAAACTAGCCGAAAAATACACTGGACCATTCACAGTTGTAACCGTTCACTCCCCTTTAATATATACTCTGAAAAACGACAAGAATAAAAAGTTACACAGAGTACATATAAAGGACCTAAAGAAGGCATATGAATAAAATAGAAAAATGACAATAGGGAGGCAAAGAAAAACCAAAAAATTTTTTACCTTAGGTAAACTCATTTTGTCATCCCATTCCTACCCATTCAGTATCCAAATAAGTATGGAAACGAGAGTCCCCGCTATGCTGTCGCCAATGGCAAATACCCCAGAACCGGTCCACAAGAGGAAACCGCTTCAGGAGAAGCTATCCGATTTGTTCGGATCGGATTCCGAGTCAGAACAATACTTCGACCTCAATCGACCCCACAAGACAGGATGTCTATCGCAACCACACCATTCCCGTACAACCACGGAAAACGTCCCGACAACGCCAGACACAAGGATAAAATATTTTAATCCACTCCTGTCGCCCATTCTGTCACCGGTCCGGCACGTCAACGCAGTGACAGAATTGACAACGCCACCAGCTATGCGAGGCACGGTCCCGAAGACACCGAGAACTCCGGAGCATCTCCGGCTGCCTACCGTCTGCCCAATTCGGATCCCACTCAGCGCCTTACGACTCCCACATCAGCCAACCAATAAAAGATGTCGCGTTCGCATAGGAAATGCTGATAATGGACGATGGATCACCATTCCACCCGATGCAGCACCAACGACGGATATCCGTCCCCTTTAAAGAGTTTATTTATACCGCGGCCCCGTTAATTTTTTTTTTATTATTATTATTATTATTATTATTATTATGTTTAAATTGTACCCCGTAAACGTGTCACTTGTCCTTCCCACGTATTCCGTCACGAAGTGGGGGGGGGGGGTGACGAAGCCTAAGCGCCGAGTGTGTGCGGCGCAACGCCCTTGCGCCGTACCACCACTGCTTGGCTACGTCATGCCCTCTTTGCTTCAGCCTCCTTCCCAAAACATACCCCACTACCTTCATCCCGCTCCCCGCCACGGTGATGGGCTTTAAAAGCCGTCGCCCGCGGCTTAACCGGGAGAGAAATCATACTGAGTTGAACTGTCGTGACAGACAGACGTGTTTTCTCCTGAGCCCAGCTGACCAGCCAAGCCACCGGAGAATGCTGAAAACCCCACCGAAACAAGTAAGTGGATCATTTTTATTAAGTGCGCGCTTATCAAACCTCCACCATGGACTTCGAGATTACACTCGACAGCTCCAGGGAGGAGATGGCCTCTAAGTTGAAACGTATGGAAGCAAGAATGAATTATTTCCACGATATAGTGGTAGCAAATAATTTTACTTTGCCCCAGAATGCCCCCTTTTCCCTCAATCCCCCCGCGCAATTTCCGCCGGGCCCCGATTCACCTGAAGACGGGTCTTTCATCAGCACTCTAGTAGGCCTTCCGCCGAAACAGGTGCGACCAAATCCTCCGTCGACCGCTTCCGAGAAGCCAATGCTGGTCGGTAATTGCTCAATTACCGATAGGCCGTCTTCTGGGAAGCGCAAGAAGGAGGAATTCCCCCCGTTGCCACAAATTGTGCCCCCCGTTGAAGAAGTGCTCTCTTCACACCCACCCCCTCCTAAGCATGTAAATGCGACGGAAGCCCCCCCCGCCCCCGAAGCCTCTATCGATGAGCCCATGCTCACAGACCACCCGGATGTCAAACGGAAGGCATCCGATGACTCCACCGCCTCAGAGGAAGCATCGTCTTCCGATGAGGCCGGTGACTTTCTCGTGAAGGTTTCACGAAAAAATGCCAAGAGAGCAAAGGCAAACTCTCCAGCCGCTGCTCTCCCCTCAAACCCCCCATCATCTCAAACTACTCTCGTAGCCCCTCCTGTCAAGGAAAAAGCACCTCCCCCAGTAATTCTCCACTCGAAGGAGAACTACGGTGCGATCGTTCGCGAAATTCGCGTCCGTAAAATCATAATTAAGAAAGCAGTCAACACTGCCGAAGGAGCCCGGTTTCACCCGGAGACTCCAAACGATTTCAGACGCCTCACGTCGTACCTATCCGAGCGTGGCGCGAAATACCACACGTACACCCTCCCGGAAGAGAGGGTGCTACGTGTGGTGGTCCGCGGTATCCCCGAAACCGTCACTGAAGACGACGTCCTCCTTGATCTCAAAGATCAAGGTTTCCCTGCCATCTCGGTCCACCGGATGGGCCAAAAAGCGAGGCAAAAGCTGTTCCCCATGATGATGGTGGTGCTCCCATTGACCCCAGCGGGGAGAGAAATCTTCAAGCTAGAGAACATCTGGGACTTCCATCGTGTCACGGTGGAACATAAACGCAAGTCCCCCCTGATTGGACAATGCCACCGATGCCAAAAATTCGGCCATTCCTCTTCAAATTGCCACCTCGATTTTGCCTGCGTTAAATGCGCAGACGAACATCCAACATCAGCGTGTAAGACAACACGCGAAACTGACCCCGCAAAATGCGCTAATTGTGGTAATAACCACACAGCCAACTACCGCGGCTGCCCCAAATTCCCCAAGCCAAGCCACTCCGGGCGTTCTTATGCCCAAGCCGCTACCCAACTTGCGCCCATCGCGCCTCGGCCCACCGTACCCACCAACACCACGACTGCCCCTAAGGCACCCGCCGCCACTCCGGCACCCGCCGCTCCATCGGCACCCGCCGCCCCTCCGGCACCAGCCGCCTCTAAGTCTTCCACCGTTCCTGCGGCACAAACTTCGGCAGCCCCTAAGGCACCCGCCACACCTTCTGCTTCCTCTGACCCACTCGCGGAGAAAATAAATAAATTCAATGAGCTAATCGATATCAAGATTAGCCAGGGGGTCTCTGCCGCGGCACAGGACTCATTGACTAACTTGATGATCAAGTTCATGACAATAATAACCGCCGGACCTTAAAATGCCTGCACACCAGAACACTTTGGCCTCACCATTCAAGTTAGCGTTCTGGAATGCAGACGGATTAAAGTCCGATAAACATGAGTTAGAAGATTTCCTAGTCCAGCATGCCATCGACGTCATGCTGGTCTGTGAAACTCACCTCCGCCCTAGCGAAAGTTGTAAAATTCCGGGTTACAATCTTTTTCGAAGGGATAGATTAGGTGCACCAAAAGGGGGCACAGCAATATACGCAAGAAGAGCGCTTGATCACGCAGGACTCGACTTGCCGTTGCTGGAGAACCTGGAGGCCAACGCCATTACAGTAAAAATCGACAACAAAGAGCCTGTCGCGATTGTGGCCTGCTATAATGGCCCCGCAAAATTATTGCTGCCCACAGACCTGGACTTAATTCAGGCCTGTGGACGCAGAATTATTCTAGCCGGTGATTTTAACGCGAAACACGCGGACTGGAATTGTCGCACGACGACAGTGCGGGGAAGGACCCTGTCGCTGTGGGCTGAAAACAACGGGTTCTCGATTGCGAGCCCGGACGAACCCACCTTCTACCATAAGGTAGGGCATAGGCCTGATATTCTAGACATTGCGCTGCTTCGCAACGTCAATGTCCCTAGTAATCTGACGGTTCATAATGCCCTTAACTCGGACCATCTCCCCGTTGTGTTCGACCTGCAGCGACATGCAAGCAGGGAACCCCTTAAAGTCAACCAAACGGTTGTCTGGAAGGAGTTCCCGCAACATCTTTATCCGCTACTGCCTCCGTTAGGCCATATCTCACTCCCGTGCGAAATTGATCATGCAGTTACCGAACTTACTGCCGCCATAACAACGGCTATTGATAGGTCTACCAAGACTGTTGGTGGGGGAGCCACGGGGAGAAATCCCTTGGGCCTTCCTGCTGACATCCGTGGACTTATCAAAGCCAAGAACCGCGCTAGGCGCATTTATCATAAATTCCGTTTACCTGCGGACAAGCACATCATGCTTGATCTACAAAAACAGGCTCGATCCGCGGTGCTAGAGCACAAGAATCTTCGCTGGCTCGAGCTCATAGAGTCAACCGATGATACGCCCCAGAAACTGTGGAAACTTGCTCGCAGACTGGGGAGAATTCCGACAACCCCCGCGTTTTTACATGGACCCCGGGGTCTAGTTTTCACAGAAGCGGACAAAGCAGAAGCACTTGCTGACAGCTTTGAAAGACAATGTGAACCAAACTATACAGACATGGACGTAGACCATGTCGGTAGAGTCAAACGTAAAGTCACCCGCGTTTTAAAAGCCCAAAACCGCGTTGGGCCTCAGCCAAAATTAGTAACGCCAGCGGAGATTCGCCAACTATTAAAGAAATGCGTCAAAAGGAAAGCTCCGGGCCCGGATAACATTCCAAACACTGCTCTTCGTCTACTACCCAGAAAGGCAATTACCTGGCTGGTTCACATTTTCAATGCTATGCTCCGAACGTCGCATTTTCCAGATCAATGGAAAACTGCAACGGTGGTGATGATTCCCAAACCGGGCAAAGACACGAAGTTTCCTCAAAACTTTCGTCCAATCAGTCTTCTCTCCGGTATCGGCAAGCTAGCTGAGAGGGTCATTCTGGGCCGTCTCCGCGATTTCACCGAGGCAAACAACATCTTGCCCGAAGAGCAGCACGGGTTCAGAGCTCACCTTTCGACGCAGCATCAACTCACTAGAGTTGTGGAATACGTTGCGGAAGGTTTTAACACGAATCGATCCACGGCCGCGATATTCCTAGATGTTGAGAAGGCGTTCGATAAAGTATGGCACAATGGCCTGCTTTATAAACTCATCCAGCATGAATATCCTGGCTACGTGATTCGGCTAGTGGCTTCATACCTGAAGCAACGTAGTTTCAGAGTGCGGCTGGGGGGGTGTCTCTCTTCGGAGAGATCCCTTCTCGCCGGAGTCCCCCAAGGTTCTGTGATTGCGCCATATCTTTTTAATATATATTTTTCGGACATTCCGCGATCCCGTAATGTGATGATGGCACAGTACGCCGACGATACAGCCCTACTGTATCGCTCGACGAACGCGTCCACAATCGCCGCGCGTCTGCAATCAGCCACAACCGAATTAGAGTTGTGGATGAAGGCATGGAGGGTACAGGTGAATCCGGAGAAGAGCACCGCAGTTTTCTTCTCCCGAAGGAAACTGGTGAGACCAGATGACATCCTTTTATTTGATAAGAACATTCCCTGGAGTGATTCTGTCAGGTACCTGGGTGTCACGCTGACGCCTAAACTGAGTTGGAACGCGCACCTAGAAACGGCACTGGCGAGAACCAGGCAAGCCGCGGGCAGGTTATTTCCCTTAATTGGAAGATATAGCGTTCTTAGTTTGCGTAATAAGTTACGGATCTTCAGCGCCGTGCTGAGACCAAAACTTACATACGGTGCTCCTGTCTGGGCTGGGGGCCTAACCAAAACAAACTGGTTAAGCCTGCAGCGGTACCAGAACGTTACATTGAGAAGGTTCCTGAATGCCCCGTGGTATGTCAGGAACACACAAATTAGAGACGAGCTGGGAGTATGCTTGATGTTTGATCACATCAAACATATTGCCTCCAGCTTCCACGAAAGATTGGCGGAACACCCATTAGAGTCAATGAAGGCATGCTCCAATTATGATGAAAATCATAATTGGAAATATGATAGGCCCAGGTCGATCCTTGTAAAAGGACCACCGTGAATCGGGCAAACCTATAAAGTGAAGCCCCCCGGGGCTGGCCAACATGGCCACTAACAAAAAATTCTCACCGTGATTAACATACCTATATGAGTCTAACATACATAAAATTAATTTTTTCGTTATGTTGCAGGCGGCAGTGCTTTTTAGTCAGTAAAAATCTGACACTGTTTCCCCTCAGGAGAGGGGATTCGTCTTTTGAAGATTTTTAACACTGCCAGGCCCCGCGCCAAACCAAAAAAAAAAAAAAAAAAAAAAAAATTAACCGGGAGAGTACAGTCCAGTCTCTCAACCCTCCTCCGGACTTAATGGTGCCCTGGCACATTCATTTCGTCCGCTCCCACCTGTACTGCCCGAACTAACGGTGCCCCGGCACATTCGTAGTTCTTTCCCGACTTGACCGCCCGGAACCAGTGGTGCCCCGGCACATTCACTGGTTCATTACCACCTTCCCCCTGACCACGCTGCCCACCGTTACCCCGTTAGGATATTGTTTATTTTATATTTTGTCCCCCTGTTTATTTTACATTTTAAGAAGTCTGTTTATTTTATTATTACAATTACATTTATTTTCCTTTTTTTTTTCTGAATAAACATTTTGATTTATTATTTATTTGTGACACTTTGCTACCCGGTGGAACCGCCCGTCACAACATCAATATATCACAGATATACAGGTACCATGTTACAGAAAGATCCGAATAAATTTGAACTAAATATAAATATTAGTATTAAAGTTTATGGAATACACAATTACGAGACCAACACGTCTAACTCTGACTTGGGAACATCTTTATGACCCCAAGCCAAAGTATGTATGCCGTCAGGACATACATAACGCTTATCATCATAAGGTGATAGAGCCAATTTATTCTGCTCTAGAGAGAAGATGGTGTGTTTACTTGACCTTATTAAATTTTGATTCCTAAAAATTGGGTCTTGATTAAAAAGCGCATCAGACATCTCAATATCGTTTTGGACTACATTTTTCTTGATACCCTTGGCTTTTTTCGTGTAATCACCATCAACATTATTAATACACATTTTTGCCCGCAAACCCAAAAATTCGATCATTATACGACCACCGTTCTCATCTTTCATGAGTCCTAAAATAGCCTTATTTTGCAGAGGGATATGGTAGGAATTATTAGGATCAAAATTGGAAGTATCGAATTTATCTAAATTTTGTTTAATGTCTTCGTAAATGTCATTAGTCTCAAACAGTAGCGTCAAACTGTCTGTGTCCATGTAGCACAATGTAACTTTATCTCCATATGTTTGTTTAAGGTAATCGTAATAAAAATCATACATTAATAATTTCGACAGCTCCAAAACACTAAAACCGATATAAATAGGTTTGTTGTACACAACCTTTAACCGATCTAACTGTATTGCAGACAAATTGTCATCAAAAATAGATATACAGTTAAAATTCGGCTTTGCTATTAAAGATTGTGCCCCCTGTCTATGTCCTATATCTTCCCAATGATTCACCAATCGGACATCAACACGCTTATCGACGTTTTCCATTGTCTTGCCGAAAACACTATTGTTCATTAATTTAAAAAAGTCTTTTTCGAAATCGTTTTTAGCTAATTGTCTGTGATATGTATTAAAATCAATGTATGTTTTTAAAAAGTCTGATTGTTTGAACTGAAGGACTCTGTGAATTTTTGTAAGTTGAAGACCATTTCGCAGAGCCTGTTTTAAATTACGATAGTGAATAATATAATTGGATTTATTTGAGTAGTGTAAGAAGGCCGGTTCTACCCCCGGTGGTGGTGTTAGTGGTGGTGGTGGCGGCAGTGGTGGCGGCGCGGGGCGAGGAGGAGCAGAGCATACGTATGCAACCATATATACACATGGATGCTGCCACCTATAGAAAAAAGTGCCAACTAAAATCCCACAACTCTCGAAGGACGAGCGGGACGCGCACTGTTGGGCGATGTGAACTGCGCAACCAGAATGCTCAGCTAAGCAAACCGGTCACCAGAATGCTCAGCTGTGCATAC
>OZ012674.1:23501969-23893994 GCA_963942505.1 Lordithon lunulatus | reverse complement strand
CCCCCATGCTGTATATACGAGGCCCAGCTGTGCTCAGATCGACATATATCGACTCAAGAACATCGCCTGTAGGTCCTATATGGCCGTGGGTTGCATCTGGCTGATATCAGAGCCACCTACATGCCGTATATACGCGGGCCCAGCTGTGCTCAGATCGACATATATCGACTCAAGAAAATCGCCTGTAGGTCCTATATGGCCGTGGGTTGCATCTGGCTGGTATCAGTGCTACCCCCATGCTGTATATACGGCGCCCAGCTGTGCTCAGATCGACATATATCGACTCATGAACATCGCCTGTAGGTCCTATATGGCCGTGGGTTGCATCTGGCTGATATCAGAGCCACCCACATGCCGTATATACGGGGCCCAGCTGTGCTCAGATCGACATATATCGACTCAAGAACATCGCCTGTAGGTCCTATATGACCGTGGGTTGCATCTGGCTGGTATCAGAGCTACAATCATCCTGTATATACGGCGCCCAGCTGTGCTCATATCGACATATATCGACTCAAGAACATCGCCTGTAGGTCCTATATGGCCGTGGGTTGCATCTGGCTGGTATCAGAGCTACCCCCATGCTGTATATACGGGGCCCAGCTGTGCTCAGATCGACATATATCGACTCAAGAACATCGCCTGTAGGTCCTATATAGCCGTGGGTTGCAGCTGGCTGGTATCACGGCTACCGCCATGATGTATATACGTGGCCCAGCTGTGCTCAGATCGACATATATCGACACAAGAACATCGCCTGTAGGTCCTATATGGCCGTGGGTTGCAGCTGGCTGGTATCAGTGCCACCCACATGCCGTATATACGGAGACCAGCTGTGCTCAGATCGACATATATCGACTCAAGAACCTCGCCTGTAGGTCCTATATGACCGTGGGTTGCAGCTGGCTGGTATCAGAGCCACCCACATGCCGTATATACGGGGCCCAGCTGTGCTCAGATCGACATATATCGACTCAAGAACATCGCCTGTAGGTCATATATGGTGGGTAGCATCTGGCTGGTAACAGAGCTACCCCCATGCTGTATATACGGCGCCCAACTGTGCTCAGATCGACATATATCGACTCAAGAACATCGCCTGTAGGTCCTATATGGCCGTGGGTTGCAGCTGGCTGGTATCAGAGCCACCCACATGCCGTATATACGAGGTCCAGCTGTGCTCAGATCGACATATATCGACGCAAGAACATCGCCTGTAGGTCCTATATGGCCGTGGGTTGCATCTGGCTGGTAACAGAGCTACCCCCATGCTGTATATACGGCGCCCAACTGTGCTCAGATCGACATATATCGACTCAAGAACATCGCCTGTAGGTCCTATATGGCCGTGGGTTGCATCTGGCTGGTATCAGAGCCACCCACATGCTGTATATACGGGGCCCAGCTGTGCTCAGATCGACATATATCGACTCAAGAACATCGCCTGTAGGTGCTATATGGCCGTGGGTTGCATCTGGCTGGTATCAGAGCCACCCACATGCCGTATATACGGGGCCCAGCTGTGCTCAGATCGACATATATCGACTCAAGAACATCGCCTGTAGGTCCTATATGGCCGTGGGTTGCATCTGGCTGGTATCAGAGCCACCCACATGCTGTATATACGGGGCCCAGCTGTGCTCAGATCGACATATATCGACTCAAGAACATCGCCTGTAGGTGCTATATGGCCGTGGGTTGCATCTGGCTGGTATCAGAGCCACCCACATGCCGTATATACGGGGCCCAGCTGTGCTCAGATCGACATATATCGACTCAAGAACATCGCCTGTAGGTCCTATATGGCCGTGGGTTGCAGATGGCTGGTATCAGAGCTACCCGCATGCTGTATATGTGGGGCCCAGCTGTGCTCAGATCGACATATATCGACTCAAGAACATCGCCTATAGGTCCTATATAGCCGTGGGTTGCAGCTGGCTGGTATCACAGCTACCCCCATGCTGTATATACGTGGCCCAGCTGTGCTCAGATCGACATATATCGACTCAAGAACATCGCCTGTAGGTCCTATATGGCCGTGGGTTGCAGCTGGCTGTTATCAGAGCCACCCACATGCCGTATATACGGGGCCCAGCTGTGCTCAGATCGACATATATCGACTCAAGAACATCGCCTGTAGGTCATATATGGTGGGTAGCATCTGGCTGGTAACAGAGCTACCCCCATGCTGTATATACGGCGCCCAACTGTGCTCAGATCGACATATATCGACTCAAGAACATCGCCTGTAGGTCCTATATGGCCGTGGGTTGCAGCTGGCTGGTATCAGAGCCACCCACATGCCGTATATACGGGGTCCAGCTGTGCTCAGATCGACATATATCGACGCAAGAACATCGCCTGTAGGTCCTATATGGCCGTGGGTTGCATCCGGCTGGTAACAGAGCTACCCCCATGCTGTATATACGGCGCCCAACTGTGCTCAGATCGACAAATATCGACTCAAGAACATCGCCTGTAGGTCCTATATGGCCGTGGGTTGCATCTGGCTGGTATCAGAGCTACCCCCATGCTGTATATACGGGGCCCAGCTGTGCTCAGATCGACATATATCGACTCAAGAACATCGCCTGTAGGTCCTATATAGCCGTGGGTTGCAGCTGGCTGGTATCACGGCTACCGCCATGATGTATATACGTGGCCCAGCTGTGCTCAGATCGACATATATCGACACAAGAACATCGCCTGTAGGTCCTATATGGCCGTGGGTTGCAGCTGGCTGGTATCAGTGCCACCCACATGCCGTATATACGGAGACCAGCTGTGCTCAGATCGACATATATCGACTCAAGAACCTCGCCTGTAGGTCCTATATGACCGTGGGTTGCAGCTGGCTGGTATCAGAGCCACCCACATGCCGTATATACGGGGCCCAGCTGTGCTCAGATCGACATATATCGACTCAAGAACATCGCCTGTAGGTCATATATGGTGGGTTGCATCTGGCTGGTAACAGAGCTACCCCCATGCTGTATATACGGCGCCCAACTGTGCTCAGATCGACATATATCGACTCAAGAACATCGCCTGTAGGTCCTATATGGCCGTGGGTTGCAGCTGGCTGGTATCAGAGCCACCCACATGCCGTATATACGGGGTCCAGCTGTGCTCAGATCGACATATATCGACACAAGAACATCCCCTGTAGGTCCTATATGGCCGTGGGTTGCATCTGGCTGGTAACAGAGCTACCCCCATGCTGTATATACGGCGCCCAACTGTGCTCAGATCGACATATATCGACTCAAGAACATCGCCTGTAGGTCCTATATGGCCGTGGGTTGCATCTGGCTTGTATCAGAGCTACCCCCATGCTGTATATACGGGGCCCAGCCGTGCTCAGATCGACATATATCGTCTCAAAAACATCGCCTGTAGGTCCTATATGGCCGTGGGTTGCAGCTGGCTGGTATCAGAGCTAACCCCATGCTGTATATACGTGGCCCAGCTGTGCTTAGATCGACATATATCGACTCAAGAACATCGGCTGTAGGTCCTATATGGCCGTGGGTTGCATCTGGCTGGTATCAGAGCCACCCACATGCCGTATATACGGGGCCCAGCTGTGCTCAAATCGACATATATCGACTCAAGAACATCGCCTGTAGGTCCTATAAGGCCGTGGGTTGCATCTGGCTGGTATCAAAGCTACCCCCATGCTGTATATACGGCGCCCAGCTGTGCTCAGATCGACATATATCGAATCAAGAACATCGCCTGTAGGTCCTATATGGCCGTGGGTTGCATATGGCTGGTATCAGAGCTACCCCCATGCTGTATATACGGGGCCCAGCTGTGCTCAGATCGACATATATCGACTCAAGATCATCGCCTGTAGGTCCTATATGGCCGTGGGGTGCATCTGGCTGGTATCAGAGCTACCCCCATGCTGTATATACGGAGCCCAGCTGTGCTCAGATTGACATATATCGACTCAAGAACATCGGCTGTAGGTCCTATATAGCCGTGGGTTGCAGCTGGCTGGTATCACAGCTACCCCCATGCTGTATATACGTGGCCCAGCTGTGCTCAGATCGACATATATCGACTCAAGAACATCGCCTGTAGGTCCTATATGGCCGTGGGTTGCAGCTGGCTGGTATCACAGCTACCGCCATGCTGTATATACGTGGCCCAGCTGTGCTGAGATCGACATATATCGACTCAAGAACATCGCCTGTAGGTCCTATATGGCCGTGGGTTGCATCTGGCTGGTATCAGAGCTACCCCCATGCTGTATAACCGTGGCCCAGCTGTGCTCAGATCGACATATATCGACTCAAGAACATCGCCTGTAGGTCCTATATGCCCGTGGGTTGCATCTGCTACCCCCATGCTGTATATACGGGGCCCAGCTGTGCTCAGATAGACATATATCGACTCAAAAACATCGCCTGTAGGTCCTATATGGCCGTGGGTTGCAGCTGGTTGGTATCAGAGCTACCCCCATGCTGTATATACGTGGCCCAGCTGTGCTCAGATCCACATATATCGACTCAAGAACATCGCCTGTAGGACCTATATGGCCGTGGGTTGCATCTGGCTGGTATCAGAGCCACCCACATGCCGTATATACGGGGCCCAGCTGTGCTCAGATCGACATACATCGACTCAAGAACATCGCCTGTAGGTGCTATATGGCCGTGGATTGCATCTGGCTGGTATCAGAGCAACCCACATGCCGTATATACGGGGCCCAGCTGTGCTCAGATCGACATATATCGACTCAAGAACATCGCCTGTAGGTGCTATATGACCGTGGGTTGCATCTGGCTGGTATCAGAGCTACCCCATGCTGTATATACGGCGCCCAGCTGTGCTCAGATCGACATATATCGACTCAAGAACATCGCCTGTAGGTCCTATATGGCCGTGGGTTGCATCTGGCTGGTATCAGAGCTACCACCATGCTGTATATACGGGGCCCAGCTGTGATCAGATCGACATATATCGACTCAAGAACATCGCCTGTAGGTCCTATATGGCCGTGGGTTGCAGTTGGCTGGTATCAGAGCTACCCCCATGCTGTATATACGTGGCCCAGATGTGCTCAGATCGACATATATCGACTCAAGAACATCGCCTGTAGGTCCTATATGGCCGTGGGTTGCAGTTGGCTGGTATCAGAGCCACCCATATGCAGTATATACGGGGCCCAGCTGTGGTCAGATCGACATATATCGACTCAAGAATATCGCCTGTAGGTCCTATATAGCCCTGGGTTGTATCTGGCTGGTATCAGAGCTACCCCCATGCTGTATATACGGGGCGCAGCTGTGCTCAGATCGACATATATCGACTCAAAAACATCGCCTGTAGGTCCTATATGGCCGTGGGTTGCAGCTTGCTGGTATCAGAGCTACCCCCATGCTGTATATACGTGGCCCAGCTGTGCTTAGATCGACACATATCGACTCAAAAACATCGCCTGTAGGTCCTATATGGCCGTGGGTTGCATCTGGATGGTATCAGAGCCACCCACATGCCGTATATACGGGGCCCAGCTGTGTTCAGATCGACATATATCGACTCAAGAACATCGCCTGTAGGTGCTATATGGCCGTGGGTTGCATCTGGCTGGTATCAGAGCTACCCCCATGCTGTATATACGGCGCCCAGCTGTGCTCAGATCGACATATATCGACTCAAGAACATCGCCTGTAGGTCCTATATGGCCGTGGGTTGCATCTGGCTGGTATCAGAGCTACCCCCATGCTGTATATACGGGGCCCAGCTGTGCTCAGATCGACATAAATCGACTCAAAAACATCGCCTGTAGGTCCTATATGGCCGTGGGTTGCAGCTGGCTGGTATCAGAGCTACCCCCATGCTGTATATACGTGGCCAAGCTGTGCTTAGATCGACATATATCGACTCAAGAACATCGCCTGTAGGTCCTATATGGCCGTGGGTTGCATCTGGCTGGTATCAAAGCTACCCCCATGCTGTATATACGGCGCCCAGCTGTGCTCAGATCGACATATATCGACTCAAGAACATCGCCTGTAGGTCCTATATGGCCGTGGGTTGCATGTGGCTGGTATCAGAGCTACAACCATGCTGTATATACGGGGCCCAGCTGTGCTCAGATCGACATATATCGACTCAAGAACATCGCCTTTAGGTCCTATATGGCCGTGGGTTGCAGCTGGCTGGTATCACAGCTACCCACATGCTGTATATACGTGGCCCAGCTGTGCTGAGATCGACATATATCGACTCAAGAACATCGCCTGTAGGTCCTATATGGCCGTGGGTTGCATCTGGCTGGTATCAGAGCTACCCCCATGCTGTATAAACGTGGCCCAGCTGTGCTCAGATCGACATATATCGACTCAAGAACATCGCCTGTAGGTCCTATATGCCCGTGGGTTGCATCTGCTACCCCCATGCTGTATATACGGGGCCCAGCTGTGCTCAGATCGACATATATCGACTCAAAACATCGCCTGTAGGTCCTATATGGCCGTGGGTTGCAGCTGGTTGGTATCAGAGCTACCCCCATGCTGTATATACGTGGCCCAGCTGTGCTCAGATCCACATATATCGACTCAAGAACATCGCCTGTAGGTCCTATATGGCCGTGGGTTGCATCTGGCTGGTATCAGAGATACCCCCATGCTGTATATACGAGGCCCAGCTGTGCTCAGATCGACATATATCGACTCAAGAACATCGCCTGTAGGTCCTATATGGCCGTGGGTTGCATCTGGCTGATATCAGAGCCACCTACATGCCGTATATACGCGGGCCCAGCTGTGCTCAGATCGACATATATCGACTCAAGAAAATCGCCTGTAGGTCCTATATGGCCGTGGGTTGCATCTGGCTGGTATCAGTGCTACCCCCATGCTGTATATACGGCGCCCAGCTGTGCTCAGATCGACATATATCGACTCATGAACATCGCCTGTAGGTCCTATATGGCCGTGGGTTGCATCTGGCTGATATCAGAGCCACCCACATGCCGTATATACGGGGCCCAGCTGTGCTCAGATCGACATATATCGACTCAAGAACATCGCCTGTAGGTCCTATATGACCGTGGGTTGCATCTGGCTGGTATCAGAGCTACAATCATCCTGTATATACGGCGCCCAGCTGTGCTCATATCGACATATATCGACTCAAGAACATCGCCTGTAGGTCCTATATGGCCGTGGGTTGCATCTGGCTGGTATCAGAGCTACCCCCATGCTGTATATACGGGGCCCAGCTGTGCTCAGATCGACATATATCGACTCAAGAACATCGCCTGTAGGTCCTATATAGCCGTGGGTTGCAGCTGGCTGGTATCACGGCTACCGCCATGATGTATATACGTGGCCCAGCTGTGCTCAGATCGACATATATCGACACAAGAACATCGCCTGTAGGTCCTATATGGCCGTGGGTTGCAGCTGGCTGGTATCAGTGCCACCCACATGCCGTATATACGGAGACCAGCTGTGCTCAGATCGACATATATCGACTCAAGAACCTCGCCTGTAGGTCCTATATGACCGTGGGTTGCAGCTGGCTGGTATCAGAGCCACCCACATGCCGTATATACGGGGCCCAGCTGTGCTCAGATCGACATATATCGACTCAAGAACATCGCCTGTAGGTCATATATGGTGGGTAGCATCTGGCTGGTAACAGAGCTACCCCCATGCTGTATATACGGCGCCCAACTGTGCTCAGATCGACATATATCGACTCAAGAACATCGCCTGTAGGTCCTATATGGCCGTGGGTTGCAGCTGGCTGGTATCAGAGCCACCCACATGCCGTATATACGAGGTCCAGCTGTGCTCAGATCGACATATATCGACGCAAGAACATCGCCTGTAGGTCCTATATGGCCGTGGGTTGCATCTGGCTGGTAACAGAGCTACCCCCATGCTGTATATACGGCGCCCAACTGTGCTCAGATCGACATATATCGACTCAAGAACATCGCCTGTAGGTCCTATATGGCCGTGGGTTGCATCTGGCTGGTATCAGAGCTACCCCCATGCTGTATATACGGGGCCCAGCTGTGCTCAGATCGACATATATCGACTCAAGAACATCGCCTGTAGGTCCTATATAGCCGTGGGTTGCAGCTGGCTGGTATCACGGCCCAGCTGTGCTCAGATCGACATATATCGACACAAGAACATCGCCTGTAGGTCCTATATGGCCGTGGGTTGCAGCTGGCTCGTATCAGAGCTACCCCCAGGCTGTATATACGTGGCCCAGCTGTGCTCAGATCGACATATATCGACTCAAGAACATCGCCTGTAGGTACTATATGGCCGTGGGTTGCATCTGGCTGGTATTAGAGCTACCACCAGGCTGTATATACGGCGCCCAGCTGTGCTCAGATCGACATATATCGACTCAAGAACATCGCCTGTAGGTCCTATATGGCCGTGGGTTGCATCTGGCTGGTATCAGTGCTACCCCCATGCTGTATATAAAGCGCCCAGCTGTACTCAGATCGACATATATCGACTCATGAACATCGCCTGTAGGTCCTATATGGCCGTGGGTTGCAGCTGGCTGGTATCAGAGCTACCCCCAGGCTGTATATACGTGGCCCAGCTGTGCTCAGATCGACATATATCGACTCAAGAACATCGCCTGTAGGTACTATATGGCCGTGGGTTGCATCTGGCTGGTATTGGAGCTACCCCCATGCTGTATATACGGCGCCCAGCTGTGCTCAGATCGACATATATCGACTCAAGAACATCGCCTTTAGGTCCTATATGGCCGTGGGTTGCATCTGGCTGGTATCAGAGCCACCCACATGCCGTATATACGGGGCCCAGCTGTGCTCAGATCCACATATATCGACTCAAGAACATCGCCTGTAGGTGCTATATGGCCGTGGGTTGCATCTGGCTGGTATCAGAGCTACCCCCATGCTGTATATACTGCGCCCAGCTGTGCTCAGATCGACATATATCGACTCAAGAACATCGCCTGTAGGTCCTATATGCCCGTGGGTTGCATCTGCTACCCCCATGCTGTATATACGAGGCCCAGCTGTGCTCAGATCGACATATATCGACTCAAGAACATCGCCTGTAGGTACTATATGGCCGTGGGTTGCATCTGGCTGATATCAGAGCCACCCACATGCCGTATATACGCGGGCCCAGCTGTGCTCAGATCGACATATATCGACTCAAGAACATCGCCTGTAGGTCCTATATGGCCGTGGGTTGCATCTGGCTGGTATCAGAGCCACCCACATGCTGTATATACGGGGCCCAGCTGTGCTCAGATCGACATATATCGACTCAAGAACATCGCCTGTAGGTGCTATATGGCCGTGGGTTGCATCTGGCTGGTATCAGAGCCACCCACATGCCGTATATACGGGGCCCAGCTGTGCTCAGATCGACATATATCGACTCAAGAACATCGCCTGTAGGTCCTATATGGCCGTGGGTTGCAGATGGCTGGTATCAGAGCTACCCGCATGCTGTATATGTGGGGCCCAGCTGTGCTCAGATCGACATATATCGACTCAAGAACATCGCCTATAGGTCCTATATAGCCGTGGATTGCAGCTGGCTGGTATCACAGCTACCCCCATGCTGTATATACGTGGCCCAGCTGTGCTCAGATCGACATATATCGACTCAAGAACATCGCCTGTAGGTACTATATGGCCGTGGGTTGCATCTGGCTGATATCAGAGCCACCCACATGCCGTATATACGCGGGCCCAGCTGTGCTCAGATCGACATATATCGACTCAAGAACATCGCCTGTAGGTCCTATATGGCCGTGGGTTGCATCTGGCTGGTATCAGAGCCACCCACATGCTGTATATACGGGGCCCAGCTGTGCTCAGATCGACATATATCGACTCAAGAACATCGCCTGTAGGTGCTATATGGCCGTGGGTTGCATCTGGCTGGTATCAGAGCCACCCACATGCCGTATATACGGGGCCCAGCTGTGCTCAGATCGACATATATCGACTCAAGAACATCGCCTGTAGGTCCTATATGGCCGTGGGTTGCAGATGGCTGGTATCAGAGCTACCCGCATGCTGTATATGTGGGGCCCAACTGTGCTCAGATCGACATATATCGACTCAAGAACATCGCCTATAGGTCCTATATAGCCGTGGGTTGAAGCTGGCTGGTATCACAGCTACCCCCATGCTGTATATACGTGGCCCAGCTGTGCTCAGATCGACATATACCAACTCAAGAACATCGCCTGTAGGTCCTATATGGCCGTGGGTTGCAGCTGGCTGGTATCAGAGCCACCCACATGCCGTATATACGGGGCCCAGCTGTGCTCAGATCGACATATATCGACTCAAGAACATCGCCTGTAGGTCATATATGGTGGGTAGCATCTGGCTGGTAACAGAGCTACCCCCATGCTGTATATACGGCGCCCAACTGTGCTCAGATCGACATATATCGACTCAAGAACATCGCCTGTAGGTCCTATATGGCCGTGGGTTGCAGCTGGCTGGTATCAGAGCCACCCACATGCCGTATATACGGGGTCCAGCTGTGCTCAGATCGACATATATCGACGCAAGAACATCGCCTGTAGGTCCTATATGGCCGTGGGTTGCATCCGGCTGGTAACAGAGCTACCCCCATGCTGTATATACGGCGCCCAACTGTGCTCAGATCGACATATATCGACTCAAGAACATCGCCTGTAGGTCCTATATGGCCGTGGGTTGCATCTGGCTGGTATCAGAGCTACCCCCATGCTGTATATACGGGGCCCAGCTGTGCTCAGATCGACATATATCGACTCAAGAACATCGCCTGTAGGTCCTATATAGCCGTGGGTTGCAGCTGGCTGGTATCACGGCTACCGCCATGATGTATATACGTGGCCCAGCTGTGCTCAGATCGACATATATCGACACAAGAACATCGCCTGTAGGTCCTATATGGCCGTGGGTTGCAGCTGGCTGGTATCAGTGCCACCCACATGCCGTATATACGGAGACCAGCTGTGCTCAGATCGACATATATCGACTCAAGAACCTCGCCTGTAGGTCCTATATGACCGTGGGTTGCAGCTGGCTGGTATCAGAGCCACCCACATGCCGTATATACGGGGCCCAGCTGTGCTCAGATCGACATATATCGACTCAAGAACATCGCCTGTAGGTCATATATGGTGGGTTGCATCTGGCTGGTAACAGAGCTACCCCCATGCTGTATATACGGCGCCCAACTGTGCTCAGATCGACATATATCGACTCAAGAACATCGCCTGTAGGTCCTATATGGCCGTGGGTTGCAGCTGGCTGGTATCAGAGCCACCCACATGCCGTATATACGGGGTCCAGCTGTGCTCAGATCGACATATATCGACACAAGAACATCCCCTGTAGGTCCTATATGGCCGTGGGTTGCATCTGGCTGGTAACAGAGCTACCCCCATGCTGTATATACGGGGCCCAGCTGTGCTCAGATCGACATATATCGACTCAAGATCATCGCCTGTAGGTCCTATAAGGCCGTGGGTTGCATCTGGCTGGTATCAAAGCTACCCCCATGCTGTATATACGGCGCCCAGCTGTGCTCAGATCGACATATATCGAATCAAGAACATCGCCTGTGGGTCTTATATGGCCGTGGGTTGCAGCTGGCTGGTATCAGAGCTACCCCCAGGCTGTATATACGTGGCCCAACTGTGCTCAGATCGACATATATCGACTCAAGAACATCGCCTGTAGGTCCTATATGGCCGTGGGTTGCATCTGGCTTGTATCAGAGCTACCCCCATGCTGTATATACGGGGCCCAGCCGTGCTCAGATCGACATATATCGTCTCAAAAACATCGCCTGTAGGTCCTATATGGCCGTGGGTTGCAGCTGGCTGGTATCAGAGCTAACCCCATGCTGTATATACGTGGCCCAGCTGTGCTTAGATCGACATATATCGACTCAAGAACATCGGCTGTAGGTCCTATATGGCCGTGGGTTGCATCTGGCTGGTATCAGAGCCACCCACATGCCGTATATACGGGGCCCAGCTGTGCTCAAATCGACATATATCGACTCAAGAACATCGCCTGTAGGTCCTATAAGGCCGTGGGTTGCATCTGGCTGGTATCAAAGCTACCCCCATGCTGTATATACGGCGCCCAGCTGTGCTCAGATCGACATATATCGAATCAAGAACATCGCCTGTAGGTCCTATATGGCCGTGGGTTGCATATGGCTGGTATCAGAGCTACCCCCATGCTGTATATACGGGGCCCAGCTGTGCTCAGATCGACATATATCGACTCAAGATCATCGCCTGTAGGTCCTATATGGCCGTGGGGTGCATCTGGCTGGTATCAGAGCTACCCCCATGCTGTATATACGGAGCCCAGCTGTGCTCAGATTGACATATATCGACACAAGAACATCGGCTGTAGGTCCTATATAGCCGTGGGTTGCAGCTGGCTGGTATCACAGCTACCCCCATGCTGTATATACGTGGCCCAGCTGTGCTCAGATCGACATATATCGACTCAAGAACATCGCCTGTAGGTCCTATATGGCCGTGGGTTGCAGCTGGCTGGTATCACAGCTACCGCCATGTTGTATATACGTGGCCCAGCTGTGCTGAGATCGACATATATCGACTCAAGAACATCGCCTGTAGGTCCTATATGGCCGTGGGTTGCATCTGGCTGGTATCAGAGCTACCCCCATGCTGTATAACCGTGGCCCAGCTGTGCTCAGATCGACATATATCGACTCAAGAACATCGCCTGTAGGTCCTATATGCCCGTGGGTTGCATCTGCTACCCCCATGCTGTATATACGGGGCCCAGCTGTGCTCAGATAGACATATATCGACTCAAAAACATCGCCTGTAGGTCCTATATGGCCGTGGGTTGCAGCTGGTTGGTATCAGAGCTACCCCCATGCTGTATATACGTGGCCCAGCTGTGCTCAGATCCACATATATCGACTCAAGAACATCGTCTGTAGGTCCTATATGGCCATGGGTTGCATCTGGCTGGTATCAGAGCTACCCCCATGCTGTATATACGAGGCGCAGCTGTGCTCAGATCGACATATATCGACTCAAGAACATCGCCTGTAGGTCCTATATGGCCGTGGCTTGCATCTGGCTGATATCAGAGCTACCCACATGCCGTATATACGCGGGCCTCGCTGTGCTCAGATCGACATATATCGACTCAAGAACATCGCCTGTAGGACCTATATGGCCGTGGGTTGCATCTGGCTGGTATCAGAGCCACCCACATGCCGTATATACGGGGCCCAGCTGTGCTCAGATCGACATACATCGACTCAAGAACATCGCCTGTAGGTGCTATATGGCCGTGGATTGCATCTGGCTGGTATCAGAGCAACACACATGCCGTATATACGGGGCCCAGCTGTGCTCAGATCGACATATATCGACTCAAGAACATCGCCTGTAGGTGCTATATGACCGTGGGTTGCATCTGGCTGGTATCAGAGCTACCCCATGCTGTATATACGGCGCCCAGCTGTGCTCAGATCGACATATATCGACTCAAGAACATCGCCTGTAGGTCCTATATGGCCGTGGGTTGCATCTGGCTGGTATCAGAGCTACCACCATGCTGTATATACGGGGCCCAGCTGTGATCAGATCGACATATATCGACTCAAGAACATCGCCTGTAGGTCCTATATGGCCGTGGGTTGCAGCTGGCTGGTATCAGAGCTACCCCCATGCTGTATATACGTGGGCCAGATGTGCTCAGATCGACATATATCGACTCAAGAACATCGCCTGTAGGTCCTATATGGCCGTGGGTTGCAGTTGGCTGGTATCAGAGCCACCCATATGCAGTATATACGGGGCCCAGCTGTGGTCAGATCGACATATATCGACTCAAGAATATCGCCTGTAGGTCCTATATAGCCCTGGGTTGTATCTGGCTGGTATCAGAGCTACCCCCATGCTGTATATACGGGGCGCAGCTGTGCTCAGATCGACATATATCGACTCAAAAACATCGCCTGTAGGTCCTATATGGCCGTGGGTTGCAGCTTGCTGGTATCAGAGCTACCCCCATGCTGTATATACGTGGCCCAGCTGTGCTTAGATCGACACATATCGACTCAAAAACATCGCCTGTAGGTCCTATATGGCCGTGGGTTGCATCTGGATGGTATCAGAGCCACCCACATGCCGTATATACGGGGCCCAGCTGTGTTCAGATCGACATATATCGACTCAAGAACATCGCCTGTAGGTGCTATATGGCCGTGGGTTGCATCTGGCTGGTATCAGAGCTACCCCCATGCTGTATATACGGCGCCCAGCTGTGCTCAGATCGACATATATCGACTCAAGAACATCGCCTGTAGATCCTATATGGCCGTGGGTTGCATCTGGCTGGTATCAGAGCTACCCCCATGCTGTATATACGGGGCCCAGCTGTGCTCAGATCGACATAAATCGACTCAAAAACATCGCCTGTAGGTCCTATATCGCCGTGGGTTGCAGCTGGCTGGTATCAGAGCTACCCCCATGCTGTATATACGTGGCCCAGCTGTGCTTAGATCGACATATATCGACTCAAGAACATCGCCTGTAGGTCCTATATGGCCGTGGGTTGCATCTGGCTGGTATCAAAGCTACCCCCATGCTGTATATACGGCGCCCAGCTGTGCTCAGATCGACATATATCGACTCAAGAACATCGCCTGTAGGTCCTATATGGCCGTGGGTTGCATGTGGCTGGTATCAGAGCTACCCCCATGCTGTATATACGGGGCCCAGCTGTGCTCAGATCGACATATATCGACTCAAGAACATCGCCTTTAGGTCCTATATGGCCGTGGGTTGCAGCTAGCTGGTATCACAGCTACCCAAATGCTGTATATACGTGGCCCAGCTGTGCTGAGATCGACATATATCGACTCAAGAACATCGCCTGTAGGTCCTATATGGCCGTGGGTTGCATCTGGCTGGTATCAGAGCTACCCCCATGCTGTATAAACGTGGCCCAGCTGTGCTCAGATCGACATATATCGACTCAAGAACATCGCCTGTAGGTCCTATATGCCCGTGGGTTGCATCTGCTACCCCCATGCTGTATATACGGGGCCCAGCTGTGCTCAGATCGACATATATCGACTCAAAACATCGCCTGTAGATCCTATATGGCCGTGGGTTGCAGCTGGTTGGTATCAGAGCTACCCCCATGCTGTATATACGTGGCCCAGCTGTGCTCAGATCCACATATATCGACTCAAGAACATCGCCTGTAGGTCCTATATGGCCGTGGGTTGCATCTGGCTGGTATCAGAGCTACCCCCATGCTGTATATACGAGGCCCAGCTGTGCTCAGATCGACATATATCGACTCAAGAACATCGCCTGTAGGTCCTATATGGCCGTGGGTTGCATCTGGCTGATATCAGAGCCACCTACATGCCGTATATACGCGGGCCCAGCTGTGCTCAGATCGAGATATATCGACTCAAGAAAATCGCCTGTAGGTCCTATATGGCCGTGGGTTGCATCTGGCTGGTATCAGTGCTACCCCCATGCTGTATATACGGCGCCCAGCTGTGCTCAGATCGACATATATCGACTCATGAACATCGCCTGTAGGTCCTATATGGCCGTGGGTTGCATCTGGCTGATATCAGAGCCACCCACATGCCGTATATACGGGGCCCAGCTGTGCTCAGATCGACATATATCGACTCAAGAACATCGCCTGTAGGTCCTATATGACCGTGGGTTGCATCTGGCTGGTATCAGAGCTACAATCATCCTGTATATACGGCGCCCAGCTGTGCTCATATCGACATATATCGACTCAAGAACATCGCCTGTAGGTCCTATATGGCCGTGGGTTGCATCTGGCTGGTATCAGAGCTACAACCATGCTGTATATACGGCGCCCAGCTGTGCTCAGATCGACATATATCGACTCAAGAACATCGCCTGTAGGTCCTATATGGCCGTGGGTTGCATCTGGCTGGTATCAGAGCTACCCTTATGCTGTATATACGGGGCCCAGCTGTGCTCAGATTGACATATATCGACTCAAGAACATCGGCTGTAGGTCCTATATAGCCGTGGGTTGCAGCTGGCTGGTATCACAGCTACCCCCATGCTGTATATACGTGGCCCAGCTGTGCTCAGATCGACATATATCGACTCAAGAACATCGCCTGTAGGTCCTATATGGCCGTGGGTTGCAGCTGGCTGGTATCACAGCTACCCCCATGCTGTATATACGTGGCCCAGCTGTGCTGAGATCGACATATATCGACTAAAGAACATCGCCTCTAGGTCCTATATGGCCGTGGGTTGCATCTGGCTGGTATCAGAGCTACCCCCATGCTGTATAAACGTGGCCCAGCTGTGCTCAGATCGACATATATCGACTCAAGAACATCGCCTGTAGGTCCTATATGCCCGTGGGTTGCATCTGCTACCCCCATGCTGTATATACGGGGCCCAGCTGTGCTCAGATCGACATATATCGACTCAAAAACATCGCCTGTAGGTGCTATATGGCCGTGGGTTGCAGCTGGCTGGTATCAGAGCTACCCCCAGGCTGTATATACGTGGACCAGCTGTGCTCAGAGCGACATATATCGACTCAAGAACATCGCCTGTAGGTGCTATATGGCCGTGGGTTGCATCTGGCTGGTATCAGAGCTACCCCCATGCTGTATATACGGCGCCCAGCTGTGCTCAGATCGACATATATCGACTCAAGAAAATCGCCTGTAGGTCCTATATGGCCGTGGGTTGCATCTGGCTGGTATCAGTGCTACCCCCATGCTGTATATACGGCGCCCAGCTGTGCTCAGATCGACATATATCGACTCATGAACATCGCCTGTAGGTCCTATATGGCCGTTGGTTGCATCTGGCTGATATCAGAGCCACCCACATGCCGTATATACGGGGCCCAGCTGTGCTCAGATCGACATATATCGACTCAAGAACATCGCCTGTAGGTGCTATATGGCCGTGGGTTGCAGCTGGCTGGTATCAGAGCTACCCCCAGGCTGTATATACGTGGACCAGCTGTGCTCAGAGCGACATATATCGACTCAAGAACATCGCCTGTAGGTGCTATATGGCCGTGGGTTGCATCTGGCTGGTATCAGAGCTACCCCCATGCTGTATATACGGCGCCCAGCTGTGCTCATATCGACATATATCGACTCAAGAACATCGCCTGTAGGTCCTATATGGCCGTGGGTTGCATCTGGCTGATATCAGAGCCACCTACATGCCGTATATACGCGGGCCCAGCTGTGCTCAGATTGACATATATCGACTCAAGAAAATCGCCTGTAGGTCCTATATGGCCGTGGGTTGCATCTGGCTGGTATCAGTGCTACCCCCATGCTGTATATACGGCGCCCAGCTGTGCTCAGATCGACATATATCGACTCATGAACATCGCCTGTAGGTCCTATATGGCCGTGGGTTGCATCTGGCTGATATCAGAGCCACCCACATGCCGCATATACGGGGCCCAGCTGTGCTCAGATCGACATATATCGACTCAAGAACATCGCCTGTAGGTCCTATATGACCGTGGGTTGCATCTGGCTGGTATCAGAGCTACAACCATACTGTATATACGGCGACCAGCTGTGCTCATATCGACATATATCGACTCAAGAACATCGCCTGTAGGTCCTATATGGCCGTGGGTTGCATCTGGCTGGTATCAGAGCTACAACCATGCTGTATATACGGCGCCCAGCTGTGCTCAGATCAACATATATCGACTCAAGAACATCGCCTGTAGGTCCTATATGGCCGTGGGTTGCATCTGGCTGGTATCAGAGCTACCCTTATGCTGTATATACGGGGCCCAGCTGTGCTCAGATTGACATATATCGACTCAAGAACATCGGCTGTAGGTCCTATATAGCCGTGGGTTGCAGCTGGCTGGTATCACAGCTACCCCCATGCTGTATATACGTGGCCCAGCTGTGCTCAGATCGACATATATCGACTCAAGAACATCGCCTGTAGGTCCTATATGGCCGTGGGTTGCAGCTGGCTGGTATCACAGCTACCCCCATGCTGTATATACGTGGCCCAGCTGTGCTGAGATCGACATATATCGACTAAAGAACATCGCCTCTAGGTCCTATATGGCCGTGGGTTGCATCTGGCTGGTATCAGAGCTACCCCCATGCTGTATAAACGTGGCCCAGCTGTGCTCAGATCGACATATATCGACTCAAGAACATCGCCTGTAGGTCCTATATGCCCGTGGGTTGCATCTGCTACCCCCATGCTGTATATACGGGGCCCAGCTGTGCTCAGATCGACATATATCGACTCAAAAACATCGACTGTAGGTGCTATATGGCCGTGGGTTGCAGCTGGCTGGTATCAGAGCTACCCCCAGGCTGTATATACGTGGACCAGCTGTGCTCAGAGCGACATATATCGACTCAAGAACATCGCCTGTAGGTGCTATATGGCCGTGGGTTGCATCTGGCTGGTATCAGAGCTACCCCCATGCTGTATATACGGCGCCCAGCTGTGCTCAGATCGACATATGTCTACTCAAGAACATCGCCTGTAGGTCCTATATGGCCGTGGGTTGCAGCTGGCTGGAATCAGAGCTACCCCCATGCTGTATATACGTGGCCCAGCTGTGCTTAGATCGACATATATCGACTCAAGAACATCGGCTGTAGGTCCTATATGGCCCTGGGTTGTATCTGGCTGGTATCAGAGCTACCCCCATGCTGTATATACGGGGCCCAGCTGTGCTCAAATCGACCTATATCGACTCAAGAACATCGCCTGTAGGTCCTATATGGCCGTGGGTTGCATCTGGCTGGTATCAAAGCTACCCCCATGCTGTATATACGGCGCTCAGCTGTGCTCAGATCGACATATATCGACTCAAGAACATCGCCTGGAGGTCCTATATGGCCGTGGGTTGTATCTGGCTGGTATGAGAGCCACCCACATGCCGTATATACGGGGCCCAGCTGTGCTCAAATCGACATATATCGACTCAAGAACATCGCCTGTAGGCCCTATATAGCCGTGGGTTGCAACTGGCTGGTATCACAGCTACCCCCATGCTGTATATACGT
Organism: Lordithon lunulatus; assembly: GCA_963942505.1. Lineage (NCBI taxonomy): Eukaryota > Metazoa > Arthropoda > Insecta > Coleoptera > Staphylinidae > Lordithon > Lordithon lunulatus. Next base: position 23,874,900 of record OZ012674.1, on the reverse strand, counting down.
GGCCCAGATGTGCTCAGATCGACATATATCGACTCAAGAACATCGCCTGTAGGTCCTATATGGCCGTGGGTTGCAGTTGGCTGGTATCAGAGCCACCCATATGCAGTATATACGGGGCCCAGCTGTGCTCAGATCGACATATATCGACTCAAGAACATCGCCTGTAGGTCCTATATGGCCGTGGGTTGCATATGGCTGGTATCAGAGCCACCCACATGCCGTATATACGGGGCCCAGCTGTGCTCAGATCGACATATATCGACTCAAGAACATCGTCTGTAGGGCCTATATGGCCGTGGGTTGAATCTGGCTGGTATCAGAGCCACCCACATACCGTATTTACGGGGCCCAGCTGTGCTCAGATCGACATATATCGACTCAAGAACATAGCCTGTAGGTCCTATATGGCCGTGGATTGCATCTGGCTGGTATCAGAGCTACCCCCATGCTGTATATACGGCGCCCAGCTGTTCTCAGATCGACAAATATCGACTCAAGAACATCGCCTGTAGGTCCTATATGGCCGTGGGTTGTATCTGGCTGGTATCAGAACCACCCACATGCCGTATATACGGGGCCCAGCTGTGCTCAGATCGACATATATCGACTCAAGAACATCGCCTGTAGGTGCTATATGGCCGTGGGTTGCATCTGGCTGGTATCAGAGCTACCCCCATGCTGTATATACGGGGCCCAGCTGTGCTCAGATCGACATATATCGACTCAAGAACATCGCCTGTAGGTCCTATATGGCCGTGGGTTGCAGCTGGCTGGTATCAGAGCTACCCCCATGCTGTATATACGTGGCCCAGCTGTGCTCAGATCGACATATATCGACTCAAGAACATCGCCTGTAGGTCCTATATGGCCGTGGGTTGCATCTGGCTGGTATCAGAGACACCCACATGCCGTATATACGGGGCCCAGCTGTGCTCAGATCGACATAAATCGACTCAAGAACATCGCCTGTAGGTCCTATATGGCCGTGGGTTGCATCTGGCTGGTATCAGAGCTACCCCCATGCTGTATATACAGCGCCCAGCTGTGCTCAGATCGACATATATATCGTCTCAAGAACATCGCCTGTAGGTCCTATATGGCCGTGGGTTGCATCTGGCTGGTATCAGAGCTACCCCCATGCTGTATATACGGGACCCAGCTGGGCTCAGATCGACATATATCGACTCAAGAACATCGCCTGTAGGTCCTATATGACCGTGGGTTGCAGCTGGCTGGTATCACAGCTACCCCCATGCTGTATATACGTGGCCCAGCTGTGCTCAGATCGACATATATCGACTCAAGAACATCGACTGTAGGTCGTATATGCCCGTGGGTTGCATCTGGCTGGAATCAGAACCACCCACATGCTGCATATACAGGGCATAGCGGAGCTCATATCGACATATATCGACTCAAGAACATCGCCTGTAGGTCCTATGTGGCCGTGGGTTGCATCTGGCTGGTATCAGAGCCACCCACATGCCGGATATACGGGGCCCAGATGTGCTCAGATCGACATATATCGACTCAAGAACATCGCCTGTAGGTCCTATATGGCGGTGGGTTGCATCTGGCTGGTATCAGAGCCACCCACATGCCGGATATACGGGGCCCAGCTGTGCTTAGATCGACATATATCGACTCAAGAACATCGCCTGTAGGTCCTGTATGGCCGTAAGTTGCATCTGGCTGGAATCAGAGCTACCCCCATGGTGTATATACGGCGCCCAGCTGTGCTCAGATCGACATATATCGACTCAAGAACATCGCCTGTAGGTTCTATATGGCTGTGGGTTGCATCTGGCTGGTATCAGAGCTACCCCCCATGCTGTATATACGAGGCCCAGCTGTGCTCAGATCGACATATATCGACTCAAGAACATCGCCTGTGGGTCTTATATGGCCGTGGGTTGCAGCTGGCTGGTATCAGAGCTACCCCCAGGCTGTATATACGTGGCCCAGCTGTGCTCAGATCGACATATATCGACTCAAGAACATCGCCTGTAGGTGCTATATGGCCTTGGGTTGCATCTGGCTGGTATCAGAGCTACCCCCATGCTGTATATACGGCACCCAGCTGTGCTCAGATCGATATATATCGACTCAAGAACATCGCCTGTAGGTCCTATATGGCCGTGGATTGCATCTGGCTGGTATCGGTGCTACCCCCATGCTGTATATACGGCGCCCAGCTGTGCTCAGATCGACATATATCGACTCAAGAACATCGCCTGTAGGTCCTATATGGCCGTGGGTTGCATCTGGCTGGTATCAGAGCCACCCAAATTCCGTATATACGGGGCCCAGCTGTGCTCAGATCGACATATATCGACTCAAGAACATAGCCTGTAGGTCCTATATGGCCGTGGATTGCATCTGGCTGGTATCAGAGCTACCCCCATGCTGTATATACGGCGCCCAGCTGTTCTCAGATCGACAAATATCGACTCAAGAACATCGCCGGTAGGTCCTATATGGCCGTGGGTTGCATCTGGCTGGTATCAGAACCACCCACATGCCGTATATACGGGGCCCAGCTGTGCTCAGATTGACATCTATCGACTCAAGAACATCGCCTGTAGGTGCTATATGGCCGTGGGTTGCATATGGCTGGTATCAGAACCACCCACATGCCGTATATACGGGGCCCAGCTGTGCTCAGATCATCGACACTCAAGAACATTGCCTGTAGGTCCTATATGGCCGTGGGTTGCATCTAGCTGATATCAGAGCCACCCACATGTCGTATTTACGGGGCACAGCTGTGCTCAGATCGACATATATCGACTTAAGAACATCGCCTGTAGGTCCTATATGGCCGTAGGTTGCATCTGGCTCGTATCAGAGCCACCCACATGCCGTATATACGGGGCCCAGCTGTGCTCAGATCGCCATATATCGACACAAGAACATCGCCTTTAGGTGCTATATGGCCGTGGGTTGCATCTGGCTGGTATCAGAGCTACCCCCATGCTGTATATAGAGAAGAACATCGCCTGTAGCTCCTATATGGCCGTGGGTTGCATCTGGCTGGTATCAGAACCACCCACATGCCGTATATACGGGGCCCAGCTGTGCTCAGATCGACATATATCGACTCAAGAACATCGCCTGTAGGTCCTATATGGCCATGGGTTGCATCTGGCTGGTATCAGAGCCACCCACATGCCGTATATACGGGGCTCAGCTGTGCTCAGATCGACATATATCGACTCAAGAACATCGCCTGTAGGTGCTATATGGCCGTGGGTTGCATATGGCTGGTATCAGAGCCACCCACATGCCGTATATACGGGGCCCAGCTGTGCTCAGATCGACATATATCGACTCAAGAACATCGCCTGTAGGTCCTATATGGCCATGGGTTGCATCTGGCTGGTATCAGAGCCACCCACATGCCGTATATACGGGGCTCAGCTGTGCTCAGATCGACATATATCGACTCAAGAACATCGCCTGTAGGATCTGGATGGTATCAGAGCTACCCCCATGCTGTAAATACGGCGCCCAGCTGTGCTCAGATCGACATATATCGACTCAAGAACATCGCCTGTAGGTCCTATATGGCCGTGGGTTGCATCTGGCTGGTATCAGAGCTACCCCCATGCTGTATATACGGGACCCAGCTGGGCTCAGATCGACATATATCGACTCAAGAACATCGCCTGTAGGTCCTATATGACCGTGGGTTGCAGCTGGCTGGTATCACAGCTACCCCCATGCTGTATATACGTGGCCCAGCTGTGCTCAGATCGACATATATCGACTCAAGAACATCGACTGTAGGTCCTATATGCCCGTGGGTTGCATCTGGCTGGAATCAGAACCACCCACATGCTGCATATACAGGGCATAGCGGAGCTCATATCGACATATATCGACTCAAGAACATCGCCTGTAGGTCCTATGTGGCCGTGGGTTGCATCTGGCTGGTATCAGAGCCACCCACATGCCGGATATACGGGGCCCAGCTGTGCTCAGATCGACATATATCGACTCAAGAACATCGCCTGTAGGTCCTATATGGCGGTGGGTTGCATCTGGCTGGTATCAGAGCCACCCACATGCCGGATATACGGGGCCCAGCTGTGCTTAGATCGACATATATCGACTCAAGAACATCGCCTGTAGGTCCTGTATGGCCGTAAGTTGCATCTGGCTGGAATCAGAGCTACCCCCATGGTGTATATACGGCGCCCAGCTGTGCTCAGATCGACATATATCGACTCAAGAACATCGCCTGTAGGTTCTATATGGCTGTGGGTTGCATCTGGCTGGTATCAGAGCTACCCACCATGCTGTATATACGAGGCCCAGCTGTGCTCAGATCGACATATATCGACTCAAGAACATCGCCTGTGGGTCTTATATGGCCGTGGGTTGCAGCTGGCTGGTATCAGAGCTACCCCCAGGCTGTATATACGTGGCCCAGCTGTGCTCAGATCGACATATATCGACTCAAGAACATCGCCTGTAGGTGCTATATGGCCTTGGGTTGCATCTGGCTGGTATCAGAGCTACCCCCATGCTGTATATACGGCACCCAGCTGTGCTCAGATCGATATATATCGACTCAAGAACATCGCCTGTAGGTCCTATATGGCCGTGGATTGCATCTGGCTGGTATCGGTGCTACCCCCATACTGTATATACGGCGCCCAGCTGTGCTCAGATCGACATATATCGACTCAAGAACATCGCCTGTAGGTCCTATATGGCCGTGGGTTGCATCTGGCTGGTATCAGAGCCACCCAAATGCCGTATATACGGGGCCCAGCTGTGCTCAGATCGACATATATCGACTCAAGAACATAGCCTGTAGGTCCTATATGGCCGTGGATTGCATCTGGCTGGTATCACAGCTACCCCCATGCTGTATATACGGCGCCCAGCTGTTCTCAGATCGACAAATATCGACTCAAGAACATCGCCGGTAGGTCCTATATGGCCGTGGGTTGCATCTGGCTGGTATCAGAACCACCCACATGCCGTATATACGGGGCCCAGCTGTGCTCAGATTGACATCTATCGACTCAAGAACATCGCCTGTAGGTGCTATATGGCCGTGGGTTGCATATGGCTGGTATCAGAACCACCCACATGCCGTATATACGGGGCCCAGCTGTGCTCAGATCATCGACACTCAAGAACATTGCCTGTAGGTCCTATATGGCCGTGGGTTGCATCTAGCTGATATCAGAGCCACCCACATGTCGTATTTACGGGGCACAGCTGTGCTCAGATCGACATATATCGACTTAAGAACATCGCCTGTAGGTCCTATATGGCCGTAGGTTGCATCTGGCTCGTATCAGAGCCACCCACATGCCGTATATACGGGGCCCAGCTGTGCTCAGATCGCCATATATCGACACAAGAACATCGCCTTTAGGTGCTATATGGCCGTGGGTTGCATCTGGCTGGTATCAGAGCTACCCCCATGCTGTATATAGAGAAGAACATCGCCTGTAGCTCCTATATGGCCGTGGGTTGCATCTGGCTGGTATCAGAACCACCCACATGCCGTATATACGGGGCCCAGCTGTGCTCAGATCGACATATATCGACTCAAGAACATCGCCTGTAGGTCCTATATGGCCATGGGTTGCATCTGGCTGGTATCAGAGCCACCCACATGCCGTATATACGGGGCTCAGCTGTGCTCAGATCGACATATATCGACTCAAGAACATCGCCTGTAGGTGCTATATGGCCTTGGGTTGCATATGGCTGGTATCAGAGCCACCCACACCGTATATACGGGGCCCAGCTGTGCTCAGATCGACATATATCGACTCAAGAACATCGCCTGTAGGTCCTATATGGCCATGGGTTGCATCTGGCTGGTATCAGAGCCACCCACATGCCGTATATACGGGGCTCAGCTGTGCTCAGATCGACATATATCGACTCAAGAACATCGCCTGTAGGATCTGGATGGTATCAGAGCTACCCCCATGCTGTAAATACGGCGCCCAGCTGTGCTCAGATCGACATATATCGACTCAAGAACATCGCCTGTAGGTCCTATATGGCCGTGGGTTGCATCTGGCTGGTATCAGAGCTACCCCCATGCTGTATATACGGGACCCAGCTGGGCTCAGATCGACATATATCGACTCAAGAACATCGCCTGTAGGTCCTATATGACCGTGGGTTGCAGCTGGCTGGTATCACAGCTACCCCCATGCTGTATATACGTGGCCCAGCTGTGCTCAGATCGACATATATCGACTCAAGAACATCGACTGTAGGTCCTATATGCCCGTGGGTTGCATCTGGCTGGAATCAGAACCACCCACATGCTGCATATACAGGGCATAGCGGAGCTCATATCGACATATATCGACTCAAGAACATCGCCTGTAGGTCCTATGTGGCCGTGGGTTGCATCTGGCTGGTATCAGAGCCACCCACATGCCGGATATACGGGGCCCAGCTGTGCTCAGATCGACATATATCGACTCAAGAACATCGCCTGTAGGTCCTATATGGCGGTGGGTTGCATCTGGCTGGTATCAGAGCCACCCACATGCCGGATATACGGGGCCCAGCTGTGCTTAGATCGACATATATCGACTCAAGAACATCGCCTGTAGGTCCTGTATGGCCGTAAGTTGCATCTGGCTGGAATCAGAGCTACCCCCATGGTGTATATACGGCGCCCAGCTGTGCTCAGATCGACATATATCGACTCAAGAACATCGCCTGTAGGTTCTATATGGCTGTGGGTTGCATCTGGCTGGTATCAGAGCTACCCCCCATGCTGTATATACGAGGCCCAGCTGTGCTCAGATCGACATATATCGACTCAAGAACATCGCCTGTGGGTCTTATATGGCCGTGGGTTGCAGCTGGCTGGTATCAGAGCTACCCCCAGGCTGTATATACGTGGCCCAGCTGTGCTCAGATCGACATATATCGACTCAAGAACATCGCCTGTAGGTGCTATATGGCCTTGGGTTGCATCTGGCTGGTATCAGAGCTACCCCCATGCTGTATATACGGCACCCAGCTGTGCTCAGATCGATATATATCGACTCAAGAACATCGCCTGTAGGTCCTATATGGCCGTGGATTGCATCTGGCTGGTATCGGTGCTACCCCCATGCTGTATATACGGCGCCCAGCTGTGCTCAGATCGACATATATCGACTCAAGATCATCGCCTGTAGGTCCTATATGGCCGTGGGTTGCATCTGGCTGGTATCAGAGCCACTCAAATGCCGTATATACGGGGCCCAGCTGTGCTCAGATCGACATATATCGACTCAAGAACATAGCCTGTAGGTCCTATATGGCCGTGGATTGCATCTGGCTGGTATCAGAGCTACCCCCATGCTGTATATACGGCGCCCAGCTGTTCTCAGATCGACAAATATCGACTCAAGAACATCGCCGGTAGGTCCTATATGGCCGTGGGTTGCATCTGGCTGGTATCAGAACCACCCACATGCCGTATATACGGGGCCCAGCTGTGCTCAGATTGACATCTATCGACTCAAGAACATCGCCTGTAGGTGCTATATGGCCGTGGGTTGCATATGGCTGGTATCAGAACCACCCACATGCCGTATATACGGGGCCCAGCTGTGCTCAGATCATCGACACTCAAGAACATTGCCTGTAGGTCCTATATGGCCGTGGGTTGCATCTAGCTGATATCAGAGCCACCCACATGTCGTATTTACGGGGCACAGCTGTGCTCAGATCGACATATATCGACTTAAGAACATCGCCTGTAGGTCCTATATGGCCGTAGGTTGCATCTGGCTCGTATCAGAGCCACCCACATGCCGTATATACGGGGCCCAGCTGTGCTCAGATCGCCATATATCGACACAAGAACATCGCCTTTAGGTGCTATATGGCCGTGGGTTGCATCTGGCTGGTATCAGAGCTACCCCCATGCTGTATATAGAGAAGAACATCGCCTGTAGCTCCTATATGGCCGTGGGTTGCATCTGGCTGGTATCAGAACCACCCACATGCCGTATATACGGGGCCCAGCTGTGCTCAGATCGACATATATCGACTCAAGAACATCGCCTGTAGGTCCTATATGGCCATGGGTTGCATCTGGCTGGTATCAGAGCCACCCACATGCCGTATATACGGGGCTCAGCTGTGCTCAGATCGACATATATCGACTCAAGAACATCGCCTGTAGGTGCTATATGGCCGTGGGTTGCATATGGCTGGTATCAGAGCCACCCACATGCCGTATATACGGGGCCCAGCTGTGCTCAGATCGACATATATCGACTCAAGAACATCGCCTGTAGGTCCTATATGGCCATGGGTTGCATCTGGCTGGTATCAGAGCCACCCACATGCCGTATATACGGGGCTCAGCTGTGCTCAGATCGACATATATCGACTCAAGAACATCGCCTGTAGGTCCTACATGGCCGTGGGTTGCATCTGGCTGGTATCAGAGCTACAACCATGCTGTATATACGGCGCCCAGCTGTGCTCAGATCGACATATATCGACTCAAGAACATCGCCTGTAGGTCCTATATGGCCATGGGTTGCATCTGGCTGGTATCAGAGCTACCCACATTCCGTATATACGGGGCCCAGCTGTGCTCAGATCGACATATATCGACTCAAGAACATCGCCTGTAGGTGCTATATGGCCGTGGGTTGCATCTGGATGGTATCAGAGCTACCCCCATGCTGTAAATACGGCGCCCAGCTGTGCTCAGATCGACATATATCGACTCAAGAACATCGCCTGTAGGTCCTTTATGGCCGTGGGTTGCAACTGGCTAGTATCAGTGCTACCCCCATGCTGAATATACGGCGCCCAGCTGTGCTCAGATCGACATATATCGACTCAAGAACATCGCCTGTAGGTCCTATATGGCCGTGGGTTGCATATGGCTGGTATCAGAGCCACCCACATGCCGTACATACGGGGCCCAGCTGTGCTCAGATCATCGACACTCAAGAACATTGCCTGTAGGTCCTATATGGCCGTGGGTTGCATCTGGCTGATATCAGAGCCACCCACATGCCGTATTTACGGGGCCCAGCTGTGCTCAGATCGACATATATCGACTTAAGAACATCGCCTGTAGGTCCTATATGGCCGTGGGTTGCATCTGGCTGGTATCAGAGCCACCCACATGCCGTATATACGGGGCCCATCTGTGCTCAGATCGCCATATATCGACACAACAACATCGCCTGTAGGTGCTATATGGCCGTGGGTTGCATCTGGCTGGTATCACAGCTACCCCCATGCTGTATATACGGCGCCCAGCTGTGCTCAGATCGACATATATCGACTCAAGAACATCGCCTGTGGGTCTTATATGGCCGTGGGTTGCAGCTGGCTGGTATCAGAGCTACCCCCAGGCTGTATATACGTGGCCCAGCTGTGCTCAGATCGACATATATCGACTCAAGAACATCGCCTGTAGGTGCTATATGACCTTGGGTTGCATCTGGCTGGTATCAGAGCTACCCCCATGCTGTATATACGTGGCCCAGCTGTGCTCACATCGACATATATCGACTCAAGAACATCGCCTGTAGGTCCTATATGCCCGTGGGTTGCATCTGGCTGGAATCAGAGCCACCCACATGCTGCATATACAGGGCATATCGGAGCTCATATCGACATATATCGACTCAAGAACATCGCCTGTAGGTCCTATATGGGCATAGCTTGCACCTGGCTGGTGTCGGAGCGGCCCCAATGCATGCTGCATATACGGCGCATGGCGGTGCTCAGATCGACTCAAGAACATCGCCTGTAGGTCCTATATGGCCGTGGGTTGCATCTGGCTGGAATCAGAACCACCCACATGCTGCATATACAGGGCATAGCGGAGCTCATATCGACATATATCGACTCAAGAACATCGCCTGTAGGTCCTATGTGGCCGTGGGTTGCATCTGGCTGGTATCAGAGCCACCCACATGCCGGATATACGGGGCCCAGCTGTGCTCAGATCGACATATATCGACTCAAGAACATCGCCTGTAGGTCCTATATGGCGGTGGGTTGCATCTGGCTGGTATCAGAGCCACCCACATGCCGGATATACGGGGCCCAGCTGTGCTTAGATCGACATATATCGACTCAAGAACATCGCCTGTAGGTCCTGTATGGCCGTAAGTTGCATCTGGCTGGAATCAGAGCTACCCCCATGGTGTATATACGGCGCCCAGCTGTGCTCAGATCGACATATATCGACTCAAGAACATCGCCTGTAGGTTCTATATGGCTGTGGGTTGCATCTGGCTGGTATCAGAGCTACCCCCCATGCTGTATATACGAGGCCCAGCTGTGCTCAGATCGACATATATCGACTCAAGAACATCGCCTGTGGGTCTTATATGGCCGTGGGTTGCAGCTGGCTGGTATCAGAGCTACCCCCAGGCTGTATATACGTGGCCCAGCTGTGCTCAGATCGACATATATCGACTCAAGAACATCGCCTGTAGGTGCTATATGGCCTTGGGTTGCATCTGGCTGGTATCAGAGCTACCCCCATGCTGTATATACGGCACCCAGCTGTGCTCAGATCGATATATATCGACTCAAGAACATCGCCTGTAGGTCCTATATGGCCGTGGATTGCATCTGGCTGGTATCGGTGCTACCCCCATGCTGTATATACGGCGCCCAGCTGTGCTCAGATCGACATATATCGACTCAAGATCATCGCCTGTAGGTCCTATATGGCCGTGGGTTGCATCTGGCTGGTATCAGAGCCACTCAAATGCCGTATATACGGGGCCCAGCTGTGCTCAGATCGACATATATCGACTCAAGAACATAGCCTGTAGGTCCTATATGGCCGTGGATTGCATCTGGCTGGTATCAGAGCTACCCCCATGCTGTATATACGGCGCCCAGCTGTTCTCAGATCGACAAATATCGACTCAAGAACATCGCCGGTAGGTCCTATATGGCCGTGGGTTGCATCTGGCTGGTATCAGAACCACCCACATGCCGTATATACGGGGCCCAGCTGTGCTCAGATTGACATCTATCGACTCAAGAACATCGCCTGTAGGTGCTATATGGCCGTGGGTTGCATATGGCTGGTATCAGAACCACCCACATGCCGTATATACGGGGCCCAGCTGTGCTCAGATCATCGACACTCAAGAACATTGCCTGTAGGTCCTATATGGCCGTGGGTTGCATCTAGCTGATATCAGAGCCACCCACATGTCGTATTTACGGGGCACAGCTGTGCTCAGATCGACATATATCGACTTAAGAACATCGCCTGTAGGTCCTATATGGCCGTAGGTTGCATCTGGCTCGTATCAGAGCCACCCACATGCCGTATATACGGGGCCCAGCTGTGCTCAGATCGCCATATATCGACACAAGAACATCGCCTTTAGGTGCTATATGGCCGTGGGTTGCATCTGGCTGGTATCAGAGCTACCCCCATGCTGTATATAGAGAAGAACATCGCCTGTAGCTCCTATATGGCCGTGGGTTGCATCTGGCTGGTATCAGAACCACCCACATGCCGTATATACGGGGCCCAGCTGTGCTCAGATCGACATATATCGACTCAAGAACATCGCCTGTAGGTCCTATATGGCCATGGGTTGCATCTGGCTGGTATCAGAGCCACCCACATGCCGTATATACGGGGCTCAGCTGTGCTCAGATCGACATATATCGACTCAAGAACATCGCCTGTAGGTGCTATATGGCCGTGGGTTGCATATGGCTGGTATCAGAGCCACCCACATGCCGTATATACGGGGCCCAGCTGTGCTCAGATCGACATATATCGACTCAAGAACATCGCCTGTAGGTCCTATATGGCCATGGGTTGCATCTGGCTGGTATCAGAGCCACCCACATGCCGTATATACGGGGCTCAGCTGTGCTCAGATCGACATATATCGACTCAAGAACATCGCCTGTAGGTCCTACATGGCCGTGGGTTGCATCTGGCTGGTATCAGAGCTACAACCATGCTGTATATACGGCGCCCAGCTGTGCTCAGATCGACATATATCGACTCAAGAACATCGCCTGTAGGTCCTATATGGCCATGGGTTGCATCTGGCTGGTATCAGAGCTACCCACATTCCGTATATACGGGGCCCAGCTGTGCTCAGATCGACATATATCGACTCAAGAACATCGCCTGTAGGTGCTATATGGCCGTGGGTTGCATCTGGATGGTATCAGAGCTACCCCCATGCTGTAAATACGGCGCCCAGCTGTGCTCAGATCGACATATATCGACTCAAGAACATCGCCTGTAGGTCCTTTATGGCCGTGGGTTGCAACTGGCTAGTATCAGTGCTACCCCCATGCTGAATATACGGCGCCCAGCTGTGCTCAGATCGACATATATCGACTCAAGAACATCGCCTGTAGGTCCTATATGGCCGTGGGTTGCATATGGCTGGTATCAGAGCCACCCACATGCCGTACATACGGGGCCCAGCTGTGCTCAGATCATCGACACTCAAGAACATTGCCTGTAGGTCCTATATGGCCGTGGGTTGCATCTGGCTGATATCAGAGCCACCCACATGCCGTATTTACGGGGCCCAGCTGTGCTCAGATCGACATATATCGACTTAAGAACATCGCCTGTAGGTCCTATATGGCCGTGGGTTGCATCTGGCTGGTATCAGAGCCACCCACATGCCGTATATACGGGGCCCATCTGTGCTCAGATCGCCATATATCGACACAACAACATCGCCTGTAGGTGCTATATGGCCGTGGGTTGCATCTGGCTGGTATCACAGCTACCCCCATGCTGTATATACGGCGCCCAGCTGTGCTCAGATCGACATATATCGACTCAAGAACATCGCCTGTGGGTCTTATATGGCCGTGGGTTGCAGCTGGCTGGTATCAGAGCTACCCCCAGGCTGTATATACGTGGCCCAGCTGTGCTCAGATCGACATATATCGACTCAAGAACATCGCCTGTAGGTGCTATATGACCTTGGGTTGCATCTGGCTGGTATCAGAGCTACCCCCATGCTGTATATACGTGGCCCAGCTGTGCTCACATCGACATATATCGACTCAAGAACATCGCCTGTAGGTCCTATATGCCCGTGGGTTGCATCTGGCTGGAATCAGAGCCACCCACATGCTGCATATACAGGGCATATCGGAGCTCATATCGACATATATCGACTCAAGAACATCGCCTGTAGGTCCTATATGGGCATAGCTTGCACCTGGCTGGTGTCGGAGCGGCCCCAATGCATGCTGCATATACGGCGCATGGCGGTGCTCAGATCGACTCAAGAACATCGCCTGTAGGTCCTATATGGCCGTGGGTTGCATCTGGCTGATATCAGAGCCACCCACATGCCGTATATACGGGGGCCCAGCTGTGCTCAGATCGGCATATATCGACTCAAGAACATCGTCTGTAGGTCCTATATGGCCGTGGGTTGCATCTGGCTGGTATCAGAGCCACCCACATGCCGTATATACGGGGCCCAGCTGTGCTCAGATCGACATATATCGACTCAAGAACATCGCCTGTAGGTCCTATATGGCGGTGGGTTGCATCTGGCTGGTATCAGAGCCACCCACATGCCGTATATACGGGGCCCAGCTGTGCTCAGATCGACATATATCGACTCAAGAACATCGCCTGTAGGTCCTGTATGGCCGTAAGTTGCATCTGGCTGGTATCAGAGCTACCCCCATGGTGTATATACGGCGCCCAGCTGTGCTCAGATCGACATATATCGACTCAAGAACATCGCGTGTAGGTTCTATATGGCTGTGGGTTGCATCTGGCTGGTATCAGAGCTACCGCCATGCTGTATATACGAGGCCCAGCTGTGCTCAGATCGACATATATCGACTCAATAACATCGCCTGTGGGTCTTATATGCCCGTGGGTTGCATCTGGCTGGAATCAGAGCCACCCACATGCTGCATATACAGAGCATAGCGGAGCTCATATCGACATATATCGACTCAAGAACATCGCCTGTAGGTGCTATATGGCCTTGGGTTGCATCTGGCTGGTATCAGAGCTACCCCCATGCTGTATATACGGCGCCCAGCTGTGCTCAGATCGACATATATCGACTCAAGAACATCGCCTGTAGGTCCTATATGGCCGTGGGTTGCATCTGGCTAGTATCAGTGCTACCCCCATGCTGTATATACGGCGCCAACTGTGCTCAGATCGACATATATCGACTCAAGAACATCGCCTGTAGGTGCTATATGGCCTTGGGTTGCATCTGGCTGGTATCAGAGCTACCCCCATGCTGTATATACGGCGCCCAGCTGTGCTCAGATCGACATATATCGACTCAAGAACATCGCCTGTAGGTCCTATATGGCCGTGGGTTGCCTCTGGCTAGTATCAGAGCTACCGCCATGCTGTATATACGAGGCCCAGCTGTGCTCAGATCGACATATATCGACTCAAGAACATCGCCTGTAGGTCCTATATGGCAGTGGGTTGCATCTGGCTGGTATCAGAGCCACCCACATGCCGTATATACGGGGCCCAGCTGTGCTCAGATCGACATATATCGACTCAAGAACATCGCCTGTAGGTCCTGTATGGCCGTAAGTTGCATCTGGCTGGTATCAGAGCTACCCCCATGGTGTATATACGGCGCCCAGCTGTGCTCAGATCGACATATATCGACTCAAGAACATCGCCTGTAGGTTCTATATGGCTGTGGGTTGCATCTGGCTGGTATCAGAGCTACCGCCATGCTGTATATACGAGGCCCAGCTGTCCTCAGATCGACATATATCGACTCAAGAACATCGCCTGTGGGTCTTATATGTCCGTGGGTTGCATCTGGCTGGAATCAGAGCCACCCACATGCTGCATATACAGGGTATAGCGGAGCTCATATCGACATATATCGACTCAAGAACATCGCCTGTAGGTGCTATATGGCCTTGGATTGCATCTGGCTGGTATCAGAGCTACCCCCATGCTGTATATACGGCGCCCAGCTGTGCTCAGATCGACATATATCGACTCAAGAACATCGCCTGTAGGTCCTATATGGCCGTGGGTTGCATCTGGCTAGTATCAGTGCTACCCCCATGCTGTATATACGGCGCCCAGCTGTGCTCAGATCGACATATATCGACTCAAGAACATCGCCTGTAGGTCCTATATGGCCGTGGGTTGCATCTGGCTGATATCAGAGCCACCCACATGCCGTATTTACGGGCCCAGCTGTGCTCAGATCGACATATATCGACTTAAGAACATCGCATGTAGGTCCTATATGGCCGTGGGTTGCATCTGGCTCGTATCAGAGCCAGCCACATGCCGTATATACGGGGCCCAGCTGTGCTCAGATCGCCATATATCGACACAAGAACATCGCCTTTAGATGCTATATGGCCGTGGGTTGCATCTGGCTGGTATCAGAGCTACCCCCATGCTGTATATACGGCGCCCAGCTGTGCTCAGATCGACATATATCGACTCAAGAACATCGCCTGTAGGTGGTATATGGCCGTGGATTGCATCTGGCTGGTATCAGAGCTACCCCCATGCTGTATATACGGTGCCCAGCTGTGCTGAGATCTCAAGAATATCGCCTGTAGGTCCTATATGGCCGTGGGTTGCATCTGGCTGATATCAGAGCGACCCACATGCCGTATTTACGGGCCCAGCTGTGCTCAGATCGACATATATCGACTAAAGAACATCGCATGTAGGTCCTATATGGCCGTGGTTTGCATCTGGCTCGTATCAGAGCCACCCACATGCCGTATATACGGGGCCCAGCTGTGCTCAGATCGCCATATATCGACACAAGAACATCGCCTTTAGGTGCTATATGGCCGTGGGTTGCATCTGGCTGGTATCAGAGCTACCCCCATGCTGTATATACGGCGCCCAGCTGTGCTCAGATCGACATATATCGACTCAAGAACATTGCCTGTAGGTGGTATATGGCCGTGGATTGCATCTGGCTGGTATCAGAGCTACCCCCATGCTGTATATACGGTGCCCAGCTGTGCTGAGATCTCAAGAATATCGCCTGTAGGTCCTATATGGCCGTGGGTTGCATCTGTCTGGTATCAGAGCCACCCACATGCCGTATATACGTGGCCCAGCTGTGCTCAGATCGACATATATCGACTCAAGAACATCGCCTGTAGGTCCTATATGGCCGTGGGTTGCATCTGGCTGGTATCAGAGCCACCCACATGCCGTATATACGGGGCCCAGCTATGCTCAGATCGACATATATCGACTCAAGAACATCGCCTGTAGGTCCTATATGGCCATGGGTTGCATCTGGCTGGTATCAGAGCCACCCACATGCCGTATATACGGGGCTCAGCTGTGCTCAGATCGACATATATCGACTGAAGAACATCGCCTGTAGGTCCTATATGGCCGTGGGTTGCATCTGGCTGGTATCAGAGCTACAACCATGCTGTATATACGGTACCCAGCTGTGCTCAGATCGACATAAGTCGACTCAAGAACATCGCCTGTAGGTCCTATATGGCCATGGGTTGCATCTGGCTGGTATCAGAGCCACCCACATGCCGTATATACGGCGCCCAGCTGTGCTCAGATCGACATATATCGACTCAAGAACATCGCCTGTGGGTCTTATATGGCCGTGGGTTGCAGCTGGCTGGTATCAGAGCTACCCCCAGGCTGTATATACGTGGCCCAGCTGTGCTCAGATCGACATATATCGACTCAAGAACATCGCCTGTAGGTGCTATATGACCTTGGGTTGCATCTGGCTGGTATCAGAGCTACACCCATGCTGTATATACGTGGCCCAGCTGTGCTCACATCGACATATATCGACTCGAGAACATCGCCTGTAGGTCCTATATGCCCGTGGGTTGCATCTGGCTGGAATCAGAGCCACCCACATGCTGCATATACAGGGCATAGCGGAGCTCATATCGACATATATCGACTCAAGAACATCGCCTGTAGGTCCTATATGGGCATAGCTTGCACCTGGCTGGTGTCGGAGCGGCCCCAATGCATGCTGCATATACGGCGCATAGCGGTGCTCAGATCGACTCAAGAACATCGCCTGTAGGTCCTATATGGCCGTGGGTTGCATCTGGCTGATATCAGAGCCACCCACATGCCGTATATACGGGGGCCCAGCTGTGCTCAGATCGACATATATCGACTCAAGGACATCGTATGTAGGTCCTATATGGCCGTGGGTTGCATCTGGCTGGTATCAGAGCCACCCACATGCCGTATATACGGGGCCCAGCTGTGCTCAGATCGACATATATCGACTCAAGAACATCGCCTGTAGGTGCTATATGGCCTTGGGTTGCATCTGGCTGGTATCAGAGCTACCCCCATGCTGTATATACGGCACCCAGCTGTGCTCAGATCGATATATATCGACTCAAGAACATCGCCTGTAGGTCCTATATGGCCGTGGATTGCATCTGGCTGGTATCGGTGCTACCCCCATGCTGTATATACGGCGCCCAGCTGTGCTCAGATCGACATATATCGACTCAAGAACATCGCCTGTAGGTCCTATATGGCCGTGGGTTGCATCTGGCTGGTATCAGAGCCACCCAAATGCCGTATATACGGGGCCCAGCTGTGCTCAGATCGACATATATCGACTCAAGAACATAGCCTGTAGGTCCTATATGGCCGTGGATTGCATCTGGCTGGTATCAGAGCTACCCCCATGCTGTATATACGGCGCCCAGCTGTTCTCAGATCGACAAATATCGACTCAAGAACATCGCCGGTAGGTCCTATATGGCCGTGGGTTGCATCTGGCTGGTATCAGAACCACCCACATGCCGTATATACGGGGCCCAGCTGTGCTCAGATTGACATCTATCGACTCAAGAACATCGCCTGTAGGTGCTATATGGCCGTGGGTTGCATATGGCTGGTATCAGAACCACCCACATGCCGTATATACGGGGCCCAGCTGTGCTCAGATCATCGACACTCAAGAACATTGCCTGTAGGTCCTATATGGCCGTGGGTTGCATCTAGCTGATATCAGAGCCACCCACATGTCGTATTTACGGGGCACAGCTGTGCTCAGATCGACATATATCGACTTAAGAACATCGCCTGTAGGTCCTATATGGCCGTAGGTTGCATCTGGCTCGTATCAGAGCCACCCACATGCCGTATATACGGGGCCCAGCTGTGCTCAGATCGCCATATATCGACAAAAGAACATCGCCTTTAGGTGCTATATGGCCGTGGGTTGCATCTGGCTGGTATCAGAGCTACCCCCATGCTGTATATAGAGAAGAACATCGCCTGTAGCTCCTATATGGCCGTGGGTTGCATCTGGCTGGTATCAGAACCACCCACATGCCGTATATACGGGGCCCAGCTGTGCTCAGATCGACATATATCGACTCAAGAACATCGCCTGTAGGTCCTATATGGCCATGGGTTGCATCTGGCTGGTATCAGAGCCACCCACATGCCGTATATACGGGGCTCAGCTGTGCTCAGATCGACATATATCGACTCAAGAACATCGCCTGTAGGTGCTATATGGCCGTGGGTTGCATATGGCTGGTATCAGAGCCACCCACATGCCGTATATACGGGGCCCAGCTGTGCTCAGATCGACATATATCGACTCAAGAACATCGCCTGTAGGTCCTATATGGCCATGGGTTGCATCTGGCTGGTATCAGAGCCACCCACATGCCGTATATACGGGGCTCAGCTGTGCTCAGATCGACATATATCGACTCAAGAACATCGCCTGTAGGTCCTACATGGCCGTGGGTTGCATCTGGCTGGTATCAGAGCTACAACCATGCTGTATATACGGCGCCCAGCTGTGCTCAGATCGACATATATCGACTCAAGAACATCGCCTGTAGGTCCTATATGGCCATGGGTTGCATCTGGCTGGTATCAGAGCTACCCACATTCCGTATATACGGGGCCCAGCTGTGCTCAGATCGACATATATCGACTCAAGAACATCGCCTGTAGGTGCTATATGGCCGTGGGTTGCATCTGGATGGTATCAGAGCTACCCCCATGCTGTAAATACGGCGCCCAGCTGTGCTCAGATCGACATATATCGACTCAAGAACATCGCCTGTAGGTCCTTTATGGCCGTGGGTTGCAACTGGCTAGTATCAGTGCTACCCCCATGCTGTATATACGGCGCCCAGCTGTGCTCAGATCGACATATATCGACTCAAGAACATCGCCTGTAGGTCCTATATGGCCGTGGGTTGCATATGGCTGGTATCAGAGCCACCCACATGCCGTACATACGGGGCCCAGCTGTGCTCAGATCATCGACACTCAAGAACATTGCCTGTAGGTCCTATATGGCCGTGGGTTGCATCTGGCTGATATCAGAGCCACCCACATGCCGTATTTACGGGGCCCAGCTGTGCTCAGATCGACATATATCGACTTAAGAACATCGCCTGTAGGTCCTATATGGCCGTGGGTTGCATCTGGCTGGTATCAGAGCCACCCACATGCCGTATATACGGGGCCCAGCTGTGCTCAGATCGCCATATATCGACACAACAACATCGCCTGTAGGTGCTATATGGCCGTGGGTTGCATCTGGCTGGTATCACAGCTACCCCCATGCTGTATATACGGCGCCCAGCTGTGCTCAGATCGACATATATCGACTCAAGAACATCGCCTGTGGGTCTTATATGGCCGTGGGTTGCAGCTGGCTGGTATCAGAGCTACCCCCAGGCTGTATATACGTGGCCCAGCTGTGCTCAGATCGACATATATCGACTCAAGAACATCGCCTGTAGGTGCTATATGACCTTGGGTTGCATCTGGCTGGTATCAGAGCTACCCCCATGCTGTATATACGTGGCCCAGCTGTGCTCACATCGACATATATCGACTCAAGAACATCGCCTGTAGGTCCTATATGCCCGTGGGTTGCATCTGGCTGGAATCAGAGCCACCCACATGCTGCATATACAGGGCATATCGGAGCTCATATCGACATATATCGACTCAAGAACATCGCCTGTAGGTCCTATATGGGCATAGCTTGCACCTGGCTGGTGTCGGAGCGGCCCCAATGCATGCTGCATATACGGCGCATGGCGGTGCTCAGATCGACTCAAGAACATCGCCTGTAGGTCCTATATGGCCGTGGGTTGCATCTGGCTGATATCAGAGCCACCCACATGCCGTATATACGGGGGCCCAGCTGTGCTCAGATCGACATATATCGACTCAAGAACATCGTCTGTAGGTCCTATATGGCCGTGGGTTGCATCTGGCTGGTATCAGAGCCACCCACATGCCGTATATACGGGGCCCAGCTGTGCTCAGATCGACATATATCGACTCAAGAACATCGCCTGTAGGTCCTATATGGCGGTGGGTTGCATCTGGCTGGTATCAGAGCCACCCACATGCCGTATATACGGGGCCCAGCTGTGCTCAGATCGACATATATCGACTCAAGAACATCGCCTGTAGGTCCTGTATGGCCGTAAGTTGCATCTGGCTGGTATCAGAGCTACCCCCATGGTGTATATACGGCGCCCAGCTGTGCTCAGATCGACATATATCGACTCAAGAACATCGCGTGTAGGTTCTATATGGCTGTGGGTTGCATCTGGCTGGTATCAGAGCTACCGCCATGCTGTATATACGAGGCCCAGCTGTGCTCAGATCGACATATATCGACTCAATAACATCGCCTGTGGGTCTTATATGCCCGTGGGTTGCATCTGGCTGGAATCAGAGCCACCCACATGCTGCATATACAGAGCATAGCGGAGCTCATATCGACATATATCGACTCAAGAACATCGCCTGTAGGTGCTATATGGCCTTGGGTTGCATCTGGCTGGTATCAGAGCTACCCCCATGCTGTATATACGGCGCCCAGCTGTGCTCAGATCGACATATATCGACTCAAGAACATCGCCTGTAGGTCCTATATGGCCGTGGGTTGCATCTGGCTAGTATCAGTGCTACCCCCATGCTGTATATACGGCGCCAACTGTGCTCAGATCGACATATATCGACTCAAGAACATCGCCTGTAGGTGCTATATGGCCTTGGGTTGCATCTGGCTGGTATCAGAGCTACCCCCATGCTGTATATACGGCGCCCAGCTGTGCTCAGATCGACATATATCGACTCAAGAACATCGCCTGTAGGTCCTATATGGCCGTGGGTTGCCTCTGGCTAGTATCAGAGCTACCGCCATGCTGTATATACGAGGCCCAGCTGTGCTCAGATCGACATATATCGACTCAAGAACATCGCCTGTAGGTCCTATATGGCGGTGGGTTGCATCTGGCTGGTATCAGAGCCACCCACATGCCGTATATACGGGGCCCAGCTGTGCTCAGATCGACATATATCGACTCAAGAACATCGCCTGTAGGTCCTGTATAGCCGTAAGTTGCATCTGGCTGGTATCAGAGCTACCCCCATGGTGTATATACGGCGCCCAGCTGTGCTCAGATCGACATATATCGACTCAAGAACATCGCCTGTAGGTTCTATATGGCTGTGGGTTGCATCTGGCTGGTATCAGAGCTACCGCCATGCTGTATATACGAGGCCCAGCTGTGCTCAGATCGACATATATCGACTCAATAACATCGCCTGTGGGTCTTATATGCCCGTGGGTTGCATCTGGCTGGAATCAGAGCCACCCACATGCTGCATATACAGGGCATAGCGGAGCTCATATCGACATATATCGACTCAAGAACATCGCCTGTAGGTCCTATATGGCCGTGGGTTGCATCTGGCTAGTATCAGTGCTACCCCCATGCTGTATATACGGCGCCAACTGTGCTCAGATCGACATATATCGACTCAAGAACATCGCCTGTAGGTGCTATATGGCCTTGGGTTGCATCTGGCTGGTATCAGAGCTACCCCCATGCTGTATATACGGCGCCCAGCTGTGCTCAGATCGACATATATCGACTCAAGAACATCGCCTGTAGGTCCTATATGGCCGTGGGTTGCATCTGGCTGATATCAGAGCCACCCACATGCCGTATTTACGGGCCCAGCTGTGCTCAGATCGACATATATCGACTAAAGAACATCGCATGTAGGTCCTATATGGCCGTGGTTTGCATCTGGCTCGTATCAGAGCCACCCACATGCCGTATATACGGGGCCCAGCTGTGCTCAGATCGCCATATATCGACACAAGAACATCGCCTTTAGGTGCTATATGGCCGTGGGTTGCATCTGGCTGGTATCAGAGCTACCCCCATGCTGTATATACGGCGCCCAGCTGTGCTCAGATCGACATATATCGACTCAAGAACATTGCCTGTAGGTGGTATATGGCCGTGGATTGCATCTGGCTGGTATCAGAGCTACCCCCATGCTGTATATACGGTGCCCAGCTGTGCTGAGATCTCAAGAATATCGCCTGTAGGTCCTATATGGCCGTGGGTTGCATCTGTCTGGTATCAGAGCCACCCACATGCCGTATATACGTGGCCCAGCTGTGCTCAGATCGACATATATCGACTCAAGAACATCGCCTGTAGGTCCTATATGGCCGTGGGTTGCATCTGGCTGGTATCAGAGCCACCCACATGCCGTATATACGGGGCCCAGCTATGCTCAGATCGACATATATCGACTCAAGAACATCGCCTGTAGGTCCTATATGGCCATGGGTTGCATCTGGCTGGTATCAGAGCCACCCACATGCCGTATATACGGGGCTCAGCTGTGCTCAGATCGACATATATCGACTGAAGTACATCGCCTGTAGGTCCTATATGGCCGTGGGTTGCATCTGGCTGGTATCAGAGCTACAACCATGCTGTATATACGGTACCCAGCTGTGCTCAGATCGACATAAGTCGACTCAAGAACATCGCCTGTAGGTCCTATATGGCCATGGGTTGCATCTGGCTGGTATCAGAGCCACCCACATGCCGTATATACGGCGCCCAGCTGTGCTCAGATCGACATATATCGACTCAAGAACATCGCCTGTGGGTCTTATATGGCCGTGGGTTGCAGCTGGCTGGTATCAGAGCTACCCCCAGGCTGTATATACGTGGCCCAGCTGTGCTCAGATCGACATATATCGACTCAAGAACATCGCCTGTAGGTGCTATATGACCTTGGGTTGCATCTGGCTGGTATCAGAGCTACCCCCATGCTGTATATACGTGGCCCAGCTGTGCTCACATCGACATATATCGACTCGAGAACATCGCCTGTAGGTCCTATATGCCCGTGGGTTGCATCTGGCTGGAATCAGAGCCACCCACATGCTGCATATACAGGGCATAGCGGAGCTCATATCGACATATATCGACTCAAGAACATCGCCTGTAGGTCCTATATGGGCATAGCTTGCACCTGGCTGGTGTCGGAGCGGCCCCAATGCATGCTGCATATACGGCGCATAGCGGTGCTCAGATCGACTCAAGAACGTCGCCTGTAGGTCCTATATGGCCGTGGGTTGCATCTGGCTGATATCAGAGCCACCCACATGCCGTATATACGGGGGCCCAGCTGTGCTCAGATCGACATATATCGACTCAAGGACATCGTATGTAGGTCCTATATGGCCGTGGGTTGCATCTGGCTGGTATCAGAGCCACCCACATGCCGTATATACGAGGCCCAGCTGTGCTCAGATCGACATATATCGACTCAATAACATCGCCTGTGGGTCTTATATGCCCGTGGGTTGCATCTGGCTGGAATCAGAGCCACCCACATGCTGCATATACAGGGCATAGCGGAGCTCATATCGACATATATCGACTCTAGAACATCGCCTGTAGGTGCTATATGGCCTTGGGTTGCATCTGGCTGGTATCAGAGCTACCCCCATGTTGTATATACGGCGCCCAGCTGTGCTCAGATCGTCATATATCGACTCAAGAACATCGCCTGTAGGTCCTATATGGCCGTGGGTTGCATCTGGCTAGTATCAGTGCTACCCCCATGCTGTATATACGGCGCCAACTGTGCTCAGATCGACATATATCGACTCAAGAACATCGCCTGTAGGTGCTATATGGCCTTGGGTTGCATCTGGCTGGTATCAGAGCTACCCCCATGCTGTATATACGGCGCCCAGCTGTGCTCAGATCGACATATATCGACTCAAGAACATCGCCTGTAGGTCCTATATGGCGGTGGGTTGCATCTGGCTGGTATCAGAGCCACCCACATGCCGTATATACGGGGCCCAGCTGTGCTCAGATCGACATATATCGACTCAAGAACATCGCCTGTAGGTCCTGTATGGCCGTAAGTTGCATCTGGCTGGTATCAGAGCTACCCTCATGGTGTATATACGGCGCCCAGCTGTGCTCAGATCGACATATATCGACTCAAGAACATCGCCTGTAGGTTCTATATGGCTGTGGGTTGCATCTGGCTGGTATCAGAGCTACCGCCATGCTGTATATACGAGGCCCAGCTGTGCTCAGATCGACATATATCGACTCAAGAACATCGCCTGTAGGTCCTATATGGCGGTGGGTTGCATCTGGCTGGTATCAGAGCCACCCACATGCCGTATATACGGGGCCCAGCTGTGCTCAGATCGACATATATCGACTCAAGAACATCGCCTGTAGGTCCTGTATGGCCGTAAGTTGCATCTGGCTGGTATCAGAGCTAACCCCATGGTGTATATACGGCGCCCAGCTGTGCTCAGATCGACATATATCGACTCAAGAACATCGCCTGTAGGTTCTAT
The DNA here is from genome assembly GCA_963942505.1 of Lordithon lunulatus. Lineage (NCBI taxonomy): Eukaryota > Metazoa > Arthropoda > Insecta > Coleoptera > Staphylinidae > Lordithon > Lordithon lunulatus. The sequence goes on along the minus strand of OZ012674.1, from coordinate 23,850,211 downwards.
ATGGCTGTGGGTTGCATCTGGCTGGTATCAGAGCTACCGCCATGCTGTATATACGAGGCCCAGCTGTGCTCAGATCGACATATATCGACTCAAGAACATCGCCTGTGGGTCTTATATGCCCGTGGGTTGCATCTGGCTGGAATCAGAGCCACCCACATGCTGCATATACAGGGCATAGCGGAGCTCATATCGACATATATCGACTCAAGAACATCGCTTGTAGGTGCTATATGGCCTTGGATTGCATCTGGCTGGTATCAGAGCTACCCCCATGCTGTACATACGGCGCCCAGCTGTGCTCAGATCGACATATATCGACTCAAGAACATCGCCTGTAGGTCCTATATGGCCGTGGGTTGCATCTGGCTAGTATCAGTGCTACCCCCATGCTGTATATACGGCGCCCAGCTGTGCTCAGATCGACATATATCGACTCAAGAACATCGCCTGTAGGTCCTATATGGCCGTGGGTTGCATCTGGCTGATATCAGAGCCACCCACATGCCGTATTTACGGGCCCAGCTGTGCTCAGATCGACATATATCGACTTAAGAACATCGCATGTAGGTCCTATATGGCCGTGGGTTGCATCTGGCTGGTATCAGAGCCACCCACATGCCGTATATACGGGGCCCAGCTGTGCCTAGATCGCCATATATCGACACAAGAACATCGCCTGTAGGTGCTATATGGACGTGGGTTGCATCTGGCTGGTATCAGAGCTACAACCATGCTGTATATACGGCGCCCAGCTGTGCTCAGATCGACATATATCGACTCAAGAACATCGCCTGTAGGTCCTATATGGCCGTGGGTTGCATCTGGCTGGTATCAGAGCTACAACCATGCTGTATATACGGCGCCCAGCTGTGCTCATATCGACATATATCGACTCAAGAACATCGCCTGTATGTCCTATATGGCCGTGGGTTGCATCTGGCTGGTATCAGAGCTACAACCATGCTGTATATACGGCGCCCATCTGTGCTCAGATCGACATATATCGACTCAAGAACATCGCCTGTAGGTCCTATATGGCCGTGGGTTGCATATGGCTGGTATAAGAGCCACCCACATGCCGTATATACGGGGCCCAGCTGTGCTCAGATCATCGACACTCAACAACATTGCCTGTAGGTCCTATATGGCCGTGGGTTGCATCTGGCTGATATCAGAGCCACCCACATGCCGTATTTACGGGGCCCAGCTGTGCTCAGATCGACATATATCGACTTAAGAGCATCGCCTGTAGGTCCTATATGGCCGTGGGTTGCATCTGGCTGGTATCAGAGCCACCCACATGCCGTATATACGAGGCCCAGCTGTGCTCAGATCGCCATATATCGACACAAGAACATCGCCTGTAGGTGCTATATGGCCGTGGGTTGCATCAGGCTGGTATCACAGCTACCCCCATGCTGTATATACGGCGCCCAGCTGTGCTCAGATCGACATATATCGACTCAAGAACATCGCCTGTGGGTCTTATATGGCCGTGGGTTGCAGCTGGCTGGTATCAGAGCTACCCCCAGGCTGTATATACGTGGCCCAGCTGTGCTCAGATCGACATATATCGACTCAAGAACATCGCCTGTAGGTGCTATATGGCCTTGGGTTGCATCTGGCTGGTATCAGAGCTACCCCCATGCTGTATATACGTGGCCCAGCTGTGCTCAGATCGACATATATCGACTCAAGAACATCGCATGTAGGTCCTATATGCCCGTGGGTTGCATCTGGCTGGAATCAGAGCCACCCACATGCTGCATATACAGGGCATAGCGGAGCTCATATCGACATATATCGACTCAAGAACATCGCCTGTAGGTCCTATATGGGCATAGGTTGCACCTGGCTGGTGTCGGAGCGGCCCCAATGCTGCATATACGGCGCATAGCGGTGCTCAGATCGACTCAAGAACATCGCCTGTAGGTCCTATATGGCCGTGGGTTGCATCTGGCTGATATCAGAGTCACCCACATGCCGTATATACGGGGGCCCAGCTGTGCTCAGATCGACATATATCGACTCAAGAACATCGCCTGTAGGTCCTATATGGCCGTGGGTTGCATCTGGCTGGTATCAGATCGACATATATCGACTCAAGAACATCGCCTGTAGGTTCTATATGGCTGTGGGTTGCATCTGGCTGGTATCACAGCTACCCCCATGCTGTATATACGAGGCCCAGCTGTGCTCAGATCGACATATATCGACTCAAGAACATCGCCTTTAGGTGCTATATGGCCGTGGGTTGCATCTGGCTGGTATCAGAGCAACCCCCATGCTGTATATACGAGGCCCAGCTGTGCTCAGATCGACATATATCGACTCAAGAACATCGCCTGTAGGTCCTGTATGGCCGTAAGTTGCATCTGGCTGGTATCAGAGCTACCCCCATGGTGTATATACGGCGCCCAGCTGTGCTCAGATCGACATATATCGACTCAAGAACATCGCCTTTAGGTGCTATATGGCCGTGGGTTGCATCTGGCTGGTATCAGAGCAACCCCCATGCTGTATATACGAGGCCCAGCTGTGCTCAGATCGACATATATCGACTCAAGAACATCGCCTGTAGGTCCTGTATGGCCGTAAGTTGCATCTGGCTGGTATCAGAGCTACCCCCATGGTGTATATACGGCGCCCAGCTGTGCTCAGATCGACATATATCGACTCAAGAACATCGCCTGTAGGTTCTATATGGCTGTGGGTTGCATCTGGCTGGTATCAGAGCTACCGCCATGCTGTATATACGAGGCCCAGCTGTGCTCAGATCGACATATATCGACTCAAGAACATCGCCTGTGGGTCTTATATGCCCGTGGGTTGCATCTGGCTGGAATCAGAGCCACCCACATGCTGCATATACAGGGCATAGCGGAGCTCATATCGACATATATCGACTCAAGAACATCGCTTGTAGGTGCTATATGGCCTTGGATTGCATCTGGCTGGTATCAGAGCTACCCCCATGCTGTACATACGGCGCCCAGCTGTGCTCAGATCGACATATATCGACTCAAGAACATCGCCTGTAGGTCCTATATGGCCGTGGGTTGCATCTGGCTAGTATCAGTGCTACCCCCATGCTGTATATACGGCGCCCAGCTGTGCTCAGATCGACATATATCGACTCAAGAACATCGCCTGTAGGTCCTATATGACCGTGGGTTGCATCTGGCTGATATCAGAGCCACCCACATGCCGTATTTACGGGCCCAGCTGTGCTCAGATCGACATATATCGACTTAAGAACATCGCATGTAGGTCCTATATGGCCGTGGGTTGCATCTGGCTGGTATCAGAGCCACCAACATGCCGTATATACGGGGCCCAGCTGTGCCTAGATCGCCATATATCGACACAAGAACATCGCCTGTAGGTGCTATATGGACGTGGGTTGCATCTGGCTGGTATCAGAGCTACAACCATGCTGTATATACGGCGCCCAGCTGTGCTCAGATCGACATATATCGACTCAAGAACATCGCCTGTAGGTCCTATATGGCCGTGGGTTGCATCTGGCTGGTATCAGAGCTACAACCATGCTGTATATACGGCGCCCAGCTGTGCTCATATCGACATATATCGACTCAAGAACATCGCCTGTATGTCCTATATGGCCGTGGGTTGCATCTGGCTGGTATCAGAGCTACAACCATGCTGTATATACGGCGCCCATCTGTGCTCAGATCGACATATATCGACTCAAGAACATCGCCTGTAGGTCCTATATGGCCGTGGGTTGCATATGGCTGGTATAAGAGCCACCCACATGCCGTATATACGGGGCCCAGCTGTGCTCAGATCATCGACACTCAACAACATTGCCTGTAGGTCCTATATGGCCGTGGGTTGCATCTGGCTGATTTCAGAGCCACCCACATGCCGTATTTACGGGGCCCAGCTGTGCTCAGATCGACATATATCGACTTAAGAGCATCGCCTGTAGGTCCTATATGGCCGTGGGTTGCATCTGGCTGGTATCAGAGCCACCCACATGCCGTATATACGGGGCCCAGCTGTGCTCAGATCGCCATATATCGACACAAGAACATCGCCTGTAGGTGCTATATGGCCGTGGGTTGCATCTGGCTGGTATCACAGCTACCCCCATGCTGTATATACGGCGCCCAGCTGTGCTCAGATCGACATATATCGACTCAAGAACATCGCCTGTGGGTCTTATATGGCCGTGGGTTGCAGCTGGCTGGTATCAGAGCTACCCCCAGGCTGTATATACGTGGCCCAGCTGTGCTCAGATCGACATATATCGACTCAAGAACATCGCCTGTAGGTGCTATATGGCCTTGGGTTGCATCTGGCTGGTATCAGAGCTACCCCCATGCTGTATATACGTGGCCCAGCTGTGCTCAGATCGACATATATCGACTCAAGAACATCGCCTGTAGGTCCTATATGCCCGTGGGTTGCATCTGGCTGGAATCAGAGCCACCCACATGCTGCATATACAGGGCATAGCGGAGCTCATATCGACATATATCGACTCAAGAACATCGCCTGTAGGTCCTATATGGGCATAGGTTGCACCTGGCTGGTGTCGGAGCGGCCCCAATGCTGCATATACGGCGCATAGCGGTGCTCAGATCGACTCAAGAACATCGCCTGTAGGTCCTATATGGCCGTGGGTTGCATCTGGCTGATATCAGAGTCACCCACATGCCGTATATACGGGGGCCCAGCTGTGCTCAGATCGACATATATCGACTCAAGAACATCGCCTGTAGGTCCTATATGGCCGTGGGTTGCATCTGGCTGGTATCAGATCGACATATATCGACTCAAGAACATCGCCTGTAGGTTCTATATGGCTGTGGGTTGCATCTGGCTGGTATCACAGCTACCCCCATGCTGTATATACGAGGCCCAGCTGTGCTCAGATCGACATATATCGACTCAAGAACATCGCCTTTAGGTGCTATATGGCCGTGGGTTGCATCTGGCTGGTATCAGAGCAACCCCCATGCTGTATATACGAGGCCCAGCTGTGCTCAGATCGACATATATCGACTCAAGAACATCGCCTGTAGGTCCTATATGGCCGTGGGTTGCAGCTGTCTGGTAGCAGAGCTACCCCCATGCTGTATATATGTGGCCCAGCTGTGCTTAGATCGACATATATCGACTCAAGAACATCGGCTGTAGGTCCTATATGGCCGTGGGTTGCATCTGGCTGGTATCAGAGCCACCCACATGCCGTATATACGGGGCCCAGCTGTGCTCAGATCGACATATATCGACTCAAAAACATTGCCTGTAGGTCCTATATGGCCGTGGGTTGCAGCTGGCTGGTATCACAGCTACCCCCATGCTGTATATACGTGGCCCAGATGTGCTCAGATCGACATATATCGACTCAAGAACATCGCCTGTAGGTCCTATATGGCCGTGGGTTGCATCTGGCTGATATCAGAGCCACCCACATGCCGTATATACGGGGCCCAGCTGTGCTCAGATCGACATATATCGACTCAAGAACATCGCCTGTAGGTCCTATATGGCCGTGGGTTGCAGCTGGCTGGTATCACAGCTACCCCCATGCTGTATATACGTGGCCCAGATGTGCTCAGATCGACATATATCGACTCAAGAACATCGCCTGTAGGTCCTATATGCCCGTGGGTTGCATCTGGCTGGAATCAGAGCCACCCACATGCTGCATATACAGGGCATAGCGGAGCTCATATCGACATATATCGACTCAAGAACATCGCCTGTAGGTCCTATATGGGCATAGGTTGCACCTGGCTGGTGTCGGAGCGGCCCCAATGCTGCATATACGGCGCATAGCGGTGCTCAGATCGACTCAAGAACATCGCCTGTAGGTCCTATATGGCCGTGGGTTGCATCTGGCTGATATCAGAGCCACCCACATGCCGTATATACGGGGCCCAGCTGTGCTCAGATCGACATATATCGACTCAAAAACATTGCCTGTAGGTCCTATATGGCCGTGGGTTGCAGCTGGCTGGTATCACAGCTACCCCCATGCTGTATATACGTGGCCCAGATGTGCTCAGATCGACATATATCGACTCAAGAACATCGCCTGTAGGTCCTATATGGCCGTGGGTTGCATCTGGCTGATATCAGAGCCACACACATGCCGTATATACGGGGCCCAGCTGTGCTCAGATCGACATATATCGACTCAAGAACATCGCCTGTAGGTCCTATATGGCCGTGGGTTGCAGCTGTCTGGTAGCAGAGCTACCCCCATGCTGTATATATGTGGCCCAGCTGTGCTTAGATCGACATATATCGACTCAAGAACATCGGCTGTAGGTCCTATATGGCCGTGGGTTGCATCTGGCTGGTATCAGAGCCACCCACATGCCGTATATACGGGGCCCAGCTGTGCTCAGATCGACATATAATGTCTCAAGAACATCGCCTGTAGGTCCTATATGGCCATGGGTTGCATCTGGCTGGTATCAGAGCCACCCACATGCCGTATATACTGGGCTCAGCTGTGCTCAGATCGACATATATCGACTCAAGAACATCGCCTGTAGGTCCTACATGGCCGTGGGTTGCATCTGGCTGGTATCAGAGCTACAACCATGCTGTATATACGGCGCCCAGCTGTGCTCAGATCGACATATATCGACTCAAGAACATCGCCTGTAGGTCCTATATGGCCATGGGTTGCATCTGGCTGGTATCAGAGCCACCCACATTCCGTATATACGGGGCCCAGCTGTGCTCAGATCGACATATATCGACTCAAGAACATCGCCTGTATGTGCTATATGGCCGTGGGTTGCATCTGGATGGTATCAGAGCTACCCCCATGCTGTAAATACGGCGCCCAGCTGTGCTCAGATCGACATATATCGACTCAAGAACATCGCCTGTAGGTCCTCTACGGCCGTGGGTTGCAACTGGCTAGTATCAGTGCTACCCCCATGCTGTATATACGACGCCCAGCTGTGCTCAGATCGACATATATCGACTCAAGAACATCGTCTGTAGGTCCTATATGGCCGTGGGTTGCATATGGCTGGTATCAGAGCCACCCACATGCTGTATATACGTGGCCCAGCTGTGCTCAGATCGACATATATCGACACAAGAACATCGCCTGTAGGTCCTATATGGCCGTGGGTTGCATCTGGCTGGTATCAGAGACACCCACATGCCGTATATACGGGGCCCAGCTATGCTCAGATCGACATAAATCGACTCAAGAACATCGCCTGTAGGTCCTATATGGCCGTGGGTTGCATCTGGCTGGTATCAGAGCTACTCCCATGCTGTATATACAGCGCCCAGCTGTGCTCAGATCGACATATATATCGTCTCAAGAACATCGCCTGTAGGTCCTATATGGCCGTGGGTTGCATCTGGCTGGTATCAGAGCTACCCCCATGCTGTATATACGGGACCCAGCTGGGCTCAGATCGACATATATCGACTCAAGAATATCGCCTGTAGGTCCTATATGGCCGTGGGTTGCATCTGGCTGGTATCAGAGACACCCACATGCCGTATATACGGGGCCCAGCTGTGCTCAGATCGACATATATCGACTCAAGAACATCGCCTGTAGGTCCTATATGGCCATGGGTTGCATCTGGCTGGTATCAGAGCCACCCACATGCCGTATATACGGGGCCCAGCTGTGCTCAGATCGCCATATATCGACACAAGAACATCGCCTGTAGGTGCTATATGGCCGTGGGTTGCATCTGGCTGGTATCACAGCTACCCCCATGCTGTATATACGGCGCCCAGCTGTGCTCAGATCGACATATATCGACTCAAGAACATCGCCTGTGGGTCTTATATGGCCGTGGGTTGCAGCTGGCTGGTATCAGAGCTACCCCCAGGCTGTATATACGTGGCCCAGCTGTGCTCAGATCGACATATATCGACTCAAGAACATCGCCTGTAGGTGCTATATGGCCTTGGGTTGCATCTGGCTGGTATCAGAGCTACCCCCATGCTGTATATACGTGGCCCAGCTGTGCTCAGATCGACATATATCGACTCAAGAACATCGCCTGTAGGTCCTATATGCCCGTGGGTTGCATCTGGCTGGAATCAGAGCCACCCACATGCTGCATATACAGGGCATAGCGGAGCTCATATCGACATATATCGACTCAAGAACATCGCCTGTAGGTCCTATATGGGCATAGGTTGCACCTGGCTGGTGTCGGAGCGGCCCCAATGCTGCATATACGGCGCATAGCGGTGCTCAGATCGACTCAAGAACATCGCCTGTAGGTCCTATATGGCCGTGGGTTGCATCTGGCTGATATCAGAGTCACCCACATGCCGTATATACGGGGGCCCAGCTGTGCTCAGATCGACATATATCGACTCAAGAACATCGCCTGTAGGTCCTATATGGCCGTGGGTTGCATCTGGCTGGTATCAGATCGACATATATCGACTCAAGAACATCGCCTGTAGGTTCTATATGGCTGTGGGTTGCATCTGGCTGGTATCACAGCTACCCCCATGCTGTATATACGAGGCCCAGCTGTGCTCAGATCGACATATATCGACTCAAGAACATCGCCTTTAGGTGCTATATGGCCGTGGGTTGCATCTGGCTGGTATCAGAGCAACCCCCATGCTGTATATACGAGGCCCAGCTGTGCTCAGATCGACATATATCGACTCAAGAACATCGCCTGTAGGTCCTATATGGCCGTGGGTTGCAGCTGTCTGGTAGCAGAGCTACCCCCATGCTGTATATATGTGGCCCAGCTGTGCTTAGATCGACATATATCGACTCAAGAACATCGGCTGTAGGTCCTATATGGCCGTGGGTTGCATCTGGCTGGTATCAGAGCCACCCACATGCCGTATATACGGGGCCCAGCTGTGCTCAGATCGACATATATCGACTCAAAAACATTGCCTGTAGGTCCTATATGGCCGTGGGTTGCAGCTGGCTGGTATCACAGCTACCCCCATGCTGTATATACGTGGCCCAGATGTGCTCAGATCGACATATATCGACTCAAGAACATCGCCTGTAGGTCCTATATGGCCGTGGGTTGCATCTGGCTGATATCAGAGCCACCCACATGCCGTATATACGGGGCCCAGCTGTGCTCAGATCGACATATATCGACTCAAGAACATCGCCTGTAGGTCCTATATGGCCGTGGGTTGCAGCTGGCTGGTATCACAGCTACCCCCATGCTGTATATACGTGGCCCAGATGTGCTCAGATCGACATATATCGACTCAAGAACATCGCCTGTAGGTCCTATATGCCCGTGGGTTGCATCTGGCTGGAATCAGAGCCACCCACATGCTGCATATACAGGGCATAGCGGAGCTCATATCGACATATATCGACTCAAGAACATCGCCTGTAGGTCCTATATGGGCATAGGTTGCACCTGGCTGGTGTCGGAGCGGCCCCAATGCTGCATATACGGCGCATAGCGGTGCTCAGATCGACTCAAGAACATCGCCTGTAGGTCCTATATGGCCGTGGGTTGCATCTGGCTGATATCAGAGCCACCCACATGCCGTATATACGGGGCCCAGCTGTGCTCAGATCGACATATATCGACTCAAAAACATTGCCTGTAGGTCCTATATGGCCGTGGGTTGCAGCTGGCTGGTATCACAGCTACCCCCATGCTGTATATACGTGGCCCAGATGTGCTCAGATCGACATATATCGACTCAAGAACATCGCCTGTAGGTCCTATATGGCCGTGGGTTGCATCTGGCTGATATCAGAGCCACACACATGCCGTATATACGGGGCCCAGCTGTGCTCAGATCGACATATATCGACTCAAGAACATCGCCTGTAGGTCCTATATGGCCGTGGGTTGCAGCTGTCTGGTAGCAGAGCTACCCCCATGCTGTATATATGTGGCCCAGCTGTGCTTAGATCGACATATATCGACTCAAGAACATCGGCTGTAGGTCCTATATGGCCGTGGGTTGCATCTGGCTGGTATCAGAGCCACCCACATGCCGTATATACGGGGCCCAGCTGTGCTCAGATCGACATATAATGTCTCAAGAACATCGCCTGTAGGTCCTATATGGCCATGGGTTGCATCTGGCTGGTATCAGAGCCACCCACATGCCGTATATACTGGGCTCAGCTGTGCTCAGATCGACATATATCGACTCAAGAACATCGCCTGTAGGTCCTACATGGCCGTGGGTTGCATCTGGCTGGTATCAGAGCTACAACCATGCTGTATATACGGCGCCCAGCTGTGCTCAGATCGACATATATCGACTCAAGAACATCGCCTGTAGGTCCTATATGGCCATGGGTTGCATCTGGCTGGTATCAGAGCCACCCACATTCCGTATATACGGGGCCCAGCTGTGCTCAGATCGACATATATCGACTCAAGAACATCGCCTGTATGTGCTATATGGCCGTGGGTTGCATCTGGATGGTATCAGAGCTACCCCCATGCTGTAAATACGGCGCCCAGCTGTGCTCAGATCGACATATATCGACTCAAGAACATCGCCTGTAGGTCCTCTACGGCCGTGGGTTGCAACTGGCTAGTATCAGTGCTACCCCCATGCTGTATATACGACGCCCAGCTGTGCTCAGATCGACATATATCGACTCAAGAACATCGTCTGTAGGTCCTATATGGCCGTGGGTTGCATATGGCTGGTATCAGAGCCACCCACATGCTGTATATACGTGGCCCAGCTGTGCTCAGATCGACATATATCGACACAAGAACATCGCCTGTAGGTCCTATATGGCCGTGGGTTGCATCTGGCTGGTATCAGAGACACCCACATGCCGTATATACGGGGCCCAGCTATGCTCAGATCGACATAAATCGACTCAAGAACATCGCCTGTAGGTCCTATATGGCCGTGGGTTGCATCTGGCTGGTATCAGAGCTACTCCCATGCTGTATATACAGCGCCCAGCTGTGCTCAGATCGACATATATATCGTCTCAAGAACATCGCCTGTAGGTCCTATATGGCCGTGGGTTGCATCTGGCTGGTATCAGAGCTACCCCCATGCTGTATATACGGGACCCAGCTGGGCTCAGATCGACATATATCGACTCAAGAATATCGCCTGTAGGTCCTATATGGCCGTGGGTTGCATCTGGCTGGTATCAGAGACACCCACATGCCGTATATACGGGGCCCAGCTGTGCTCAGATCGACATATATCGACTCAAGAACATCGCCTGTAGGTCCTATATGGCCATGGGTTGCATCTGGCTGGTATCAGAGCCACCCACATGCCGTATATACGGGGCCCAGCTGTGCTCAGATCGACATATATCGACTCAAGAACATCGCCTGTAGGTCCTATATGGCCGTGGGTTGCATCTGGCTGGTATCAGAGCTACCCCCATGCTGTATATACGGGACCCAGCTGGGCTCAGATCGACATATATCGACTCAAGAATATCGCCTGTAGGTCCTATATGACCGTGGGTTGCATCTGGCTGGTATCAGAGCTACAACCATGCTGTATATACGGCGCCCAGCTGTGCTCAGATCGACATATATCGACTCAAGAACATCGCCTGTAGGTCCTATATGGCCGAGGGTTGCATCTGGCTGATATCAGAGCCACCCACATGCCGTATTTACGGGCCCAGCTGTGCTCAGATCGACATATATCGACTTAAGAACATCGCATGTAGGTCCTATATGGCCGTGGGTTGCATCTGGCTCGTATCAGAGCCACCCACATGCCGTATATACGGGGCCCAGCTGTGCTCAGATCGCCATATATCGACACAAGAACATCGCCTTTAGGTGCTATATGGCCGTGGGTTGCATCTGGCTGGTATCAGAGCTACCCCCATGCTGTATATACGGCGCCCAGCTGTGCTCAGATCGACATATATCGACTCAAGAACATCGCCTGTAGGTGGTATATGGCCGTGGATTGCATCTGGCTGGTATCAGAGCTACCCCCATGCTGTATATACGGTGCCCAGCTGTGCTGAGATCTCAAGAATATCGCCTGTAGGTCCTATATGGCCGTGGGTTGCATCTGTCTGGTATCAGAGCCACCCACATGCCGTATATACGTGGCCCAGCTGTGCTCAGATCGACATATATCGACTCAAGAACATCGCCTGTAGGTCCTATATGGCCGTGGGTTGCATCTGGCTGGTATCAGAGCCACCCACATGCCGTATATACGGGGCCCAGCTATGCTCAGATCGACATATATCGACTCAAGAACATGGCCTGTAGGTCCTATATGGCCATGGGTTGCATCTGGCTGGTATCAGAGCCACCCACATGCCGTATATACGGGGCTCAGCTGTGCTCAGATCGACATATATCGACTCAAGAACATCGCCTGTAGGTCCTATATGGCGGTGGGTTGCATCTGGCTGGTATCAGAGCCACCAACATGCCGTATATACGGGGCCCAGCTGTGCTCAGATCGACATATATCGACTCAAGAACATCGCCTGTAGGTCCTATATGGCGGTGGGTTGCATCTGGCTGGTATCAGAGCCACCCACATGCCGTATATACGGGGCCCAGCTGTGCTCAGATCGACATATATCGACTCAAGAACATCGCCTGTAGGTCCTGTATGGCCGTAAGTTGCATCTGGCTGGTATCAGAGCTACTCCCATGGTGTATATACGGCGCCCAGCTGTGCTCAGATCGACATATATCGACTCAAGAACATCGCCTGTAGGTTCTATATGGCTGTGGGTTGCATCTGGCTGGTATCAGAGCTACCGCCATGCTGTATATACGAGGCCTAGCTGTGCTCAGATCGACATATATCGACTCAAGAACATCGCCTGTAGGTCCTATATGGCGGTGGGTTGCATCTGGCTGGTATCAGAGCCACCCACATGCCGTATATACGGGGCCCAGCTGTGCTCAGATCGACATATATCGACTCAAGAACATCGCCTGTAGGTCCTGTATGGCCGTAAGTTGCATCTGGCTGGTATCAGAGCTACCCCCATGGTGTATATACGGCGCCCAGCTGTGCTCAGATCGACATATATCGACTCAAGAACATCGCCTGTGGGTCTTATATGCCCGTGGGTTGCATCTGGCTGGAATCAGAGCCACCCACATGCTGCATATACAGGGCATAGCGGAGCTCATATCGACATATATCGACTCAAGAACATCGCCTGTAGGTGCTATATGGCCTTGGATTGCATCTGGCTGGTATCAGAGCTACCCCCATGCTGTATATACGGCGCCCAGCTGTGCTCAGATCGACATATATCGACTCAAGAACATCGCCTGTAGGTCCTATATGGCCGTGGGTTGCATCTGGCTGATATCAGAGCCACCCACATGCCGTATTTACGGGCCCAGCTGTGCTCAGATCGACATATATCGACTTAAGAACATCGCATGTAGGTCCTATATGGCCGTGGGTTGCATCTGGCTCGTATCAGAGCCACCCACATGCCGTATATACGGGGCCCAGCTGTGCTCAGATCGCCATATATCGACACAAGAACATCGCCTTTAGGTGCTATATGGCCGTGGGTTGCATCTGGCTGGTATCAGAGCTACCCCCATGCTGTATATACGGCGCCCAGCTGTGCTCAGATCGACATATATCGACTCAAGAACATTGCCTGTAGGTGGTATATGGCCGTGGATTGCATCTGGCTGGTATCAGAGCTACCCCCATGCTGTATATACGGTGCCCAGCTGTGCTGAGATCTCAAGAATATCGCCTGTAGGTCCTATATGGCCGTGGGTTGCATCTGTCTGGTATCAGAGCTACCCACATGCCGTATATACGTGGCCCAGCTGTGCTCAGATCGACATATATCGACTCAAGAACATCGCCTGTAGGTCCTATTTGGCCGTGGGTTGCATCTGGCTGGTATCAGAGCCACCCACATGCCGTATATACGGGGCCCAGCTATGCTCAGATCGACATATATCGACTCAAGAACATCGCCTGTAGGTCCTATATGGCCATGGGTTGCATCTGGCTGGTATCAGAGCCACCCACATGCCGTATATACGGGGCTCAGTTGTGCTCAGATCGACATATATCGACTCAAGAACATCGCCTGTAGGTCCTATATGGCCGTGGGTTGCATCTGGCTGGTATCAGAGCTACAACCATGCTGTATATACGGTACCCAGCTGTGCTCAGATCGACATATATCGACTCAAGAACATCGCCTGTGGGTCTTATATGGCCGTGGGTTGCAGCTGGCTGGTATCAGAGCTACCCCCAGGCTGTATATACGTGGCCCAGCTGTGCTCAGATCGACATATATCGACTCAAGAACATCGCCTGTAGGTGCTATATGACCTTGGGTTGCATCTGGCTGGTATCAGAGCTACCCCCATGCTGTATATACGTGGCCCAGCTGTGCTCACATCGACATATATCGACTCAAGAACATCGCCTGTAGGTCCTATATGCCCGTGGGTTGCATCTGGCTGGAATCAGAGCCACCCACATGCTGCATATACAGGGCATAGCGGAGCTCATATCGACATATATCGACTCAAGAACATCGCCTGTAGGTCCTATATGGGCATAGCTTGCACCTGGCTGGTGTCGGAGCGGCCCCAATGCATGCTGCATATACGGCGCATAGCGGTGCTCAGAGCGACTCAAGAACATCGCCTGTAGGTCCTATATGGCCGTGGGTTGCATCTGGCTGATATCAGAGCCACCCACATGCCGTATATACGGGGGCCCAGCTGTGCTCAGATCGACATATATCGACTCAAGAACATCGTCTGTAGGTCCTATATGGCCGTGGGTTGCATCTGGCTGGTATCAGAGCCACCCACATGCCGTATATACGGGGCCCAGCTGTGCTCAGATCGACATATATCGACTCAAGAACATCGCCTGTAGGTCCTATATGGCGGTGGGTTGCATCTGGCTGGTATCAGAGCCACCCACATGCCGTATATACGGGGCCCAGCTGTGCTCAGATCGACATATATCGACTCAAGAACATCGCCTGTAGGTCCTGTATGGCCGTAAGTTGCATCTGGCTGGTATCAGAGCTACCCCCATGGTGTATATACGGCGCCCAGCTGTGCTCAGATCGACATATATCGACTCAAGAACATCGCCTGTAGGTTCTATATGGCTGTGGGTTGCATCTGGCTGGTATCAGAGCTACCGCCATGCTGTATATACGAGGCCCAGCTGTGCTCAGATCGACATATATCGACTCAATAACATCGCCTGTGGGTCTTATATGCCCGTGGGTTGCATCTGGCTGGAATCAGAGCCACCCACATGCTGCATATACAGGGCATAGCGGAGCTCATATCGACATATATCGACTCTAGAACAGCGCCTGTAGGTGCTATATGGCCTTGGGTTGCATCTGGCTGGTATCAGAACTACCCCTATGCTGTATATACGGCGCCCAGCTGTGCTCAGATCGACATATATCGACTCAAGAACATCGCCTGTAGGTCCTATATGGCCGTGGGTTGCATCTGGCTAGTATCAGTGCTACCCCCATGCTGTATATACGGCGCCAACTGTGCTCAGATCGACATATATCGACTCAAGAACATCGCCTGTAGGTGCTATATGGCCTTGGGTTGCATCTGGCTGGTATCAGAGCTACCCCCATGCTGTATATACGGCGCCCAGCTGTGCTCAGATCGACATATATCGACTCAAGAACATCGCCTGTAGGTCCTATATGGCCGTGGGTTGCCTCTGGCTAGTATCAGTGCTACCCCCATGCTGTATATACGGCGCCCAGCTGTGCTCAGATCGACATATATCGACTCAAGAACATCGCCTGTAGGTCCTATATGGCGGTGGGTTGCATCTGGCTGGTATCAGAGCCACCCACATGCCGTATATACGGGGCCCAGCTGTGCACAGATCGACATATATCGACTCAAGAACATCGCCTGTAGGTCCCGTATGGCCGTAAGTTGCATCTGGCTGGTATCAGAGCTACCCTCATGGTGTATATACGGCGCCCAGCTGTGCTCAGATCGACATATATCGACTCAAGAACATCGCCTGTAGGTTCTATATGGCTGTGGGTTGCATCTGGCTGGTATCAGAGCTACCGCCATGCTGTATATACGAGGCCCAGCTGTGCTCAGATCGACATATATCGACTCAAGAACATCGCCTGTAGGTCCTATATGGAGGTGGGTTGCATCTGGCTGGTATCAGAGCCACCCACATGCCGTATATACGGGGCCCAGCTGTGCTCAGATCGACATATATCGACTCAAGAACATCGCCTGTAGGTCCTGTATGGCCGTAAGTTGCATCTGGCTGGTATCAGAGCTACCCCCATGGTGTATATACGGCGCCCAGCTGTGCTCAGATCGACATATATCGACTCAAGAACATCGCCTGTAGGTTCTATATGGCTGTGGGTTGCATCTGGCTGGTATCAGAGCTACCGCCATGCTGTATATACGAGGCCCAGCTGTGCTCAGATCGACATATATCGACTCAAGAACATCGCCTGTGGGTCTTATATGCCCGTGGGTTGCATCTGGCTGGAATCAGAGCCACCCACATGCTGCATATACAGGGCATAGCGGAGCTCATATCGACATATATCGACTCAAGAACATCGCCTGTAGGTGCTATATGGCCTTGGATTGCATCTGGCTGGTATCAGAGCTACCCCCATGCTGTATATACGGCGCCCAGCTGTGCTCAGATCGACATATATCGACTCAAGAACATCGCCTGTAGGTCCTATATGGCCGTGGGTTGCATCTGGCTAGTATCAGTGCTACCCCCATGCTGTATATACGGCGCCCAGCTGTGCTCAGATCGACATATATCGACTCAAGAACATCGCCTGTAGGTCCTATATGTCCGTGGGTTGCATCTGGCTGATATCAGAGCCACCCACATGCCGTATTTACGGGCCCAGCTGTGCTCAGATCGACATATATCGACTTAAGAACATCGCATGTAGGTCCTATATGGCCGTGGGTTGCATCTGGCTCGTATCGGAGCCACCCACATGCCGTATATACGGGGCCCAGCTGTGCTCAGATCGCCATATATCGACACAAGAACATCGCCTTTAGGTGCTATATGGCCGTGGGTTGCATCTGGCTGGTATCAGAGCTACCCCCATGCTGTATATACGGCGCCCAGCTGTGCTCAGATCGACATATATCGACTCAAGAACATCGCCTTTAGGTGCTATATGGCCGTGGGTTGCATCTGGCTGGTATCAGAGCTACCCCCATGCTTTATATACGGCGCCCAGCTGTGCTCAGATCGACATATATCGACTCAAGAACATCGCCTGTAGGTGGTATATGGCTGTGGATTGCATCTGGCTGGTATCAGAGCTACCCCCATGCTGTATATACGGTGCCCAGCTGTGCTGAGATCTCAAGAATATCGCCTGTAATTCCTATATGGCCGTGGGTTGCATCTGTCTGGTATCAGAGCCACCCACATGCCGTATATACGTGGCCCAGCTGTGCTCAGATCGACATATATCGACTCAAGAACATCGCCTGTAGGTCCTATATGGCCGTGGGTTGCATCTGGCTGGTATCAGAGCCACCCACATGCCGTATATACGGGGCCCAGCTATGCTCAGATCGACATATATCGACTCAAGAACATCGCCTGTAGGTCCTATATGGCCATGGGTTGCATCTGGCTGGTATCAGAGCCACCCACATGCCGTATATACGGGGCTCAGCTGTGCTCAGATCGACATATATCGACTCAAGAACATCGCCTGTAGGTCCTATATGGCCGTGGGTTGCATCTGGCTGGTATCAGAGCTACAACCATGCTGTATATACGGTGCCCAGCTGTGCTCAGATCGACATATGTCGACTCAAGATCATCGCCTGTAGGTCCTATATGGCCATGGGTTGCATCTGGCTGGTATCAGAGCCACCCACATGCCGTATATACGGGGCCCAGCTGTGCTCAGATCGACATATATCGACTCAAGAACATCGCCTGTAGGTGCTATATGGCCGTGGGTTGCATCTGGCTGGTATCAGAGCTACCCCCATGCTGTATATACGGCGCCCAGCTGTGCTCAGATCGACATATATCGACTCAAGAACATCGCCTGTAGGTCCTCTATGGCCGTGGGTTGCATCTGGCTAGTATCAGTGCTACCCCCATGCTGTATATACGGCGCCCAGCTGTGCTCAGATCGACATATATCGACTCAAGAACATCGCCTGTAGGTGCTATATGGCCGTGGATTGCATCTGGCTGGTATCAGAGCTACCCCCATGCCGTATATACGGGGCCCAGCTGTGCTCAGATCATCGACACTCAAGAACATTGCCTGTAGGTCCTATATGGCCGTGGGTTGCATCTGGCTGATATCAGAGCCACCCACATGCCGTATTTACGGGGCCCAGCTGTGCTCAGATCAACATATATTGACTTAAGAACATCGCCTGTAGGTCCTATATGGCCGTGGGTGGCATCTGGCTGGTATCAGAGCCACCCACATGCCGTATATACGGGGCCCAGCTGTGCCTAGATCGCCATATATCGACACAAGAACATCGCCTGTAGGTGCTATATGGACGTGGGTTGCATCTGGCTGGTATCAGAGCTACCCCCATGCTGTATATACGGCGCCCAGCTGTGCTCAGATCGACATATGTCGACTCAAGAACATCGCCTGTAGGTCCTATATGGCCATGGGTTGCATCTGGCTGGTATCAGAGCCACCCACATGCCGTATATACGGGGCTCAGCTGTGCTCAGATCGACATATATCGACTCAAGAACATCGCCTGTAGGTGCTATATGGCCGTGGGTTGCATCTGGCTGGTATCAGAGCTACCCCCATGCTGTATATACGGCGCCCAGCTGTGCTCAGATCGACATATATCGACTCAAGAACATCGCCTGTAGGTCCTCTATGGCCGTGGGTTGCATCTGGCTAGTATCAGTGCTACCCCCATGCTGTATATACGGCGCCCAGCTGTGCTCAGATCGACATATATCGACTCAAGAACATCGCCTGTAGGTGCTATATGGCCGTGGATTGCATCTGGCTGGTATCAGAGCTACCCCCATGCCGTATATACGGGGCCCAGCTGTGCTCAGATCATCGACACTCAAGAACATTGCCTGTAGGTCCTATATGGCCGTGGGTTGCATCTGGCTGATATCAGAGCCACCCACATGCCGTATTTACGGGGCCCAGCTGTGCTCAGATCGACATATATCGACTTAAGAACATCGCCTGTAGGTCCTATATGGCCGTGGGTTGCATCTGGCTGGTATCAGAGCCACCCACATGCCGTATATACGGGGCCCAGCTGTGCCTAGATCGCCATATATCGACACAAGAACATCGCCTGTAGGTGCTATATGGACGTGGGTTGCATCTGGCTGGTATCAGAGCTACCCCCATGCTGTATATACGGCGCCCAGCTGTGCTCAGATCGACATATATCGACTCAAGAACATCGCCTGTAGGTGCTATATGGCCGTGGATTGCATCTGGCTGGTATCAGAGCTACCCCCATGCTGTATATACGGTGCCCAGCTGTGCTGAGATCTCAAGAATATCGCCTGTAGGTCCTATATGGCCGTGGGTTGCATCTGTCTGGTATCAGAGCCACCCACATGCCGTATATACGTGGCCCAGCTGTGCTCAGATCGACATATATCGACTCAAGAACATCGCCTGTAGGTCCTATATGGCCGTGGGTTGCATCTGGCTGGTATCAGAGCCACCCACATGCCGTATATACGGGGCCCAGCTGTGCTCAGATCGACATATATCGACCCAAGAACATCGCCTGTAGGTCCTATATGGCCATGGGTTGCATCTGGCTGGTATCAGAGCCACCCACATGCCGTATATACGGGGCCCAGCTGTGCTCAGATCGACATATATCGACTCAAGAACATCGCCTGTAGGTCCTATATGGCCGTGGGTTGCATTTGGCTGGTATCAGAGCTACAACCATGCTGTATATACGGCGCCCAGCTTTGCTCAGATCGACATATATCGACTCAAGGACATCGCCTGTAGGTCCTATATGGCCGTGGGTTGCATCTGGCTGGTATCAGAGTTACTCCCATGCTGTATATACGTGGCCCAGCTGTGCTCAGATCGACATATATCGACTCAAAAACATCGCCTGTAGGTTCTATATGGCCGTGGGTTACAGCTGGCTGGTATCACAGCTACCCCCATGCTGTATATACGTGGCCCAACTGTGCTCAGATCGACATATATCGACTCAAGAACATCGCCTGTAGGTCCTATATGCCCGTGGGTTACATCTGGCTGGTATCAGAGCCACCCACATGCCGTATATACGGGGCTCAGCTGTGCTCAGATCGACATATATCGACTCAAGAACATCGCCTGTAGGTCCTATATGGCCGTGGGTTGCATCTGGCTGGTATCAGAGCTACAACCATGCTGTATATACGGCGCCCAGCTGTGCTCATATCGACATATATCGACTCAAGAACATCGCCTGTAGGTCCTATATGGCCGTGGGTTGCATCTGGCTGGTATCAGAGCTACAACCATGCTGTATATACGGCGCCCAGCTGTGCTCAGATCGACATATATCGACTCAAGAACATCGCCTGTAGGTCCTATATGGCCGTGGGTTGCATATGGCTGGTATAAGAGCCACCCACATGCCGTATATACGGGGCCCAGCTGTGCTCAGATCATCGACACTCAACAACATTGCCTGTAGGTCCTATATGGCCGTGGGTTGCATCTGGCTGATATCAGAGCCACCCACCTGTATATACGGTGTCCAGCTGTGCTGAGATCTCAAGAATATCGCCTGTAGGTCCTATATGGCCGTGGGTTGCATCTGTCTGGTATCAGAGCCACCCACATGCCGTATATACGTGGCCCAGCTGTGCTCAGATCGACATATATCGATTCAAGAACATCGCCTGTAGGTCCTATATGGCCGTGGGTTGCATCTGGCTGGTATCAGAGCCACCCACATGCCGTATATACGGGGCCCAGCTGTGCTCAGATCGACAAATATCGACTCAAGAACATCGCCTGTAGGTCCTATATGGCCATGGGTTGCATCTGGCTGGTATCAGAGCCACCCACATGCCGTATATACGGGGCCCAGCTGTGCTCAGATCGACATATATCGACTCAAGAACATCGCCTGTAGGTCCTATATGCCCGTGGGTTACACCTGGCTGGTATCAGAGCCACCCACATGCCGTATATACGGGGCCCAGCTGTGCTCAGATCGACATATATCGACTCAAGAACATCGCCTGTAGGTCCTATATGGCCGTGGGTTGCATGTGGCTGGTATCAGAGCTACAACCATGCTGTATATACGGCGCCCAGCTTTGCTCAGATCGACATATATCGACTCAAGGACATCGCCTGTAGGTCCTATATGGCCGTGGGTTGCATCTGGCTGGTATCAGAGTTACTCCCATGCTGTATATACGTGGCCCAGCCGTGCTCAGATCGACATATATCGACTCAAAAACATCGCCTGTAGGTTCTATATGGCCGTGGGTTACAGCTGGCTGGTATCACAGCTACCCCCATGCTGTATATACGTGGCCCAACTGTGCTCAGATCGACATATATCGACTCAAGAACATCGCCTGTAGGTCCTATATGCCCGTGGGTTACATCTGGCTGGTATCAGAGCCACCCACATGCCGTATATACGGGGCCCAGCTGTGCTCAGATCGACATATATCGACTCAAGAACATCGCCTGTAGGTCCTATATGGCCGTGGGTTGCATGTGGCTGGTATCAGAGCTACAACCATGCTGTATATACGGCGCCCAGCTGTGCTCATATCGACATATATCGACTCAAGAACATCGCCTGTAGGTCCTATATGGCCGTGGGTTGCATCTGGCTGGTATCAGAGCTACAACCATGCTGTATATACGGCGCCCAGCTGTGCTCAGATCGACATATATCGACTCAAGAACATCGCCTGTAGGTCCTATATGGCCGTGGGTTGCATATGGCTGGTATAAGAGTCACCCACATGCCGTATATACGGGGCCCAGCTGTGCTCAGATCATCGACACTCAACAACATTGCCTGTAGGTCCTATATGGCCGTGGGTTGCATCTGGCTGATATCAGAGCCACCCACATGCCGTATTTACGGGGCCCAGCTGTGCTCAGATCGACATATATCGACTTAAGAGCATCGCCTGTAGGTCCTATATGGCCGTGGGTTGCATCTGGCTGGTATCAGAGCCACCCGCATGCCGTATATACGGGGCCCAGCTGTGCTCAGATCGCCATATATCGACACAAGAACATCGCCTGTAGGTGCTATATGGCCGTGGGTTGCATCTGGCTGGTATCACAGCTACCCCCATGCTGTATATACGGCGCCCAGCTGTGCTCAGATCGACATATATCGACTCAAGAACATCGCCTGTAGGTGCTATATGGCCTTGGGTTGCATCTGGCTGGTATCAGAGCTACCCCCATGCTGTATAGACGTGGCCCAGCTGTGCTCAGATCGACATATATCGACTCAAGAACATCGCCTGTAGGTCCTATATGCCCGTGGGTTGCATCTGGCTGGAATCAGAGCCACCCACATGCTGCATATACAGGGCATAGCGGAGCTCATATCGACATATATCGACTCAAGAACATCGCCTGTAGGTCCTATATGGGCATAGGTTGCACCTGGCTGGTGTCGGAGCGGCCCCAATGCTGCATATACGGCGCATAGCGGTGCTCAGATCGACTCAAGAACATCGCCTGTAGGTCCTATATGGCCGTGGGTTGCATCTGGCTGATATCAGAGCCACCCACATGCCGTATATACGGGGGCCCAGCTGTGCTCAGATCGACATATATCGACTCAAGAACATCGCCTATAGGTCCTATATGGCCGTGGGTTGCATCTGGCTGGTATCAGAGCCACCCACATGCCGTATATACGGGGCCCAGCTGTGCTCAGATCGACATATATCGACTCAAGAACATCGCCTGTAGGTTCTATATGGCTGTGGGTTGCATCTGGCTGGTATCACAGCTACCCCCATGCTGTATATACGAGGCCCAGCTGTGCTCAGATCGACATATATCGACTCAAGAACATCGCCTGTAGGTCCTGTATGGCCGTAAGTTGCATCTGGCTGGTATCAGAGCTACCCCCATGGTGTATATACGGCGCCCAGCTGTGCTCAGATCGACATATATCGACTCAAGAACATCGCCTTTAGGTGCTATATGGCCGTGGGTTGCATCTGGCTGGTATCAGAGCAACCCCCATGCTGTATATACGAGGCCCAGCTGTGCTCAGATCGACATATATCGACTCAAGAACATCGCCTGTAGGTCCTATATGGCCGTGGGTTGCAGCTGTCTGGTAGCAGAGCTACCCCCATGCTGTATATATGTGGCCCAGCTGTGCTTAGATCGACATATATCGACTCAAGAACATCGGCTGTAGGTCCTATATGGCCGTGGGTTGCATCTGGCTGGTATCAGAGCCACCCACATGCCGTATATACGGGGCCCAGCTGTGCTCAGATCGACATATATCGACTCAAGAACATCGCCTGTAGGTCCTGTATGGCCGTAAGTTGCATCTGGCTGGTATCAGAGCTACCCCCATGGTGTATATACGGCGCCCAGCTGTGCTCAGATCGACATATATCGACTCAAGAACATCGCCTGTAGGTTCTATATGGCTGTGGGTTGCATCTGGCTGGTATCAGAGCTACCCCCATGCTGTATGTACGAGGCCCAGCTGTGCTCAGATCGACATATATCGACTCAAGAACATCGCCTGTAGGTGCTATATGGCCGTGGGTTGCATCTGGCTGGTATCAGAGCAACCCCCATGCTGTATATACGAGGCCCAGCTGTGCTCAGATCGACATATATCGACTCAAGAACATCACCTGTAGGTCCTATATGGGCATAGGTTGCACCTGGCTGGTGACGGAGCGGCCCCAATGCTGCATATACGGCGCATAGCGGTGCTCAGATCGACTCAAGAACATCGCCTGTAGGTCCTATATGGCCGTGGGTTGCATCTGGCTGATATCAGAGCCACCCACATGCCGTATATACGGGGCCCAGCTGTGCTCAGATCGACATATATCGACTCAAAAACATCGCCTGTAGGTCCTATATGGACGTGGGTTGCAGCTGGCTGGTATCACAGCTACCCCCATGCTGTATATACGTGGCCCAGATGTGCTCAGATCGACATATATCGACTCAAGAACAGCGCCTGGAGGTCCTATATGGCCGTGGGTTGCATCTGTCTGGTATCAGAGCCACCCACATGCCGTATATACGGGGCCCAGCTTGTGCTCAGATCGACATATATCGACTCAAAAACATTGCCTGTAGGTCCTATATGGCCGTGGGTTGCAGCTTGCTGGTATCAGAGCTACCCCCATGCTGTATATACGTGGCCCAGCTGTGCTCAGATCGACATATACCGACTCAAGAACATCGCCTGTAGGTCCTATATGGCCGTGGGTTGCAGCTGGCTGGTATCACAGCTACCGCCATGCTGTATATACGTGGCCCAGATGTGCTCAGATCGACATATATCGACTCAAGAACATCGCCTGTAGGTCCTATATGCCCGTGGGTTGCATCTGCTACCCCCATGCTGTATATACGGGGCCCAGCTGTGTTCAGATCGACATATATCGACTCAAAAACATCGCCTGTAGGTCCTATATGGCCGTGGGTTGCAGCTGGTTGGTATCAGAGCTACCCCCATGCTGTATATACGTGGCCCAGCTGTGCTCAGATCCACATATATCGACTCAAGAACATCGCCTGTAGGTCCTATATGGCCGTGGGTTGCATCTGGCTGATATCAGAGCCACCCACATGCCGTATATACGGGGGCCCAGCTGTGCTCAGATCGACATATATCGATTCAAGAACATCGCCTGTAGGTCCTATATGGCGGTGGGTTGCATCTGGCTGGTATCAGAGCCACCCACATGCCGTATATACGGGGCCCAGCTTGTGCTCAGATCGACATATATCGACTCAAGAACATCGCCTGTAGGTCCTGTATGGCCGTAAGTTGCATCTGGCTGGTATCAGAGCTACCCCCATGGTGTATATACGGCGCCCAGCTGTGCTCAGATCGACATATATCGACTCAAGAACATCGCCTGTAGGTTCTATATGGCTGTGGGTTGCATCTGGCTGGTATCAGAGCTACCCCCATGCTGTATATACGAGGCCCAGCTGTGCTCAGATCGACATATATCGACTCAAGAACATCGCCTGTAGGTGCTATATGGCCGTGGGTTGCATCTGGCTGGTATCAGAGCAACCCCCATGCTGTATATACGTGGCCCAGCTGTGCTTAGATCGACACATATCGACTCAAAAACATCGCCTGTAGGTCCTATATGGCCGTGGGTTGCATCTGGATGGTATCAGAGCCACCCACATGCCGTATATACGGGGCCCAGCTGTGCTCAGATCGACATATAACGACTCAAGAACATCGCCTGTAGGTCATATATGGTGGGTTGCATCTGGCTGGTAACAGAGCTACCTCCATGCTGTATATACGGCGCCCAACTGTGCTCAGATCGACATATATCGACTCAAGAACATCGCCTGTAGGTCCTATATGGCCGTGGGTTACAGCTGACTGGTATCAGAGCCACCCACATGCCGTATATACGGGGTCCAGCTGTGCTCAGATCGACATATATCGACACAAGAACATCGCCTGGAGGTCCTATATGGCCGTGGGTTGAATCTGGCTGGTAACAGAGCTACCCCCATGCTGTATATACGGCGCCCAACTGTGCTCAGATCGACATATATCGACTCAAGAACATCGCCTGTAGGTCCTATATGGCCGTGGGTTGCATCTGGCTGGTATCAGAGCTAACCCCATGCTGTATATACGAGGCCCAGCTGTGCTCAGATCGACATATATCGACTCAAGAACATCGCCTGTGGGTCTTATATGGCCGTGTGTTGCAGCTGGCTGGTATCAGAGCTACCCCCAGGCTGTATATACGTTGCCCAGCTGTGCTCAGATCGACATATATCGACTCAAGAACATCGCCTGTAGGTACTATATGGCCGTGGGTTGCATCTGGCTGGTATTAGAGCTACCCCCATGCTGTATATACGGCGCCCAGCTGTGCTCAGATCGACATATATCGACTCAAGAACATCGCCTGTAGGTCCTATATGGCCGTGGGTTGCATCTAGCTGGTATCAGTACTACCCCCATGCTGTATATACTACGCCCAGCTGTGCTCAGATCGACATATATCGACTCATGAACATCGCCTGTAGGTTCTATATGGCTGTGGGTTGCATCTGGCTGGTATCAGAGCTACCCCCATGCTGTATATACGAGGCCCAGCTGTGCTCAGATCGACATATATCGACTCAAGAACATCGCCTGTAGGTGCTATATGGCCGTGGGTTGCATCTGGCTGGTATCAGAGCAACCCCCATGCTGTATATACGTGGCCCAGCTGTGCTTAGATCGACACATATCGACTCAAAAACATCGCCTGTAGGTCCTATATGGCCGTGGGTTGCATCTGGATGGTATCAGAGCCACCCACATGCCGTATATACGGGGCCCAGCTGTGCTCAGATCGACATATAACGACTCAAGAACATCGCCTGTAGGTCATATATGGTGGGTTGCATCTGGCTGGTAACAGAGCTACCTCCATGCTGTATATACGGCGCCCAACTGTGCTCAGATCGACATATATCGACTCAAGAACATCGCCTGTAGGTCCTATATGGCCGTGGGTTACAGCTGACTGGTATCAGAGCCACCCACATGCCGTATATACGGGGTCCAGCTGTGCTCAGATCGACATATATCGACACAAGAACATCGCCTGGAGGTCCTATATGGCCGTGGGTTGCATCTGGCTGGTAACAGAGCTACCCCCATGCTGTATATACGGCGCCCAACTGTGCTCAGATCGACATATATCGACTCAAGAACATCGCCTGTAGGTCCTATATGGCCGTGGGTTGCATCTGGCTGGTATCAGAGCTAACCCCATGCTGTATATACGAGGCCCAGCTGTGCTCAGATCGACATATATCGACTCAAGAACATCGCCTGTGGGTCTTATATGGCCGTGTGTTGCAGCTGGCTGGTATCAGAGCTACCCCCAGGCTGTATATACGTTGCCCAGCTGTGCTCAGATCGACATATATCGACTCAAGAACATCGCCTGTAGGTACTATATGGCCGTGGGTTGCATCTGGCTGGTATTAGAGCTACCCCCATGCTGTATATACGGCGCCCAGCTGTGCTCAGATCGACATATATCGACTCAAGAACATCGCCTGTAGGTCCTATATGGCCGTGGGTTGCATCTAGCTGGTATCAGTGCTACCCCCATGCTGTATATACTACGCCCAGCTGTGCTCAGATCGACATATATCGACTCATGAACATCGCCTGTAGGTTCTATATGGCTGTGGGTTGCATCTGGCTGGTATCAGAGCTACCCCCATGCTGTATATACGAGGCCCAGCTGTGCTCAGATCGACATATATCGACTCAAGAACATCGCCTGTAGGTGCTATATGGCCGTGGGTTGCATCTGGCTGGTATCAGAGCAACCCCCATGCTGTATATACGTGGCCCAGCTGTGCTTAGATCGACACATATCGACTCAAAAACATCGCCTGTAGGTCCTATATGGCCGTGGGTTGCATCTGGATGGTATCAGAGCCACCCACATGCCGTATATACGGGGCCCAGCTGTGCTCAGATCGACATATAACGACTCAAGAACATCGCCTGTAGGTCATATATGGTGGGTTGCATCTGGCTGGTAACAGAGCTACCTCCATGCTGTATATACGGCGCCCAACTGTGCTCAGATCGACATATATCGACTCAAGAACATCGCCTGTAGGTCCTATATGGCCGTGGGTTGCAGCTGACTGGTATCAGAGCCACCCACATGCCGTATATACGGGGTCCAGCTGTGCTCAGATCGACATATATCGACACAAGAACATCGCCTGGAGGTCCTATATGGCCGTGGGTTGCATCTGGCTGGTAACAGAGCTACCCCCATGCTGTATATACGGCGCCCAACTGTGCTCAGATCGACATATATCGACTCAAGAACATCGCCTGTAGGTCCTATATGGCCGTGGGTTGCATCTGGCTGGTATCAGATCTAACCCCATGCTGTATATACGAGGCCCAGCTGTGCTCAGATCGACATATATCGACTCAAGAACATCGCCTGTGGGTCTTATATGGCCGTGTGTTGCAGCTGGCTGGTATCAGAGCTACCCCCAGGCTGTATATACGTTGCCCAGCTGTGCTCAGATCGACATATATCGACTCAAGAACATCGCCTGTAGGTCATATATGGTGGGTTGCATCTGGCTGGTAACAGAGCTACCTCCATGCTGTATATACGGCGCCCAACTGTGCTCAGATCGACATATATCGACTCAAGAACATCGCCTGTAGGTCCTATATGGCCGTGGGTTGCAGCTGACTGGTATCAGAGCCACCCACATGCCGTATATACGGGGTCCAGCTGTGCTCAGATCGACATATATCGACTCAAGAACATCGCCTGTAGGTCATATATGGTGGGTTGCATCTGGCTGGTAACAGAGCTACTCCCATGCTGTATATACGGCGCCCAACTGTGCTCAGATCGACATATATCGACTCAAGAACATCGCCTGTAGGTCCTATATGGCCGTGGGTTGCAGCTGGCTGGTATCAGAGCCACCCACATGCCGTATATACGGGGTCCAGATGTGCTCAGATCGACATATATCGACACAAGAACATCTCCTGTAGGTCCTATATGGCCGTGGGTTGCATCTGGCTGGTAACAGAGCTACCCCCATGCTGTATATACGGCGCCCAACTGTGCTCAGATCGACATATATCGACTCAAGAGCATCGCCTGTAGGTCCTATATAGCCGTGGGTTGCATCTGGCTGGTATCAGAGCTACCCCCATGCTGTATATACGGGGCCCAGCTGTGCTCAGATCGACATATATCGACTCAAAAACATGGGCTGTAGGTCCTATATGGCCGTGGGTTGCAGCTGGCTGGTATCAGAGCTAACCCCATGCTGTATATACGTGGCCCAGCTGTGCTTAGATCGACATATATCGACTCAAGAACATCGGCTGTAGGTCCTATATGGCCGTGGGTTGCATCTGGCTGGTATCAGAGCCACCCACATGCCGTATATACGGGGCCCAGCTGTGCTCAAATCGACATATATCGACTCAAGAACATCGCCTGTAGGTCCTATATGGCCGTGGGTAGCATCTGGCTGGTATAAAAGCTACCCCCATGCTGTATATACGGCGCCCAGCTGTGCTCAGATCGACATATATCGAATCAAGAACATCGCCTGTAGGTCCTAAATGCCCGTGGGTTGCATCTGCTACCCCCATGCTGTATATACGAGGCCCAGCTGTGCTCAGATCGACATATATCGACTCAAGAACATCGCCTGTAGGTACTATATGGCCGTGGGTTGCATCTGGCTGATATCAGAGCCACCCACATGCCGTATATACGCGGGCCCAGCTGTGCTCAGATCGACATATATCGACTCAAGAACATCGCCTGTAGGTCCTATATGGCCGTGGGTTGCATCTGGCTGGTATCAGAGCCACCCACATGCCGTATATACGGGGCCCAGCTGCGCTCAGATCGACATATATCGACTCAAGAACATCGCCTGTAGGTGCTATATGGCCGTAGGTTGCATCTGGCTGGTATCACAGCTACCCCCATGCTGTATATACGTGGCCCAGCTGTGCTCAGATCCATGCTGTATATACGGCGCCCAACTGTGCTCAGATCGACATATATCGACTCAAGAACATCGCCTGTAGGTCCTATATAGCCGTGGGTTGCATCTGGCTGGTATCAGAGCTACCCCCATGCTGTATATACGGGGCCCAGCTGTGCTCAGATCGACATATATCGACTCAAAAACATCGCCTGTAGGTCCTATATGGCCGTGGGTTGCAGCTGGCTGGTATCAGAGCTAACCCCATGCTGTATATACGTGGCCCAGCTGTGCTTAGATCGACATATATCGACTCAAGAACATCGGCTGTAGGTCCTATATGGCCGTGGGTTGCATCTGGCTGGTATCAGAGCCACCCACATGCCGTATATACGGGGCCCAGCTGTGCTCAAATCGACATATATCGACTCAAGAACATCGCCTGTAGGTCCTATATGGCCGTGGGTTGCATCTGGCTGGTATCACAGCTACCGCCATGCTGTATATACGGCGCCCAGCTGTGCTCAGATCGACATATATCGAATCAAGAACATCGCCTGTAGGTCCTATATGGCCGTGGGTTGCATATGGCTGGTATCAGAGCTACCCCCATGCTGTATATACGGGGCCCAACTGTGCTCAGATTGACATATATCGACTCAAGAACATCGGCTGTAGGTCCTATATAGCCGTGGGTTGCAGCTGGCTGGTATCACAGCTACCCCCATGCTGTATATACGTGGCCCAGCTGTGCTCAGATCGACATATACCGACTCAAGAACATCGCCTGTAGGTCCTATATGGCCGTGGGTTGCAGCTGGTTGGTATCAGAGCTACCCCCATGCTGTATATACGTGGCCCAGCTGTGCTCAGATCCACATATATCGACTCAAGAACATCGCCTGTAGGTCCTATATGGCCGTGGGTTGCATCTGGCTGATATCAGAGCCACCCACATGCCGTATATACGGGGGCCCAGCTGTGCTCAGATCGACATATATCGATTCAAGAACATCGCCTGTAGGTCCTATATGGCGGTGGGTTGCATCTGGCTGGTATCAGAGCCACCCACATGCCGTATATACGGGGCCCAGCTTGTGCTCAGATCGACATATATCGACTCAAGAACATCGCCTGTAGGTCCTGTATGGCCGTAAGTTGCATCTGGCTGGTATCAGAGCTACCCCCATGGTGTATATACGGCGCCCAGCTGTGCTCAGATCGACATATATCGACTCAAGAACATCGCCTGTAGGTTCTATATGGCTGTGGGTTGCATCTGGCTGGTATCAGAGCTACCCCCATGCTGTATATACGAGGCCCAGCTGTGCTCAGATCGACATATAACGACTCAAGAACATCGCCTGTAGGTGCTATATGGCCGTGGGTTGCATCTGGCTGGTATCAGAGCAACCCCCATGCTGTATATACGTGGCCAAGCTGTGCTTAGATCGACACATATCGACTCAAAAACATCGCCTGTAGGTCCTATATGGCCGTGGGTTGCATCTGGATGGTATCAGAGCCACCCACATGCCGTATATACGGGGCCCAGCTGTGCTCAGATCGACATATAACGACTCAAGAACATCGCCTGTAGGTCATATATGGTGGGTTGCATCTGGCTGGTAACAGAGCTACCTCCATGCTGTATATACGGCGCCCAACTGTGCTCAGATCGACATATATCGACTCAAGAACATCGCCTGTAGGTCCTATATGGCCGTGGGTTGCAGCTGACTGGTATCAGAGCCACCCACATGCCGTATATACGGGGTCCAGCTGTGCTCAGATCGACATATATCGACACAAGAACATCGCCTGGAGGTCCTATATGGCCGTGGGTTGCATCTGGCTGGTAACAGAGCTACCCCCATGCTGTATATACGGCGCCCAACTGTGCTCAGATCGACATATATCGACTCAAGAACATCGCCTGTAGGTCCTATATGGCCGTGGGTTGCATCTGGCTGGTATCAGAGCTAACCCCATGCTGTATATACGAGGCCCAGCTGTGCTCAGATCGACATATATCGACTCAAGAACATCGCCTGTGGGTCTTATATGGCCGTGTGTTGCAGCTGGCTGGTATCAGAGCTACCCCCAGGCTGTATATACGTTGCCCAGCTGTGCTCAGATCGACATATATCGACTCAAGAACATCGCCTGTAGGTACTATATGGCCGTGGGTTGCATCTGGCTGGTATTAGAGCTACCCCCATGCTGTATATACGGCGCCCAGCTGTGCTCAGATCGACATATATCGACTCAAGAACATCGCCTGTAGGTCCTATATGGCCGTGGGTTGCATCTAGCTGGTATCAGTGCTACCCCCATGCTGTATATACTACGCCCAGCTGTGCTCAGATCGACATATATCGACTCATGAACATCGCCTGTAGGTCCTATATGGCCGTGGGTTGCATCTGGCTGGTATCAGAGCCACCCACATGCCGTATATACGGGGCCCAGCTGTGCTCAGATCGACATATATCGACTCAAGAACATCGCCTGTAGGTCATATATGGTGGGTTGCATCTGGCTGGTAACAGAGCTACCTCCATGCTGTATATACGGCGCCCAACTGTGCTCAGATCGACATATATCGACTCAAGAACATCGCCTGTAGGTCCTATATGGCCGTGGGTTGCAGCTGACTGGTATCAGAGCCACCCACATGCCGTATATACGGGGTCCAGCTGTGCTCAGATCGACATATATCGACTCAAGAACATCGCCTGTAGGTCATATATGGTGGGTTGCATCTGGCTGGTAACAGAGCTACTCCCATGCTGTATATACGGCGCCCAACTGCGCTCAGATCGACATATATCGACTCAAGAACATCGCCTGTAGGTCCTATATGGCCGTGGGTTGCAGCTGGCTGGTATCAGAGCCACCCACATGCCGTATATACGGGGTCCAGCTGTGCTCAGATCGACATATATCGACACAAGAACATCTCCTGTAGGTCCTATATGGCCGTGGGTTGCATCTGGCTGGTAACAGAGCTACCCCCATGCTGTATATACGGCGCCCAACTGTGCTCAGATCGACATATATCGACTCAAGAACATCGCCTGTAGGTCCTATATAGCCGTGGGTTGCATCTGGCTGGTATCAGAGCTACCCCCATGCTGTATATACGGGGCCCAGCTGTGCTCAGATCGACATATATCGACTCAAAAACATCGCCTGTAGGTCCTATATAGCCGTGAGTTGCAGCTGACTGGTATCAGAGCTAACCCCATGCTGTATATACGTGGCCCAGCTGTGCTTAGATCGACATATATCGACTCAAGAACATCGGCTGTAGGTCCTATATGGCCGTGGGTTGCATCTGGCTGGTATCAGAGCCACCCACATGCCGTATATACGGGGCCCAGCTGTGCTCAAATCGACATATATCGACTCAAGAACATCGCCTGTAGGTCCTATATGGCCGTGGGTTGCATCTGGCTGGTATCAAAGCTACCCCCATGCTGTATATACGGCGCCCAGCTGTGCTCAGATCGACATATATCGAATCAAGAACATCGCCTGTAGGTCCTATATGGCCGTGGGTTGCATATGGCTGGTATCAGAGCTACCCCCATGCTGTATATACGGGGCCCAGCTGTGCTCAGATTGACATATATCGACTCAAGAACATCGGCTGTAGGTCCTATATAGCCGTGGGTTGCAGCTGGCTGGTATCACAGCTACCCCCATGCTGTATATACGTGGCCCAGCTGTGCTCAGATCGACATATACCGACTCAAGAACATCGCCTGTAGGTCCTATATGGCCGTGGGTTGCAGCTGGCTGGTATCACAGCTACCGCCATGCTGTATATACGTGGCCCAGATGTGCTCAGATCGACATATATCGACTCAAGAACATCGCCTGTAGGTCCTATATGCCCGTGGGTTGCATCTGCTACCCCCATGCTGTATATACGGGGCCCAGCTGTGTTCAGATCGACATATATCGACTCAAAAACATCGCCTGTAGGTCCTATATGGCCGTGGGTTGCAGCTGGTTGGTATCAGAGCTACCCCCATGCTGTATATACGTGGCCCAGCTGTGCTCAGATCCACATATATCGACTCAAGAACATCGCCTGTAGGTCCTATATGGCCGTGGGTTGCATCTGGCTGATATCAGAGCCACCCACATGCCGTATATACGGAGGCCCAGCTGTGCTCAGATCGACATATATCGATTCAAGAACATCGCCTGTAGGTCCTATATGGCGGTGGGTTGCATCTGGCTGGTATCAGAGCCACCCACATGCCGTATATACGGGGCCCAGCTTGTGCTCAGATCAACATATATCGACTCAAGAACATCGCCTGTAGGTCCTGTATGGCCGTAAGTTGCATCTGGCTGATATCAGAGCTACCCCCATGGTGTATATACGGCGCCCAGCTGTGCTCAGATCGACATATATCGACTCAAGAACATCGCCTGTAGGTTCTATATGGCTGTGGGTTGCATCTGGCTGGTATCAGAGCTACCCCCATGCTGTATATACGAGGCCCAGCTGTGCTCAGATCGACATATATCGACTCAAGAACATCGCCTGTAGGTGCTATATGGCCGTGGGTTGCATCTGGCTGGTATCAGAGCAACCCCCATGCTGTATATACGTGGCCCAGCTGTGCTTAGATCGACACATATCGACTCAAAAACATCGCCTGTAGGTCCTATATGGCCGTGGGTTGCATCTGGATGGTATCAGAGCCACCCACATGCCGTATATACGGGGCCCAGCTGTGCTCAGATCGACATATAACGACTCAAGAACATCGCCTGTAGGTCATATATGGTGGGTTGCATCTGGCTGGTAACAGAGCTACCTCCATGCTGTATATACGGCGCCCAACTGTGCTCAGATCGACATATATCGACTCAAGAACATCGCCTGTAGGTCCTATATGGCCGTGGGTTGCAGCTGACTGGTATCAGAGCCACCCACATGCCGTATATACGGGGTCCAGCTGTGCTCAGATCGACATATATCGACACAAGAACATCGCCTGGAGGTCCTATATGGCCGTGGGTTGCATCTGGCTGGTAACAGAGCTACCCCCATGCTGTATATACGGCGCCCAACTGTGCTCAGATCGACATATATCGACTCAAGAACATCGCCTGTAGGTCCTATATGGCCGTGGGTTGCATCTGGCTGGTATCAGAGCTACCCCCATGCTGTATATACGAGGCCCAGCTGTGCTCAGATCGACATATATCGACTCAAGAACATCGCCTGTGGGTCTTATATGGCCGTGTGTTGCAGCTGGCTGGTATCAGAGCTACCCCCAGGCTGTATATACGTTGCCCAGCTGTGCTCAGATCGACATATATCGACTCAAGAACATCGCCTGTAGGTACTATATGGCCGTGGGTTGCATCTGGCTGGTATTAGAGCTACCCCCATGCTGTATATACGGCGCCCAGCTGTGATCAGATCGACATATATCGACTCAAGAACATCGCCTGTAGGTCCTATATGGCCGTGGGTTGCATCTAGCTGGTATCAGTGCTACCCCCATGCTGTATATACTACGCCCAGCTGTGCTCAGATCGACATATATCGACTCATGAACATCGCCTGTAGGTCCTATATGGCCGTGGGTTGCATCTGGCTGGTATCAGAGCCACCCACATGCCGTATATACGGGGCCCAGCTGTGCTCAGATCGACATATATCGACTCAAGAACATCGCCTGTAGGTGCTATATGGCCGTGGGTTGCATCTGGCTGGTATCAGAGCTACCCCCATGCTGTATATACTGCGCCCAGCTGTGCTCAGATCGACATATATCGACTCAAGAACATCGCCTGTAGGTCCTATATGCCCGTGGGTTGCATCTGCTACCCCCATGCTGTATATACGAGGCCCAGCTGTGCTCAGATCGACATATATCGACTCAAGAACATGTTCCTGTAGGTACTATATGGCCGTGGGTTGCATCTGGCTGATATCAGAGCCACCCACATGCCGTATATACGCGGGCCCAGCTGTGCTCAGATCGACATACATCGACTCAAGAACATCGCCTGTAGGTCCTATATGGCCGTGGGTTGCATCTGGCTGGTATCAGAGCCACCCACATGCCGTATATACGGGGCCCAGCTGTGCTCAGATCGCCATATATCGACACAAGAACATCGCCTGTAGGTGCTATATGGCCGTGGGTTGCATCTGGCTGGTATCACAGCTACCCCCATGCTGTATATACGGCGCCCAGCTGTGCTCAGATCGACATATATCGACTCAAGAACATCGCCTGTGGGTCTTATATGGCCGTGGGTTGCAGCTGGCTGGTATCAGAGCTACCCCCAGGCTGTATATACGTGGCCCAGCTGTGCTCAGATCGACATATATCGACTCAAGAACATCGCCTGTAGGTGCTATATGGCCTTGGGTTGCATCTGGCTGGTATCAGAGCTACCCCCATGCTGTATATACGTGGCCCAGCTGTGCTCAGATCGACATATATCGACACAAGAACATCGCCTGTAGGTCCTATATGCCCGTGGGTTGCATCTGGCTGGAATCAGAGCCACCCACATGCTGCATATACAGGGCATAGCGGAGCTCATATCGACATATATCGACTCAAGAACATCGCCTGTAGGTCCTATATGGGCATAGGTTGCACCTGGCTGGTGTCGGAGCGGCCCAATGCTGCATATACGGCGCATAGCGGTGCTCAGATCGACTCAAGAACATCGCCTGTAGGTCCTATATGGCCGTGGGTTGCATCTGGCTGATATCAGAGCCACCCACATGCCGTATATACGGGGGCCCAGCTGTGCTCAGATCGACATATATCGATTCAAGAACATCGCCTGTAGGTCCTATATGGCGGTGGGTTGCATCTGGCTGGTATCAGAGCCACCCACATGCCGTATATACGGGGCCCAGCTTGTGCTCAGATCGACATATATCGACTCAAGAACATCGCCTGTAGGTCCTGTATGGCCGTAAGTTGCATCTGGCTGGTATCAGAGCTACCCCCATGGTGTATATACGGCGCCCAGCTATGCTCAGATCGACATATATCGACTCAAGAACATCGCCTGTAGGTTCTATATGGCTGTGGGTTGCATCTGGCTGGTATCAGAGCTACCCCCATGCTGTATATACGAGGCCCAGCTGTGCTCAGATCGACATATATCGACTCAAGAACATCGCCTGTAGGTGCTATATGGCCGTGGGTTGCATCTGGCTGGTATCAGAGCAACCCCCATGCTGTATATACGAGGCCCAGCTGTGCTCAGATCGACATATATCGACTCAAGAACATCACCTGTAGGTCCTATATGGGCATAGGTTGCACCTGGCTGGTGTCGGAGCGGCCCCAATGCTGCATATACGGCGCATAGCGGTGCTCAGATCGACTCAAGAACATCGCCTGTAGGTCCTATATGGCCGTGGGTTGCATCTGGCTGATATCAGAGCCACCCACATGCCGTATATACGGGGCCCAGCTGTGCTCAGATCGACATATATCGACTCAAAAACATTGCCTGTAGGTCCTATATGGACGTGGGTTGCAGCTGGCTGGTATCACAGCTACCCCCATGCTGTATATACGTGGCCCAGATGTGCTCAGATCGACATATATCGACTCAAGAACAGCGCCTGGAGGTCCTATATGGCCGTGGGTTGCATCTGGCTGGTATCAGAGCCACCCACATGCCGTATATACGGGGCCCAGCTTGTGCTCAGATCGACATATATCGACTCAAAAACATTGCCTGTAGGTCCTATATGGCCGTGGGTTGCAGCTTGCTGGTATCAGAGCTACCCCCATGCTGTATATACGTGGCCCAGCTGTGCTTAGATCGACACATATCGACTCAAAAACATCGCCTGTAAGTCCTATATGGCCGTGGGTTGCATCTGGATGGTATCAGAGCCACCCACATGCCGTATATACGGGGCCCAGCTGTGCTCAGATCGACATATAACGACTCAAGAACATCGCCTGTAGGTCATATATGGTGGGTTGCATCTGGCTGGTAACAGAGCTACCTCCATGCGGTATATACGGCGGCCAACTGTGCTCAGATCGACATATATCGACTCAAGAACATCGCCTGTAGGTCCTATATGGCCGTGGGTTGCAGCTGACTGGTATCAGAGCCACCCACATGCCGTATATACGGGGTCCAGCTGTGCTCAGATCTACATATATCGACACAAGAACATCGCCTGGAGGTCCTATATGGCCGTGGGTTGCATCTGGCTGGTAACAGAGCTACCCCCATGCTGTATATACGGCGCCCAACTGTAATCAGATCGACATATATCGACTCAAGAACATCGCCTGTAGGTCCTATATGACCGTGGGTTGCATCTGGCTGGTATCAGAGCTACCCCCATGCTGTATATACGAGGCCCAGCTGTGCTCAGATCGACATATATCGACTCAAGAACATCGCCTGTGGGTCTTATATGGCCGTGTGTTGCAGCTGGCTGGTATCAGAGCTACCCCCAGGCTGTATATACGTTGCCCAGCTGTGCTCAGATCGACATATATCGACTCAAGAACATCGCCTGTAGGTACTATATGGCCGTGGGTTGCATCTGGCTGGTATTAGAGCTACCCCCATGCTGTATATACGGCGCCCAGCTGTGCTCAGTTCGACATATATCGACTCAAGAACATCGCCTGTTGGTCCTATATGGCCGTGGGTTGCATCTGGCTGGTATCAGTGCTACCCCCATGCTGTATATACGGCGCCCAGCTGTGCTCAGATCGACATATATCGACTCATGAACATCGCCTGTAGGTCCTATATGGCCGTGGGTTGCATCTGGCTGGTATCAGAGCCACCCACATGCCGTATATACGGGGCCCAGCTGTGCTCAGATCGACATATGTCGACTCAAGAACATCGCCTGTAGGTGCTATATGGCCGTGGGTTGCATCTGGCTGGTATCAGAGCTACCCCCATGCTGTATATACTGCGCCCAGCTGTGCTCAGATCGACATATATCGACTCAAGAACATCGCCTGTAGGTCCTATATGCCCGTGGGTTGCATCTGCTACCCCCATGCTGTATATACGAGGCCCAGCTGTGCTCAGATCGACATATATCGACTCAAGAACATCGCCTGTAGGTACTATATGGCCGTGGGTTGCATCTGGCTGATATCAGAGCCACCCACATGCCGTATATACGCGGGCCCAGCTGTGCTCAGATCGACATATATCGACTCAAGAACATCGCCTGTAGGTCCTATATGGCCGTGGGTTGCATCTGGCTGGTATCAGAGCCACCCACATGCCGTATATACGGGGCCCAGCTGCGCTCAGATCGACATATATCGACTCAAGAACATCGCCTGTAGGTGCTATATGGCCGTAGGTTGCATCTGGCTGGTATCACAGCTACCCCTATGCTGTATATACGTGGCCCAGCTGTGCTCAGATCGACATATATCGACTCAAGAACATCGCCTGTAGGTCCTATATGGCCGTGGGTTGCAGCTGGCTGGTATCAGAGCCACCCACATGCCGTATATACGGGGCCCAGCTGTGCTCAGATCGACATATATCGACTCAAGAATATCGCCTGTAGGTCCTATATAGCCGTGGGTTGTATCTGGCTGGTATCAGAGCTACCCCCATGCTGTATATACGGGGCCCAGCTGTGCTCAGATCGACATATATCGACTCAAAAACATCGCCTGTAGGTCCTATATGGCCGTGGGTTGCAGCTTGCTGGTATCAGAGCTACCCCCATGCTGTATATACGTGGCCCAGCTGGGCTTAGATCGACACATATCGACTCAAAAACATCGCCTGTAGGTCCTATATGGCCGTGGGTTGCATCTGGATGGTATCAGAGCCACCCACATGCCGTATATACGGGGCCCAGCTGTGCTCAGATCGACATATATCGACTCAAGAACATCGCCTGTAGGTCATATATGGTGGGTTGCATCTGGCTGGTAACAGAGCTACCTCCATGCTGTATATACGGCGCCCAACTGTGCTCAGATCGACATATATCGACTCAAGAACATCGCCTGTAGGTCCTATATGGCCGTGGGTTGCAGCTGACTGGTATCAGAGCCACCCACATGCCGTATATACGGGGTCCAGCTGTGCTCAGATCGACATATATCGACACAAAAACATCGCCTGTAGGTCCTATATGGCCGTGGGTTGCATCTGGCTGGTAACAGAGCTACCCCCATGCTGTATATACGGCGCCCAACTGTGCTCAGATCGACATATATCGACTCAAGAACATCGCCTGTAGGTCCTATATGGCCGTGGGTTGCATCTGGCTGGTATCAGAGCTACCCCCATGCTGTATATACGGGGCCCAGCTGTGCTCAGATCGACATATATCGACTCAAGAACATCGCCTGTAGGTCCTATATAGCCGTGGGTTGCAGCTGGCTGGTATCACGGCTACCGCCATGCTGTATATACGTGGCCCAGCTGTGCTCAGATCGACATATATCGACTCAAGAACATCGCCTGTAGGCCCTATATGGCCGTGGGTTGCAGCTGGCTGGTATCAGTGCCACCCACATGCCGTATATACGGAGCCCAGCTGTGCTCAGATCGACATATATCGACTCAAGAACCTCGCCTGTAGGTCCTATATGGCCGTGGGTTGCAGCTGGCTGGTATCAGAGCCACCCACATGCCGTATATACGGGGCCCAGCTGTGCTCAGATCGACATATATCGACTCAAGAACATCGCCTGTAGGTCATATATGGTGGGTTGCATCTGGCTGGTAACAGAGCTACTCCCATGCTGTATATACGGCGCCCAACTGTGCTCAGATCGACATATATCGACTCAAGAACATCGCCTGTAGGTCCTATATGGCCGTGGGTTGCAGCTGGCTGGTATCAGAGCCACCCACATGCCGTATATACGGGGTCCTGCTGTGCTCAGATCGACATATATCGACACAAGAACATCTCCTGTAGGTCCTATATGGCCGTGGGTTGCATCTGGCTGGTAACAGAGCTACCCCCATGCTGTATATACGGCGCCCAACTGTGCTCAGATCGACATATATCGACTCAAGAACATCGCCTGTAGGTCCTGTATAGCCGTGGGTTGCATCTGGCTGGTATCAGAGCTACCCCCATGCTGTATATACGGGGCCCAGCTGTGCTCAGATCGACATATATCGACTCAAAAACATCGCCTGTAGGTCCTATATGGCCGTGGGTTGCAGCTGGCTGGTATCAGAGCTAACCCCATGCTGTATATACGTGGCCCAGCTGTGCTTAGATCGACATATATCGACTCAAGAACATCGGCTGTAGGTCCTATATGGCCGTGGGTTGCATCTGGCTGGTATCAGAGCAACCCACATGCCGTATATACGGGGCCCAGCTGTGTTCAAATCGACATATATCGACTCAAGAACATCGCCTGTAGGTCCTATATGGCCGTGGGTTGCATCTGGCTGGTATCAAAGCTACCCCCATGCTGTATATACGGCGCCCAGCTGTGCTCAGATCGACATATATCGACTCAAGAACATCGCCTGTAGGTCCTATATGCCCGTGGGTTGCATCTGCTACCCCCATGCTGTATATACGAGGCCCAGCTGTGCTCAGATCGACATATATCGACTCAAGAACATCGCCTGTAGGTACTATATGGCCGTGGGTTGCATCTGGCTGATATCAGAGCCACCCACATGCCGTATATACGCGGGCCCAGCTGTGCTCAGATCGACATATATCGACTCAAGAACATCGCCTGTAGGTCCTATATGGCCGTGGGTTGCATCTGGCTGGTATCAGAGCCACCCACATGCCGTATATACGGGGCCCAGCTGCGCTCAGATCGACATATATCGACTCAAGAACATCGCCTGTAGGTGCTATATGGCCGTAGGTTGCATCTGGCTGGTATCACAGCTACCCCTATGCTGTATATACGTGGCCCAGCTGTGCTCAGATCGACATATATCGACTCAAGAACATCGCCTGTAGGTCCTATATGGCCGTGGGTTGCAGCTGGCTGGTATCAGAGCCACCCACATGCCGTATATACGGGGCCCAGCTGTGCTCAGATCGACATATATCGACTCAAGAATATCGCCTGTAGGTCCTATATAGCCGTGGGTTGTATCTGGCTGGTATCAGAGCTACCCCCATGCTGTATATACGGGGCCCAGCTGTGCTCAGATCGACATATATCGACTCAAAAACATCGCCTGTAGGTCCTATATGGCCGTGGGTTGCAGCTTGCTGGTATCAGAGCTACCCCCATGCTGTATATACGTGGCCCAGCTGGGCTTAGATCGACACATATCGACTCAAAAACATCGCCTGTAGGTCCTATATGGCCGTGGGTTGCATCTGGATGGTATCAGAGCCACCCACATGCCGTATATACGGGGCCCAGCTGTGCTCAGATCGACATATATCGACTCAAGAACATCGCCTGTAGGTCATATATGGTGGGTTGCATCTGGCTGGTAACAGAGCTACCTCCATGCTGTATATACGGCGCCCAACTGTGCTCAGATCGACATATATCGACTCAAGAACATCGCCTGTAGGTCCTATATGGCCGTGGGTTGCAGCTGACTGGTATCAGAGCCACCCACATGCCGTATATACGGGGTCCAGCTGTGCTCAGATCGACATATATCGACACAAAAACATCGCCTGTAGGTCCTATATGGCCGTGGGTTGCATCTGGCTGGTAACAGAGCTACCCCCATGCTGTATATACGGCGCCCAACTGTGCTCAGATCGACATATATCGACTCAAGAACATCGCCTGTAGGTCCTATATGGCCGTGGGTTGCATCTGGCTGGTATCAGAGCTACCCCCATGCTGTATATACGGGGCCCAGCTGTGCTCAGATCGACATATATCGACTCAAGAACATCGCCTGTAGGTCCTATATAGCCGTGGGTTGCAGCTGGCTGGTATCACGGCTACCGCCATGCTGTATATACGTGGCCCAGCTGTGCTCAGATCGACATATATCGACTCAAGAACATCGCCTGTAGGTCCTATATGGCCGTGGGTTGCAGCTGGCTGGTATCAGTGCCACCCACATGCCGTATATACGGAGCCCAGCTGTGCTCAGATCGACATATATCGACTCAAGAACCTCGCCTGTAGGTCCTATATGGCCGTGGGTTGCAGCTGGCTGGTATCAGAGCCACCCACATGCCGTATATACGGGGCCCAGCTGTGCTCAGATCGACATATATCGACTCAAGAACATCGCCTGTAGGTCATATATGGTGGGTTGCATCTGGCTGGTAACAGAGCTACTCCCATGCTGTATATACGGCGCCCAACTGTGCTCAGATCGACATATATCGACTCAAGAACATCGCCTGTAGGTCCTATATGGCCGTGGGTTGCAGCTGGCTGGTATCAGAGCCACCCACATGCCGTATATACGGGGTCCTGCTGTGCTCAGATCGACATATATCGACACAAGAACATCTCCTGTAGGTCCTATATGGCCGTGGGTTGCATCTGGCTGGTAACAGAGCTACCCCCATGCTGTATATACGGCGCCCAACTGTGCTCAGATCGACATATATCGACTCAAGAACATCGCCTGTAGGTCCTGTATAGCCGTGGGTTGCATCTGGCTGGTATCAGAGCTACCCCCATGCTGTATATACGGGGCCCAGCTGTGCTCAGATCGACATATATCGACTCAAAAACATCGCCTGTAGGTCCTATATGGCCGTGGGTTGCAGCTGGCTGGTATCAGAGCTAACCCCATGCTGTATATACGTGGCCCAGCTGTGCTTAGATCGACATATATCGACTCA
Organism: Lordithon lunulatus; assembly: GCA_963942505.1. Taxonomy (NCBI): domain Eukaryota; kingdom Metazoa; phylum Arthropoda; class Insecta; order Coleoptera; family Staphylinidae; genus Lordithon; species Lordithon lunulatus. The sequence goes on along the minus strand of OZ012674.1, from coordinate 23,806,691 downwards.
AGAACATCGGCTGTAGGTCCTATATGGCCGTGGGTTGCATCTGGCTGGTATCAGAGCAACCCACATGCCGTATATACGGGGCCCAGCTGTGTTCAAATCGACATATATCGACTCAAGAACATCGCCTGTAGGTCCTATATGGCCGTGGGTTGCATCTGGCTGGTATCAAAGCTACCCCCATGCTGTATATACGGCGCCCAGCTGTGCTCAGATCGACATATATCGAATCAAGAACATCGCCTGTAGGTCCTATATGGCCGTGGGTTGCATATGGCTGGTATCAGAGCTACCCCCATGCTGTATATACGGGGCCCAGCTGTGCTCAGATTGACATATATCGACTCAAGAACATCGGCTGTAGGTCCTATATAGCCGTGGGTTGCAGCTGGCTGGTATCACAGCTACCCCCATGCTGTATATACGTGGCCCAGCTGTGCTCAGATCGACATATACCGACTCAAGAACATCGCCTGTAGGTCCTATATGGCCGTGGGTTGCAGCTGGCTGGTATCACAGCTACCGCCATGCTGTATATACGTGGCCCAGATGTGCTCAGATCGACATATATCGACTCAAGAACATCGCCTGTAGGTCCTATATGCCCGTGGGTTGCATCTGCTACCCCCATGCTGTATTTACGGGGCCCAGCTGTGTTCAGATCGACATATATCGACTCAAAAACATCGCCTGTAGGTCCTATATGGCCGTGGGTTGCAGCTGGTTGGTATCAGAGCTACCCCCATGCTGTATATACGTGGCCCAGCTGTGCTCAGATCCACATATATCGACTCAAGAACATCGCCTGTAGGTCCTATATGGCCGTGGGTTGCATCTGGCTGATATCAGAGCCACCCACATGCCGTATATACGGGGGCCCAGCTGTGCTCAGATCGACATATATCGATTCAAGAACATCGCCTGTAGGTCCTATATGGCGGTGGGTTGCATCTGGCTGGTATCAGAGCCACCCACATGCCGTATATACGGGGCCCAGCTTGTGCTCAGATCGACATATATCGACTCAAGAACATCGCCTGTAGGTCCTGTATGGCCGTAAGTTGCATCTGGCTGGTATCAGAGCTACCCCCATGGTGTATATACGGCGCCCAGCTGTGCTCAGATCGACATATATCGACTCAAGAACATCGCCTGTAGGTTCTATATGGCTGTGGGTTGCATCTGGCTGGTATCAGAGCTACCCCCATGCTGTATATACGAGGCCCAGCTGTGCTCAGATCGACATATATCGACTCAAGAACATCGCCTGTAGGTGCTATATGGCCGTGGGTTGCATCTGGCTGGTATCAGAGCAACCCCCATGCTGTATATACGTGGCCCAGCTGTGCTTAGATCGACACATATCGACTCAAAAACATCGCCTGTAGGTCCTATATGGCCGTGGGTTGCATCTGGATGGTATCAGAGCCACCCACATGCCGTATATACGGGGCCCAGCTGTGCTCAGATCGACATATAACGACTCAAGAACATCGCCTGTAGGTCATATATGGTGGGTTGCATCTGGCTGGTAACAGAGCTACCTCCATGCTGTATATACCGCGCCCAACTGTGCTCAGATCGACATATATCGACTCAAGAACATCGCCTGTAGGTCCTATATGGCCGTGGGTTGCAGCTGACTGGTATCAGAGCCACCCACATGCCGTATATACGGGGTCCAGCTGTGCTCAGATCGACATATATCGACACAAGAACATCGCCTGGAGGTCCTATATGGCCGTGGGTTGCATCTGGCTGGTAACAGAGCTACCCCCATGCTGTATATACGGCGCCCAACTGTGCTCAGATCGACATATATCGACTCAAGAACATCGCCTGTAGGTCCTATATGGCCGTGTGTTGCAGCTGGCTGGTATCAGAGCTACCCCCAGGCTGTATATACGTTGCCCAGCTGTGCTCAGATCGACATATATCGACTCAAGAACATCGCCTGTAGGTACTATATGGCCGTGGGTTGCATCTGGCTGGTATTAGAGCTACCCCCATGCTGTATATACGGCGCCCAGCTGTGCTCAGATCGACATATATCGACTCAAGAACATCGGCTGTAGGTCCTATATGGCCGTGGGTTGCATCTGGCTGGTATCAGTGCTACCCCCATGCTGTATATACGGCGCCCAGCTGTGCTCAGATCGACATATATCGACTCATGAACATCGCCTGTAGGTCCTATATGGCCGTGGGTTGCATCTGGCTGGTATCAGAGCCACCCACATGCCGTATATACGGGGCCCAGCTGTGCTCAGATCGACATATATCGACTCAAGAACATCGCCTGTAGGTGCTATATGGCCGTGGGTTGCATCTGGTTGGTATCAGAGCTACCCCCATGCTGTATATACTGCGCCCAGCTGTGCTCAGATCGACATATATCGACTCAAGAACATCGCCTGTAGGTCCTATATGCCCGTGGGTTGCATCTGCTACCCCCATGCTGTATATACGAGGCCCAGCTGTGCTCAGATCGACATATATCTATCGACTCAAGAACATCGCCTGTAGGTACTATATGGCCGTGGGTTGCATCTGGCTGATATCAGAGCCACCCACATGCCGTATATACGCGGCCCCAGCTGTGCTCAGATCGACATATATCGACTCAAGAACATCGCCTGTAGGTCCTATATGGCCGTGGGTTGCATCTGGCTGGTATCAGAGCCACCCACATGCCGTATATACGGGGCCCAGCTGTGCTCAGATCGCCATATATCGACACAAGAACATCGCCTGTAGGTGCTATATGGCCGTGGGTTGCATCTGGCTGGTATCACAGCTACCCCCATGCTGTATATACGGCGCCCAGCTGTGCTCAGATCGACATATATCGACTCAAGAACATCGCCTGTGGGTCTTATATGGCCGTGGGTTGCAGCTGGCTGGTATCAGAGCTACCCCCAGGCTGTATATACGTGGCCCAGCTGTGCTCAGATCGACATATATCGACTCAAGAACATCGCCTGTAGGTGCTATATGGCCTTGGGTTGCATCTGGCTGGTATCAGAGCTACCCCCATGCTGTATATACGTGGCCCAGCTGTGCTCAGATCGACATATATCGACTCAAGAACATCGCCTGTAGGTCCTATATGCCCGTGGGTTGCATCTGGCTGGAATCAGAGCCACCCACATGCTGCATATAAAGGGCATAGCGGAGCTCATATCGACATATATCGACTCAAGAACATCGCCTGTAGGTCCTATATGGGCATAGGTTGCACCTGGCTGGTGTCGGAGCGGCCCAATGCTGCATATACGGCGTATAGCGGTGCTCAGATCGACTCAAGAACATCGCCTGTAGGTCCTATATGGCCGTGGGTTGCATCTGGCTGACGTCAGAGCCACCCACATGCCGTATATACGGGGGCCTAGCTGTGCTCAGATCGACATATATCGATTCAAGAACATCGCCTGTAGGTCCTATATGGCGGTGGGTTGCATCTGGCTGGTATCAGAGCCACCCACATGCCGTATATACGGGGCCCAGTTTGTGCTCAGATCGACATAAATCGACTCAAGAACATCGCCTGTAGGTCCTGTATGGCCGTAAGTTGCATCTGGCTGGTATCAGAGCTACCCCCATGGTGTATATACGGCGCCCAGCTGTGCTCAGATCGACATATATCGACTCAAGAACATCGCCTGTAGGTTCTATATGGCTGTGGGTTGCATCTGGCTGGTATCAGAGCTACCCCCATGCTGTATATACGAGGCCCAGCTGTGCTCAGATCGACATATATCGACTCAAGAACATCGCCTGTAGGTGCTATATGGCCGTGGGTTGCATCTGGCTGGTATCAGAGCAACCCCCATGCTGTATATACGAGGCCCAGCTGTGCTCAGATCGACATATATCGACTCAAGAACATCACCTGTAGGTCCTGTATGGGCATAGGTTGCACCTGGCTGGTGTCGGAGCGGCCCCAATGCTGCATATACGGCGCATAGCGGTGCTCAGATCGACTCAAGAACATCGCCTGTAGGTCCTATATGGCCGTGGGTTGCATCTGGCTGATATCAGAGCCACCCACATGCCGTATATACGGGGCCCAGCTGTGCTCAGATCGACATATATCGACTCAAAAACATTGCCTGTAGGTCCTATATGGACGTGGGTTGCAGCTGGCTGGTATCACAGCTACCCCCATGCTGTATATACGTGGCCCAGATGTGCTCAGATCGACATATATCGACTCAAGAACAGCGCCTGGAGGTCCTATATGGCCGTGGGTTGCATCTGGCTGGTATCAGAGCCACCCACATGCCGTATATACGGGGCCCAGCTTGTGCTCAGATCGACATATATCGACTCAAAAACATTGCCTGTAGGTCCTATATGGCCGTGGGTTGCAGCTTGCTGGTATCAGAGCTACCCCCATGCTGTATATACGGGGTCCAGCTGTGCTCAGATCGACATATATCGACACAAGAACATCGCCTGGAGGTCCTATATGGCCGTGGGTTGCATCTGGCTGGTAACAGAGCTACCCCCATGCTGTATATACGGCGCCCAACTGTGCTCATATCGACATATATCGACTCAAGAACATCGCCTGTAGGTCCTATATGGCCGTGGGTTGCATCTGGCTGGTATCAGAGCTACCCCCATGCTGTATATACGAGGCCCAGCTGTGCTCAGATCGACATATATCGACTCAAGAACATCGCCTGTGGGTCTTATATGGCCGTGTGTTGCAGCTGGCTGGTATCAGAGCTACCCCCAGGCTGTATATACGTTGCCCAGCTGTGCTCAGATCGACATATATCGACTCAAGAACATCGCCTGTAGGTACTATATGGCCGTGGGTTGCATCTGGCTGGTATTAGAGCTACCCCCATGCTGTATATACGGCGCCCAGCTGTGCTCAGATCGACATATATCGACTCTAGAACATCGCCTGTAGGTCCTATATGGCCGTGAGTTGCATCTGGCTGGTATCAGTGCTACCCCCATGCTGTATATACGGCACCCAGCTGTGCTCAGATCGACATATATCGACTCATGAACATCGCCTGTAGGTCCTATATGGCCGTGGGTTGCATCTGGCTGGTATCAGAGCCACCCACATGCCGTATATACGGGGCCCAGCTGTGCTCAGATCGACATATATCGACTCAAGAACATCGCCTGTAGGTGCTATATGGCCGTGGGTTGCATCTGGCTGGTATCAGAGCTACCCCCATGCTGTATATACTGCGCCCAGCTGTGCTCAGATCAACATATATCGACTCAAGAACATCGCCTGTAGGTCCTATATGCCCGTGGGTTGCATCTGCTACCCCCATGCTGTATATACGAGGCCCAGCTATGCTCAGATCGACATATATCGACTCAAGAACATCGCCTGTAGGTACTATATGGCCGTGGGTTGCATCTGGCTGATATCAGAGCCACCCACATGCCGTATATACGCGGGCCCAGCTGTGCTCAGATCGACATATATCGACTCAAGAACATCGCCTGTAGGTCCTATATGGCCGTGGGTTGCATCTGGCTGGTATCAGAGCCACCCACATGCCGTATATACGGGGCCCAGCTGCGCTCAGATCGACATATATCGACTCAAGAACATCGCCTGTAGGTGCTATATGGCCGTGGGTTGCATCTGGCTGGTATCACAGCTACCCCCATGCTGTATATACGTGGCCCAGCTGTGCTCAGATCGACATATATCGACTCAAGAACATCGCCTTTAGGTCCTATATAGCCGTTGGTTGCAGCTGGCTGGTATCTCAGCCACCCACATGCCGTATATACGGGGCCCAGCTGTGCTCAGATCGACATATATCGACTCAAGAATATCGCCTGTAGGTCCTATATAGCCGTGGGTTGTATCTGGCTGGTATCAGAGCTACCTCCATGCTGTATATACAGGGCCCAGCTGTGCTCAGATCGACATATATCGACTCAAAAACATCGCCTGTAGGTCCTATATGGCCGTGGGTTGCAGCTTGCTGGTATCAGAGCTACCCCCATGCTGTATATACGTGGCCCAGCTGTGCTTAGATCGACACATATCGACTCAAAAACATCGCCTGTAGGTCCTATATGGCCGTGGGTTGCATCTGGATGGTATCAGAGCCACGCACATGCCGTATATACGGGGCCCAGCTGTGCTCAGATCGACATATATCGACTCAAGAACATCGCCTGTAGGTCATATATGGTGGGTTGCATCTGGCTGGTAACAGAGCTACCTCCATGCTGTATATACGGCGCCCAACTGTGCTCAGATCGACATATATCGACTCAAGAACATCGCCTGTAGGTCCTATATGGCCGTGGGTTGCAGCTGACTGGTATCAGAGCCACCCACATGCCGTATATACGGGGTCCAGCTGTGCTCAGATCGACATATATCGACACAAGAACATCGCCTGTAGGTCCTATATGGCCGTGGGTTGCATCTGGCTGGTAACAGAGCTACCCCCATGCTGTATATACGGCGCCCAACTGTGCTCAGATCGACATATATCGACTCAAGAACATCGCCTGTAGGTCCTATATGGCCGTGGGTTGCATCTGGCTGGTATCAGAGCTACCCCCATGCTGTATATACGGGGCCCAGCTGTGCTCAGATCGACATATATCGACTCAAGAACATCGCCTGTAGGTCCTATATAGCCGTGGGTTGCAGCTGGCTGGTATCACGGCTACCGCCATGCTGTATATACGGAGCCCAGCTGTGCTCAGATCGACATATATCGACTCAAGAACCTCGCCTGTAGGTCCTATATGGCCGTGGGTTGCAGCTGGCTGGTATCAGAGCCACCCACATGCCGTATATACGGAGCCCAGCTGTGCTCAGATCGACATATATCGACTCAAGAACCTCGCCTGTAGGTCCTATATGGCCGTGGGTTGCAGCTGGCTGGTATCAGAGCCACCCACATGCCGTATATACGGGGTCCAGCTGTGCTCAGATCGACATATATCGACACAAGAACATCTCCTGTAGGTCCTATATGGCCGTGGGTTGCATCTGGCTGGTAACAGAGCTACCCCCATGCTGTATATACGGCGCCCAACTGTGCTCAGATCGACATATATCGACTCAAGAACATCGCCTGTAGGTCCTATATGGCCGTGGGTTGCATCTGGCTGGTATCAGAGCTACCCCCATGCTGTATATACGGGGCCCAGCTGTGCTCAGATCGACATATATCGACTCAAAAACATCGCCTGTAGGTCCTATATGGCCGTGGGTTGCAGCTGGCTGATATCAGAGCTAACCCCATGCTGTATATACGTGGCCCAGCTGTGCTTAGATCGACATATATCGACTCAAGAACATCGGCTGTAGGTCCTATATGGCCGTGGGTTGCATCTGGCTGGTATCAGAGCCACTCACATGCCGTATATACGGGGCCCAGCTGTGCTCAAATCGACATATATCGACTCAAGAACATCGCCTGTAGGTCCTATATGGCCGTGGGTTGCATCTGGCTGGTATCAAAGCTACCCCCATGCTGTATATACGGCGCCCAGCTGTGCTCAGATCGACATATATCGAATCAAGAACATCGCCTGTAGGTCCTATATGGCCGTGGGTTGCATATGGCTGGTATCAGAGCTACCCCCATGCTGTATATACGGGGCCCAGCTGTGCTCAGATTGACATATATCGACTCAAGAACATCGGCTGTAGGTCCTATATAGCCGTGGGTTGCAGCTGGCTGGTATCACAGCTACCCCCATGCTGTATATACGTGGCCCAGCTGTGCTCAGATCGACATATACCGACTCAAGAACATCGCCTGTAGGTCCTATATGGCCGTGGGTTGCAGCTGGCTGGTATCTCAGCTACCGCCATGCTGAATATACGTGGCCCAGATGTGCTCAGATCGACATATATCGACTCAAGAACATCGCCTGTAGGTCCTATATGCCCGTGGGTTGCATCTGCTACCCCCATGCTGTATATACGGGGCCCAGCTGTGCTCAGATCGACATATATCGACTCAAAAACATCACCTGTAGGTCCTATATGGCCGTGGGTTGCAGCTGGTTGGTATCAGAGCTACCCCCATGCTGTATATACGTGGCCCAGCTGTGCTCAGATCCACATATATCGACTCAAGAACATCGCCTGTAGGTCCTATATGGCCGTGGGTTGCATCTGGCTGGTATCAGAGCTACCCCCATGCTGTATATACGAGGCGCAGCTGTGCTCAGATCGACATATATCGACTCAAGAACATCGCCTGTAGGTCCTATATGGCCGTGGATTGCATCTGGCTGGTATCAGAGCCACCCACATGCCGTATATACGCGGGCCTAGCTGTGCTCAGATCGACATATATCGACTCAAGAACATCGCCTGTAGGTGCTATATGATCGTGGGTTGCATCTGGCTGGTATCAGAGCTACCACCATGCTGTATATACGGGGCCCAGCTGTGATCAGATCGACATATATCGACTCAAGAACATCGCCTGTAGGTCCTATATGGCCGTGGGTTGCAGCTGGCTGGTATCAGAGCTACACCCATGCTGTATATACGTGGCCCAGCTATGCTTAGATCAACATATATCGACTCAAGAACATCGCCTGTAGGTCCTATATGGCCGTGGGTTGCATATGGCTGATATCAGAGCCACCCACATGCCGTATATACGGGGCCCAGCTGTGCTCAGATCGACATATATCGATTCAAGAACATCGCCTGTAGGTCCTATATTGGCCGTGGGTTGCATCTGGCTGGTATCAGAGCTACCACCATGCTGTATATACGGCGCTCAGCTGTGCTCAGATCGACATATATCGACTCAAGAACATCGCCTGGAGGTCCTATATGGCCGTGGGTTGTATCTGGCTGGTATGAGAGCCACCCACATGCCGTATATACGGGGCCCAGCTGTGCTCAAATCGACATATATCGACTCAAGAACATCGCCTGTAGGTCCTATATAGCCGTGGGTTGCACCTGGTTGATATCACAGCTACCCCCGTGCTGTATATACGTGGCCCAGATGTGCTCAGATCGACATATATCGACTCAAGAACATCGCCTGTAGGTCCTATATGGCCGTGGGTTGCAGTTGGCTGGTATCAGAGCCACCAATATGCAGTATATACGGGGCCCAGCTGTGCTCAGATCGACATACATCGACTCAAGAATATCGCCTGTAGGTCCTATATAGCCCTGGGTTGTATCTGGCTGGTATCAGAGCTACCCCCATGCTGTATATACGGGGCCCAGCTGTGCTCAGATCGACATATATCGACTCAAAAACATCGCCTGTATGTCCTATATGACCGTGGGTTGCAGCTTGCTGGTATCAGAGCTACCCCCATGCTGTATATACGTGGCCTAGCTGTGCTTAGATCGACACATATCGACTCAAAAACATCGCCTGTAGGTCCTATATGGCCGTGGGTTGCATCTGGATGGTATCAGAGCCACCCACATGCCGTATATACGGGGCCCAGCTGTGTTCAGATCGACATATATCGACTCAAGAACATCGCCTGTAGGTGCTATATGGCCGTGGGTTGCATCTGGCTGGTATCAGAGCTACCCCCATGCTGTATATACGGCGCCAAGCTGTGCTCAGATCGACATATATCGACTCAAGAACATCGCCTGTAGGTCCTATATGGCCGTGGGTTGCATCTGGCTGGTATCAGAGCTACCCCCATGCTGTATATACGGGGCCCAGCTGTGCTCAGATCGACATATATCGACTCAAAAACATCGCCTGTAGGTCCTATATGGCCGTGGGTTGCAGCTGGCTGGTATCAGAGCTACCCCCATGCTGTATATACGTGGCCCAGCTGTGCTTAGATCGACATATATCGACTCAAGAACATCGGCTGTAGGTCCTACATGGCCGTGGGTTGCATCTGGCTGGTATCAGAGCCACCCACATGCCGTATATACGGGACCCAGCTGTGCTCAAATCGACATATATCGACTCAAGAACATCGCCTGTAGGTCCTATATGGCCGTGGGTTGCATCTGGCTGGTATCAAAGCTACCCCCATGCTGTATATACGGCTCCCAGCTGTGCTCAGATCGATATATATCGACTCAAGAACATCGCCTGTAGGTCCTATATGGCCGTGGGTTGCATGTGGCTGGTATCAGAGCTACCCCCATGCTGTATATACGGGGCCCAGCTGTGCTCAGATCGACATATATCGACTCAAGAACATCGCCTGTAGGTCCTATATGGCCGTGGGTTGCAGCTGGCTGGTATCACAGCTACCCTCATGCTGTATATACGTGGCCCAGCTGTGCTGAGATCGACATATATCGACTCAAGAACATCGTCTGTAGGTCCTCTATGGCCGTGGGTTGCATCTGGCTGGTATCAGAGCTACCCCCATGCTGTATAAACGTGGCCCAGCTGTGCTCAGATCGACATATATCGACTCAAGAACATCGCCTGTAGGTCCTATATGCCCGTGGGTTGCATCTGCTACCTCCATGCTGTATATACGGGGCCCAGCTGTGCTCAGATCGACATATATCGACTCAAAAACATCGCCTGTAGGTCCTATATGGCCGTGGGTTGCAGCTGGTTGGTATCAGAGCTACCCCCATGCTGTATATACGTGGCCCAGCTGTGCTCAGATCCACATATATCGACTCAAGAACATCGCCTGTAGGTCCTATATGGCCGTGGGTTGCATCTGGCTGGTATCAGAGCTACCCCCATGCTGTATATACGAGGCCCAGCTGTGCTCAGATCGACATATATCGACTCAAGAACATCGCCTGTAGGTCCTATATGGCCGTTGGTTGCATCTGGCTGATATCAGAGCCACCTACATGCCGTATATACGCGGGCCCAGCTGTGCTCAGATCGACATATATCGACTCAAGAACATCGCCTGTAGGTCAAATATGGCCGTGGGTTGCATCTGGCTGGTATCAGAGCCACCCACATGCCGTATATACGGGGCCCAGCTGTGCTCAGATCGACATACATCGACTCAATAACATCGCCTGTAGGTGCTATATGGCCGTGGATTGCATCTGGCTGGTATCAGAGCAACCCACATGCCGTATATACGGGGCCCAGCTGTGCTCAGATCGACATATATCGACTCAAGAACATCGCCTGTAGGTCCTATATGGCCGTGGGTTGCAGCTGGCTGGTATCAGAGCTACCCCCATGCTGTATATACGAGGCCCAGCTGTGCTCAGATCGACATATATCGACTCAAAAACATCGCCTGTAGGTCCTATATGGCCGTGGGTTGCAGCTGGCTGGTATCAGAGCTACCCCCATGCTGTATATACGTGGCCCAGCTGTGCTTAGATCGACATATATCGACTCAAGAACATCGGCTGTAGGTCCTACATGGCCGTGGGTTGCATCTGGCTGGTATCAGAGCCACCCACATGCCATATATACGGGGCCCAGCTGTGCTCAAATCGACATATATCGACTCAAGAACATCGCCTGTAGGTCCTATATGGCCGTGGGTTGCATCTGGCTGGTATCAAAGCTACCCCCATGCTGTATATACGGCGCCCAGCTGTGCTCAGATCGACATATATCGACTCAAGAACATCGCCTGTAGGTCCTATATGGCCGTGGGTTGCATGTGGCTGGTATCAGAGCTACCCCCATGCTGTATATACGGGGCCCAGCTGTGCTCAGATCGACATATATCGACTCAAGAACATCGCCTGTAGGTCCTATATGGCCGTGAATTGCAGCTGGCTGGTATCACAGCTACCCTCATGCTGTATATACGTGGCCCAGCTGTGCTGAGATCGACATATATCGACTCAAGAACATCGTCTGTAGGTCCTCTATGGCCGTGGGTTGCATCTGGCTGGTATCAGAGCTACCCCCATGCTGTATAAACGTGGCCCAGCTGTGCTCAGATCGACATATATCGACTCAAGAACATCGCCTGTAGGTCCTATATGCCCGTGGGTTGCATCTGCTACCTCCATGCTGTATATACGGGGCCCAGCTGTGCTCAGATCGACATATATCGACTCAAAAACATCGCCTGTAGGTCCTATATGGCCGTGGGTTGCAGCTGGTTGGTATCAGAGCTACCCCCATGCTATATATACGTGGCCCAGCTGTGCTCAGATCCACATATATCGACTCAAGAACATCGCCTGTAGGTCCTATATGGCCGTGGGTTGCATCTGGCTGGTATCAGAGCTACCCCCATGCTGTATATACGAGGCCCAGCTGTGCTCAGATCGACATATATCGACTCAAGAACATCGCCTGTAGGTCCTATATGGCCGTTGGTTGCATCTGGCTGATATCAGAGCCACCTACATGCCGTATATACGCGGGCCCAGCTGTGCTCAGATCGACATATATCGACTCAAGAACATCGCCTGTAGGTCAAATATGGCCGTGGGTTGCATCTGGCTGGTATCAGAGCCACCCACATGCCGTATATACGGGGCCCAGCTGTGCTCAGATCGACATACATCGACTCAATAACATCGCCTGTAGGTGCTATATGGCCGTGGATTGCATCTGACTGGTATCAGAGCAACCCACATGCCGTATATACGGGGCCCAGCTGTGCTCAGATCGACATATATCGACTCAAGAACATCGTCTGTAGGTCCTATATGGCCGTGGGTTGCATATGGCTGGTATCAGAGCCACCCACATGCCGTATATACGGGGCCCAGCTGTGCTCAGATCGACATATATCGACTCAAGAACATCGTCTGTAGGTCCTATATGGCCGTGGCTTGCATCTGGCTGGTATCAGAGCCACCCACATGCCGTATTTACGGGGCCCAGCTGTGCTCAGATCGACATATATCGACTCAAGAACATAGCCTCTAGGTCCTATATGGCCGTGGATTGCATCTGGCTGGTATCAGAGCTACCCCCATGCTGTATATACGGCGCCCAGCTGTTCTCAGATCGACAAATATCGACTCAAGAACATCGCCTGTAGGTCCTATATGGCCGTGGGTTGTATCTGGCTGGTATCAGAACCACCCACATGCCGTATATACGGGGCCCAGCTGTGCTCAGATCGACATATACCGACTCAAGAACATCGCCTGTAGGTGCTATATGGCCGTGGGTTGCATATGGCTGGTATCAGAACTACCCACATGCCGCATATACGGGGCCCAGCTGTGCTCAGATCATCGACACTCAAGAACATTGCCTGTAGGTCCTATATGGCCGTGGGTTGCATCTAGCTGATATCAGAGCCACCCACATGCCGTATATACGGGGCCCAGCTGTGCTCAGATCGCCATATATCGACACAAAAACATCGCCTTTAGGTGCTATATGGCCGTGGGTTGCATCTGACTGGTATTAGAGCTACCCCCATGCTGTATATACGGGGCCCAGCTGTGCTCAGATCGACATATATCGACTCAAGAACATCGCCTGTAGGTCCTATATGGACGTGGGTTGCAGCTGGCTGGTATCAGAGCTACCCCCATGCTGTATATACGTGGCCCAGCTGTGCTCAAATCGACATATATCGACTCAAGAACATCGCCTGTAGGTCCTATATGGCCGTGGGTTGCATCTGGCTGGTATCAGAGACACCCACATGCCGTATATACGGGGCCCAGCTGTGCTCAGATCGACATAAATCGACTCAAGAACATCGCCTGTAGGTCCTATATGGCCGTGGGTTGCATGTGGCTGGTATCAGAGCTACCCCCATGCTGTATATACAGCGCCCAGCTGTGCTCAGATCGACATATATATCGTCTCAAGAACATCGCCTGTAGGTCCTATATGGCCGTGGGTTGCATCTGGCTGGTATCAGAGCTAACCCCATGCTGTATATACGGGACCCAGCTGTGCTCAGATCGACATATATCGACTCAAGAACATCGCCTGTAGGTCCTATATGACCGTGGGTTGCAGCTGGCTGGTATCACAGCTATCCCCATGCTGTATATACGTGGCCCAGCTGTGCTCAGATCGACATATATCGACTCAAGAACATCGACTGTAGGTCCTATATGCCCGTGGGTTGCATCTGGCTGGAATCAGAGCCACCCACATGCTGCATATACAGGGCATAGCGGAGCTCATATCGACATATATCGACTCAAGAACATCGCCTGTAGGTCCTATATGGCCGTGGGTTGCATCTGGCTGGTATCAGAGCCACCCACATGCCGTATATACGGGGCCCAGCTGTGCTCAGATCGACATATATCGACTCAAGAACATCGCATGTAGGTCCTATATGGCGGTGGGTTCCATCTGGCTGGTATCAGACTCACCCACGGGCCCAGCTGTGCTCAGATCGACATATATCGACTCAAGAACATCGCCTGTAGGTCCTGTATGGCCGTAAGTTGCATCTGGCTGGTATCAGAGCTACCCCCATGGTGTATATACGGCGCCCAGCTGTGCTCAGATCGACATATATCGACTCAAGAACATCGCCTGTAGGTTCTATATGGCTGTGGGTTGCATCTGGCTGGTATCAGAGCTACCCCCCATGCTGTATATACGAGGCCCAGCTGTGCTCAGATCGACATATATCGACTCAAGAACATCGCCTGTGGGTCTTATATGGCCGTGGGTTGCAGCTGGCTGGTATCAGAGCTACCCCCAGGCTGTATATACGTGGCCCAGCTGTGCTCAGATCGACATATATCGACTCTAGAACATCGCCTGTAGGTGCTATATGGCCTTGGGTTGCATCTGGCTGGTATCAGAGCTACCCCCATGCTGTATATACGGCGCCCAGCTGTGCTCAGATCGATATATATATCGACTCAAGAACATCGCCTGTAGGTCCTATATATCCGTGGATTGCATCTGGCTGGTATCGGTGCTACCCCCATGCTGTATATACGGCGCCCAGCTGTACTCAGATCGACATATATCGACTCAAGAACATCGCCTGTAGGTCCTATATGGCCGTGGGTTGCATTTGGCTGGTATCAGAGCCACCCAAATGCCGTATATACGGGGCCCAGCTGTGCTCAGATCGACATATATCGACTCAAGAACATAGCCTGTAGGTCCTATATGGCCGTGGATTGCATCTGGCTGGTATCAGAGCTACCCCCATGCTGTATATACGGCGCCCAGCTGTTCTCAGATCGACAAATATCGACTCAAGAACATCGCCGGTAGGTCCTATATGGCCGTGGGTTGCATCTGGCTGGTATCAGAACCACCCACATGCCGTATATACGGGGCCCAGCTGTGCTCAGATTGACATATATCGACTCAAGCACATCGCCTGTAGGTGCTATATGGCCGTGGGTTGCATATGGCTGGTATCAGAACTACCCACATGCCGCATATACGGGGCCCAGCTGTGCTCAGATCATCGACACTCAAGAACATTGCCTGTAGGTCCTATATGGCCGTGGGTTGCATCTAGCTGATATCAGAGCCACCCACATGCCGTATTTACGGGGCCCAGCTGTGCTCAGATCAACATATATCGACTTAAGAACATCGCCTGTAGGTCCTATATGGCCGTAGGTTGCATCTGGCTCGTATCAGAGCCACCCACATGCCGTATATACGGGGCCCAGCTGTGCTCAGATCGCCATATATCGACACAAGAACATCGCCTTTAGGTGCTATATGGCCGTGGGTTGCATCTGGCTGGTATCAGAGCTACCCCCATGCTGTATATACGGCGCCCAGCTGTCCTCAGATCGACATATATCGACTCAAGAACATCGCCTGTAGGTGCTATATGGCCGTGGATTGCATCTGGCTGGTATCAGAGCTACCCCCATGCTGTATATACGGTGCCCAGCTGTGCTGAGATCTCAAGAATATCGCCTGTAGGTCCTATATGGCCGTGGGTTGCATCTGTCTGGTATCAGAGCCACCCACATGCCGTATTTACGGGGCCCAGCTGTGCTCAGATCGACATATATCGACTCAAGAACATAGCCTGTAGGTCCTATATGGCCGTGGATTGCATCTGGCTGGTATCAGAGCTACCCCCATGCCGTATATACGGCGCCCAGCTGTTCTCAGATCGACAAATATCGACTCAAGAACATCGCCTGTAGATCCTATATGGCCGTGGGTTGCATCTGGCTGGTATCAGAACCACCCACATGCCGTATATACGGGGCCCAGCTGTGCTCAGATCGACATATATCGACTCAAGAACATCGCCTGTAGGTCCTACATGGCCGTGGGTTGCATCTGGCTGGTATCAGAGCTACAACCATGCTGTATATACGGCGCCCAGCTGTGCTCAGATCGACATATATCGACTCAAGAACATCGCCTGTAGGTCCTATATGGCCATGGGTTGCATCTGGCTGGTATCAGAGCCACCCACATTCCGTATATACGGGGCCCAGCTGTGCTCAGATCGACATATATCGACTCAAGAACATCGCCTGTAGGTGCTATATGGCCGTGGGTTGCATCTGGATGGTATCAGAGCTACCGCCATGTTGTAAATACGGCGCCCAGCTGTGCTCAGATCGACATATATCGACTCAAGAACATCGCCTGTAGGTCCTCTATGGCCGTGGGTTGCAACTGGCTAGTATCAGTGCTACCCCCATGCTGTATATACGGCGCCCAGCTGTGCTAAGATCGACATATATCGACTCAAGAACATCGCCTGTAGGTCCTATATGGCCGTGAGTTGCATATGGCTGGTATCAGAGCCACCCACATGCCGTACATACGGGGCCCAGCTGTGCTCAGATCATCGACACTCAAGAACATTGCCTGTAGGTCCTATATGGCCGTGGGTTGCATCTGGCTGATATCAGAGCCACCCACATGCCGTATTTACGGGGCCCAGCTGTGCTCAGATCGACATATATCGACTCAAGAACATCGCCTGTAGGTCATATATGGTGGGTTGCATCTGGCTGGTAACAGAGCTACTCCCGTGCTGTATATACGGCGCCCAACTGTGCTCAGATCGACATATATCGACTCAAGAACATCGATTGTAGGTCCTATATGGCCGTGGGTTGCAGCTGGCTGGTATCAGAGCCACCCACATGCCGTATATACGGGGTCCTGCTGTGCTCAGATCGACATATATCGACACAAGAACATCTCCTGTAGGTCCTATATGGCCGTGGGTTGCATCTGGCTGGTAACAGAGCTACCCCCATGCTGTATATACGGCGCCCAACTGTGCTCAGATCGACATATATCGACTCAAGAACATCGCCTGTAGGTCCTGTATAGCCGTGGGTTGCATCTGGCTGGTATCAGAGCTACCCCCATGCTGTATATACGGGGCCCAGCTGTGCTCAGATCGACATATATCGACTCAAAAACATCGCCTGTAGGTCCTATATGGCCGTGGGTTGCAGCTGGCTGGTATCAGAGCTAACCCCATGCTGTATATACGTGGCCCAGCTGTGCTTAGATCGACATATATCGACTCAAGAACATCGGCTGTAGGTCCTATATGGCCGTGGGTTGCATCTGGCTGGTATCAGAGCAACCCACATGCCGTATATACGGGGCCCAGCTGTGTTCAAATCGACATATATCGACTCAAGAACATCGCCTGTAGGTCCTATATGGCCGTGGGTTGCATCTGGCTGGTATCAAAGCTACCCCCATGCTGTATATACGGCGCCCAGCTGTGCTCAGATCGACATATATCGAATCAAGAACATCGCCTGTAGGTCCTATATGGCCGTGGGTTGCATATGGCTGGTATCAGAGCTACCCCCATGCTGTATATACGGGGCCCAGCTGTGCTCAGATTGACATATATCGACTCAAGAACATCGGCTGTAGGTCCTATATAGCCGTGGGTTGCAGCTGGCTGGTATCACAGCTACCTCCGTGCTGTATATACGTTGCCCAGCTGTGCTCAGATCGACATATACCGACTCAAGAACATCGCCTGTAGGTCCTATATGGCCGTGGGTTGCAGCTGGCTGGTATCACAGCTACCGCCATGCTGTATATACGTGGCCCAGATGTGCTCAGATCGACATATATCGACTCAAGAACATCGCCTGTAGGTCCTATATGCCCGTGGGTTGCATCTGCTACCCCCATGCTGTATTTACGGGGCCCAGCTGTGTTCAGATCGACATATATCGACTCAAAAACATCGCCTGTAGGTCCTATATGGCCGTGGGTTGCAGCTGGTTGGTATCAGAGCTACCCCCATGCTGTATATACGTGGCCCAGCTGTGCTCAGATCCACATATATCGACTCAAGAACATCGCCTGTAGGTCCTATATGGCCGTGGGTTGCATCTGGCTGATATCAGAGCCACCCACATGCCGTATATACGGGGGCCCAGCTGTGCTCAGATCGACATATATCGATTCAAGAACATCGCCTGTAGGTCCTATATGGCGGTGGGTTGCATCTGGCTGGTATCAGAGCCACCCACATGCCGTATATACGGGGCCCAGCTTGTGCTCAGATCGACATATATCGACTCAAGAACATCGCCTGTAGGTCCTGTATGGCCGTAAGTTGCATCTGGCTGGTATCAGAGCTACCCCCATGGTGTATATACGGCGCCCAGCTGTGCTCAGATCGACATATATCGACTCAAGAACATCGCCTGTAGGTTCTATATGGCTGTGGGTTGCATCTGGCTGGTATCAGAGCTACCCCCATGCTGTATATACGAGGCCCAGCTGTGCTCAGATCGACATATATCGACTCAAGAACATCGCCTGTAGGTGCTATATGGCCGTGGGTTGCATCTGGCTGGTATCAGAGCAACCCCCATGCTGTATATACGTGGCCCAGCTGTGCTTAGATCGACACATATCGACTCAAAAACATCGCCTGTAGGTCCTATATGGCCGTGGGTTGCATCTGGATGGTATCAGAGCCACCCACATGCCGTATATACGGGGCCCAGCTGTGCTCAGATCGACATATAACGACTCAAGAACATCGCCTGTAGGTCATATATGGTGGGTTGCATCTGGCTGGTAACAGAGCTACCTCCATGCTGTATATACCGCGCCCAACTGTGCTCAGATCGACATATATCGACTCAAGAACATCGCCTGTAGGTCCTATATGGCCGTGAGTTGCAGCTGACTGGTATCAGAGCCACCCACATGCCGTATATACGGGGTCCAGCTGTGCTCAGATCGACATATATCGACACAAGAACATCGCCTGGAGGTCCTATATGGCCGTGGGTTGCATCTGGCTGGTAACAGAGCTACCCCCATGCTGTATATACGGCGCCCAACTGTGCTCAGATCGACATATATCGACTCAAGAACATCGCCTGTAGGTCCTATATGGCCGTGTGTTGCAGCTGGCTGGTATCAGAGCTACCCCCAGGCTGTATATACGTTGCCCAGCTGTGCTCAGATCGACATATATCGACTCAAGAACATCGCCTGTAGGTACTATATGGCCGTGGGTTGCATCTGGCTGGTATTAGAGCTACCCCCATGCTGTATATACGGCGCCCAGCTGTGCTCAGATCGACATATATCGACTCAAGAACATCGGCTGTAGGTCCTATATGGCCGTGGGTTGCATCTGGCTGGTATCAGTGCTACCCCCATGCTGTATATACGGCGCCCAGCTGTGCTCAGATCGACATATATCGACTCATGAACATCGCCTGTAGGTCCTATATGGCCGTGGGTTGCATCTGGCTGGTATCAGAGCCACCCACATGCCGTATATACGGGGCCCAGCTGTGCTCAGATCGACATATATCGACTCAAGAACATCGCCTGTAGGTGCTATATGGCCGTGGGTTGCATCTGGTTGGTATCAGAGCTACCCCCATGCTGTATATACTGCGCCCAGCTGTGCTCAGATCGACATATATCGACTCAAGAACATCGCCTGTTGGTCCTATATGCCCGTGGGTTGCATCTGCTACCCCCATGCTGTATATACGAGGCCCAGCTGTGCTCAGATCGACATATATCTATCGACTCAAGAACATCGCCTGTAGGTACTATATGGCCGTGGGTTGCATCTGGCTGATATCAGAGCCACCCACATGCCGTATATACGCGGCCCCAGCTGTGCTCAGATCGACATATATCGACTCAAGAACATCGCCTGTAGGTCCTATATGGCCGTGGGTTGCATCTGGCTGGTATCAGAGCCACCCACATGCCGTATATACGGGGCCCAGCTGTGCTCAGATCGCCATATATCGACACAAGAACATCGCCTGTAGGTGCTATATGGCCGTGGGTTGCATCTGGCTGGTATCACAGCTACCCCCATGCTGTATATACGGCGCCCAGCTGTGCTCAGATCGACATATATCGACTCAAGAACATCGCCTGTGGGTCTTATATGGCCGTGGGTTGCAGCTGGCTGGTATCAGAGCTACCCCCAGGCTGTATATACGTGGCCCAGCTGTGCTCAGATCGACATATATCGACTCAAGAACATCGCCTGTAGGTGCTATATGGCCTTGGGTTGCATCTGGCTGGTATCAGAGCTACCCCCATGCTGTATATACGTGGCCCAGCTGTGCTCAGATCGACATATATCGACTCAAGAACATCGCCTGTAGGTCCTATATGCCCGTGGGTTGCATCTGGCTGGAATCAGAGCCACCCACATGCTGCATATAAAGGGCATAGCGGAGCTCATATCGACATATATCGACTCAAGAACATCGCCTGTAGGTCCTATATGGGCATAGGTTGCACCTGGCTGGTGTCGGAGCGGCCCAATGCTGCATATACGGCGTATAGCGGTGCTCAGATCGACTCAAGAACATCGCCTGTAGGTCCTATATGGCCGTGGGTTGCATCTGGCTGACGTCAGAGCCACCCACATGCCGTATATACGGGGGCCTAGCTGTGCTCAGATCGACATATATCGATTCAAGAACATCGCCTGTAGGTCCTATATGGCGGTGGGTTGCATCTGGCTGGTATCAGAGCCACCCACATGCCGTATATACGGGGCCCAGTTTGTGCTCAGATCGACATAAATCGACTCAAGAACATCGCCTGTAGGTCCTGTATGGCCGTAAGTTGCATCTGGCTGGTATCAGAGCTACCCCCATGGTGTATATACGGCGCCCAGCTGTGCTCAGATCGACATATATCGACTCAAGAACATCGCCTGTAGGTTCTATATGGCTGTGGGTTGCATCTGGCTGGTATCAGAGCTACCCCCATGCTGTATATACGAGGCCCAGCTGTGCTCAGATCGACATATATCGACTCAAGAACATCGCCTGTAGGTGCTATATGGCCGTGGGTTGCATCTGGCTGGTATCAGAGCAACCCCCATGCTGTATATACGAGGCCCAGCTGTGCTCAGATCGACATATATCGACTCAAGAACATCACCTGTAGGTCCTGTATGGGCATAGGTTGCACCTGGCTGGTGTCGGAGCGGCCCCAATGCTGCATATACGGCGCATAGCGGTGCTCAGATCGACTCAAGAACATCGCCTGTAGGTCCTATATGGCCGTGGGTTGCATCTGGCTGATATCAGAGCCACCCACATGCCGTATATACGGGGCCCAGCTGTGCTCAGATCGACATATATCGACTCAAAAACATTGCCTGTAGGTCCTATATGGACGTGGGTTGCAGCTGGCTGGTATCACAGCTACCCCCATGCTGTATATACGTGGCCCAGATGTGCTCAGATCGACATATATCGACTCAAGAACAGCGCCTGGAGGTCCTATATGGCCGTGGGTTGCATCTGGCTGGTATCAGAGCCACCCACATGCCGTATATACGGGGCCCAGCTTGTGCTCAGATCGACATATATCGACTCAAAAACATTGCCTGTAGGTCCTATATGGCCGTGGGTTGCAGCTTGCTGGTATCAGAGCTACCCCCATGCTGTATATACGTGGCCCAGCTGTGCTTAGATCGACACATATCGACTCAAAAACATCGCCTGTACGTCCTATATGGCCGTGGGTTGCATCTGGATGGTATCAGAGCCACCCACATGCCGTATATACGGGGCCCAGCTGTGCTCAGATCGACATATAACGACTCAAGAACATCGCCTGTAGGGCATATATGGTGGGTTGCATCTGGCTGGTAATAGAGCTACCTCCATGCTGTATATACGGCGCCCAACTGTGCTCAGATCGACATATATCGACTCAAGAACATCGCCTGTAGGTCCTATATGGCCGTGGGTTGCAGCTGACTGGTATCAGAGCCACCCACATGCCGTATATACGGGGTCCAGCTGTGCTGAGATCGACATATATCGACACAAGAACATCGCCTGGAGGTCCTATATGGCCGTGGGTTGCATCTGGCTGGAAACAGAGCTACCCCCATGCTGTATATACGGCGCCCAACTGTGCTCAGATCGACATATATCGACTCAAGAACATCGCCTGTAGGTCCTATATGGCCGTGGGTTGCATCTGGCTGGTATCAGAGCTACCCCCATGCTGTATATACGAGGCCCAGCTGTGCTCAGATCGACATATATCGACTCAAGAACATCGCCTGTGGGTCTTATATGGCCGTGTGTTGCAGCTGGCTGGTATCAGAGCTACCCCCAGGCTGTATATACGTTGCCCAGCTGTGCTCAGATCGACATATATCGACTCAAGAACATCGCCTGTAGGTACTATATGGCCGTGGGTTGCATCTGGCTGGTATTAGAGCTACCCCCATGTTGTATATACGGCGCCCAGCTGTGCTCAGATCGACATATATCGACTCTAGAACATCGCCTGTAGGTCCTATATGGCCGTGGGTTGCATCTGGCTGGTATCAGAGCAACCCCCATGCTGTATATACGAGGCCAAGCTGTGCTCAGATCGACATATATCGACTCAAGAACATCACCTGTAGGTCCTATATGGGCATAGGTTGCACCTGGCTGGTGTCGGAGCGGCCCCAATGCTGCATATACGGCGCATAGCGGTGCTCAGATCGACTCAAGAACATCGCCTGTAGGTCCTATATGGCCGTGGGTTGCATCTGGCTGATATCAGAGCCACCCACATGCCGTATATACGGGGCCCAGCTGTGCTCAGATCGACATATATCGACTCAAAAACATTGCCTGTAGGTCCTATATGGACGTGGGTTGCAGCTGGCTGGTATCACAGCTACCCCCATGCTGTATATACGTGGCCCAGATGTGCTCAGATCGACATATATCGACTCAAGAACAGCGCCTGGAGGTCCTATATGGCCGTGGGTTGCATCTGGCTGGTATCAGAGCCACCCACATGCCGTATATACGGGGCCCAGCTTGTGCTCAGATCGACATATATCGACTCAAAAACATTGCCTGTAGGTCCTATATGGCCGTGGGTTGCAGCTTGCTGGTATCAGAGCTACCCCCATGCTGTATATACGGGGTCCAGCTGTGCTCAGATCGACATATATCGACACAAGAACATCGCCTGGAGGTCCTATATGGCCGTGGGTTGCATCTGGCTGGTAACAGAGCTACCCCCATGCTGTATATACGGCGCCCAACTGTGCTCAGATCGACATATATCGACTCAAGAACATCGCCTGTAGGTCCTATATGGCCGTGGGTTGCATCTGGCTGGTATCAGAGCTACCCCCATGCTGTATATACGAGGCCCAGCTGTGCTCAGATCGACATATATCGACTCAAGAACATCGCCTGTGGGTCTTATATGGCCGTGTGTTGCAGCTGGCTGGTATCAGAGCTACCCCCAGGCTGTATATACGTTGCCCAGCTGTGCTCAGATCGACATATATCGACTCAAGAACATCGCCTGTAGGTACTATATGGCCGTGGGTTGCATCTGGCTGGTATTAGAGCTACCCCCATGCTGTATATACGGCGCCCACCTGTGCTCAGATCGACATATATCGACTCTAGAACATCGCCTGTAGGTCCTATATGGCCGTGAGTTGCATCTGGCTGGTATCAGTGCTACCCCCATGCTGTATATACGGCGCCCAGCTGTGCTCAGATCGACATATATCGACTCATGAACATCGCCTGTAGGTCCTATATGGCCGTGGGTTGCATCTGGCTGGTATCAGAGCCACCCACATGCCGTATATACGGGGCCCAGCTGTGCTCAGATCGACATATATCGACTCAAGAACATCGCCTGTAGGTGCTATATGGCCGTGGGTTGCATCTGGCTGGTATCAGAGCTACCCCCATGCTGTATATACTGCGCCCAGCTGTGCTCAGATCAACATATATCGACTCAAGAACATCGCCTGTAGGTCCTATATGCCCGTGGGTTGCATCTGGCTGGTATCACAGCTACCCCCATGCTGTATATACGGCGCCCAGCTGTGCTCAGATCGACATATATCGACTCAAGAACATCGCCTGTAGGTTCTATATGGCTGTGGGTTGCATCTGGCTGGTATCAGAGCTACCCCCATGCTGTATATACGAGGCCCAGCTGTGCTCAGATCGACATATATCGACTCAAGAACATCGCCTGTAGGTGCTATATGGCCGTGGGTTGCATCTGGCTGGTATCAGAGCAACCCCCATGCTGTATATACGTGGCCCAGCTGTGCTTAGATCGACACATATCGACTCAAAAACATCGCCTGTAGGTCCTATATGGCCGTGGGTTGCATCTGGATGGTATCAGAGCCACCCACATGCCGTATATACGGGGCCCAGCTGTGCTCAGATCGACATATAACGACTCAAGAACATCGCCTGTAGGTCATATATGGTGGGTTGCATCTGGCTGGTAACAGAGCTACCTCCATGCTGTATATACCGCGCCCAACTGTGCTCAGATCGACATATATCGACTCAAGAACATCGCCTGTAGGTCCTATATGGCCGTGGGTTGCAGCTGACTGGTATCAGAGCCACCCACATGCCGTATATACGGGGTCCAGCTGTGCTCAGATCGACATATATCGACACAAGAACATCGCCTGGAGGTCCTATATGGCCGTGGGTTGCATCTGGCTGGTAACAGAGCTACCCCCATGCTGTATATACGGCGCCCAACTGTGCTCAGATCGACATATATCGACTCAAGAACATCGCCTGTAGGTCCTATATGGCCGTGTGTTGCAGCTGGCTGGTATCAGAGCTACCCCCAGGCTGTATATACGTTGCCCAGCTGTGCTCAGATCGACATATATCGACTCAAGAACATCGCCTGTAGGTACTATATGGCCGTGGGTTGCATCTGGCTGGTATTAGAGCTACCCCCATGCTGTATATACGGCGCCCAGCTGTGCTCAGATCGACATATATCGACTCAAGAACATCGGCTGTAGGTCCTATATGGCCGTGGGTTGCATCTGGCTGGTATCAGTGCTACCCCCATGCTGTATATACGGCGCCCAGCTGTGCTCAGATCGACATATATCGACTCATGAACATCGCCTGTAGGTCCTATATGGCCGTGGGTTGCATCTGGCTGGTATCAGAGCCACCCACATGCCGTATATACGGGGCCCAGCTGTGCTCAGATCGACATATATCGACTCAAGAACATCGCCTGTAGGTGCTATATGGCCGTGGGTTGCATCTGGTTGGTATCAGAGCTACCCCCATGCTGTATATACTGCGCCCAGCTGTGCTCAGATCGACATATATCGACTCAAGAACATCGCCTGTTGGTCCTATATGCCCGTGGGTTGCATCTGCTACCCCCATGCTGTATATACGAGGCCCAGCTGTGCTCAGATCGACATATATCTATCGACTCAAGAACATCGCCTGTAGGTACTATATGGCCGTAGGTTGCATCTGGCTGATATCAGAGCCACCCACATGCCGTATATACGCGGCCCCAGCTGTGCTCAGATCGACATATATCGACTCAAGAACATCGCCTGTAGGTCCTATATGGCCGTGGGTTGCATCTGGCTGGTATCAGAGCCACCCACATGCCGTATATACGGGGCCCAGCTGTGCTCAGATCGCCATATATCGACACAAGAACATCGCCTGTAGGTGCTATATGGCCGTGGGTTGCATCTGGCTGGTATCACAGCTACCCCCATGCTGTATATACGGCGCCCAGCTGTGCTCAGATCGACATATATCGACTCAAGAACATCGCCTGTGGGTCTTATATGGCCGTGGGTTGCAGCTGGCTGGTATCAGAGCTACCCCCAGGCTGTATATACGTGGCCCAGCTGTGCTCAGATCGACATATATCGACTCAAGAACATCGCCTGTAGGTGCTATATGGCCTTGGGTTGCATCTGGCTGGTATCAGAGCTACCCCCATGCTGTATATACGTGGCCCAGCTGTGCTCAGATCGACATATATCGACTCAAGAACATCGCCTGTAGGTCCTATATGCCCGTGGGTTGCATCTGGCTGGAATCAGAGCCACCCACATGCTGCATATAAAGGGCATAGCGGAGCTCATATCGACATATATCGACTCAAGAACATCGCCTGTAGGTCCTATATGGGCATAGGTTGCACCTGGCTGGTGTCGGAGCGGCCCAATGCTGCATATACGGCGTATAGCGGTGCTCAGATCGACTCAAGAACATCGCCTGTAGGTCCTATATGGCCGTGGGTTGCATCTGGCTGACGTCAGAGCCACCCACATGCCGTATATACGGGGGCCTAGCTGTGCTCAGATCGACATATATCGATTCAAGAACATCGCCTGTAGGTCCTATATGGCGGTGGGTTGCATCTGGCTGGTATCAGAGCCACCCACATGCCGTATATACGGGGCCCAGTTTGTGCTCAGATCGACATAAATCGACTCAAGAACATCGCCTGTAGGTCCTGTATGGCCGTAAGTTGCATCTGGCTGGTATCAGAGCTACCCCCATGGTGTATATACGGCGCCCAGCTGTGCTCAGATCGACATATATCGACTCAAGAACATCGCCTGTAGGTTCTATATGGCTGTGGGTTGCATCTGGCTGGTATCAGAGCTACCCCCATGCTGTATATACGAGGCCCAGCTGTGCTCAGATCGACATATATCGACTCAAGAACATCGCCTGTAGGTGCTATATGGCCGTGGGTTGCATCTGGCTGGTATCAGAGCAACCCCCATGCTGTATATACGAGGCCCAGCTGTGCTCAGATCGACATATATCGACTCAAGAACATCACCTGTAGGTCCTGTATGGGCATAGGTTGCACCTGGCTGGTGTCGGAGCGGCCCCAATGCTGCATATACGGCGCATAGCGGTGCTCAGATCGACTCAAGAACATCGCCTGTAGGTCCTATATGGCCGTGGGTTGCATCTGGCTGATATCAGAGCCACCCACATGCCGTATATACGGGGCCCAGCTGTGCTCAGATCGACATATATCGACTCAAAAACATTGCCTGTAGGTCCTATATGGACGTGGGTTGCAGCTGGCTGGTATCACAGCTACCCCCATGCTGTATATACGTGGCCCAGATGTGCTCAGATCGACATATATCGACTCAAGAACAGCGCCTGGAGGTCCTATATGGCCGTGGGTTGCATCTGGCTGGTATCAGAGCCACCCACATGCCGTATATACGGGGCCCAGCTTGTGCTCAGATCGACATATATCGACTCAAAAACATTGCCTGTAGGTCCTATATGGCCGTGGGTTGCAGCTTGCTGGTATCAGAGCTACCCCCATGCTGTATATACGTGGCCCAGCTGTGCTTAGATCGACACATATCGACTCAAAAACATCGCCTGTACGTCCTATATGGCCGTGGGTTGCATCTGGATGGTATCAGAGCCACCCACATGCCGTATATACGGGGCCCAGCTGTGCTCAGATCGACATATAACGACTCAAGAACATCGCCTGTAGGGCATATATGGTGGGTTGCATCTGGCTGGTAATAGAGCTACCTCCATGCTGTATATACGGCGCCCAACTGTGCTCAGATCGACATATATCGACTCAAGAACATCGCCTGTAGGTCCTATATGGCCGTGGGTTGCAGCTGACTGGTATCAGAGCCACCCACATGCCGTATATACGGGGTCCAGCTGTGCTGAGATCGACATATATCGACACAAGAACATCGCCTGGAGGTCCTATATGGCCGTGGGTTGCATCTGGCTGGAAACAGAGCTACCCCATGCTGTATATACGGCGCCCAACTGTGCTCAGATCGACATATATCGACTCAAGAACATCGCCTGTAGGTCCTATATGGCCGTGGGTTGCATCTGGCTGGTATCAGAGCTACCCCCATGCTGTATATACGAGGCCCAGCTGTGCTCAGATCGACATATATCGACTCAAGAACATCGCCTGTGGGTCTTATATGGCCGTGTGTTGCAGCTGGCTGGTATCAGAGCTACCCCCAGGCTGTATATACGTTGCCCAGCTGTGCTCAGATCGACATATATCGACTCAAGAACATCGCCTGTAGGTACTATATGGCCGTGGGTTGCATCTGGCTGGTATTAGAGCTACCCCCATGCTGTATATACGGCGCCCAGCTGTGCTCAGATCGACATATATCGACTCTAGAACATCGCCTGTAGGTCCTATATGGCCGTGGGTTGCATCTGGCTGGTATCAGAGCAACCCCCATGCTGTATATACGAGGCCCAGCTGTGCTCAGATCGACATATATCGACTCAAGAACATCACCTGTAGGTCCTATATGGGCATAGGTTGCACCTGGCTGGTGTCGGAGCGGCCCCAATGCTGCATATACGGCGCATAGCGGTGCTCAGATCGACTCAAGAACATCGCC
The DNA here is from genome assembly GCA_963942505.1 of Lordithon lunulatus. Classification (NCBI taxonomy): domain Eukaryota; kingdom Metazoa; phylum Arthropoda; class Insecta; order Coleoptera; family Staphylinidae; genus Lordithon; species Lordithon lunulatus. The sequence goes on along the minus strand of OZ012674.1, from coordinate 23,778,155 downwards.
TGTAGGTCCTATATGGCCGTGGGTTGCATCTGGCTGATATCAGAGCCACCCACATGCCGTATATACGGGGCCCAGCTGTGCTCAGATCGACATATATCGACTCAAAAACATTGCCTGTAGGTCCTATATGGACGTGGGTTGCAGCTGGCTGGTATCACAGCTACCCCCATGCTGTATATACGTGGCCCAGATGTGCTCAGATCGACATATATCGACTCAAGAACAGCGCCTGGAGGTCCTATATGGCCGTGGGTTGCATCTGGCTGGTATCAGAGCCACCCACATGCCGTATATACGGGGCCCAGCTTGTGCTCAGATCGACATATATCGACTCAAAAACATTGCCTGTAGGTCCTATATGGCCGTGGGTTGCAGCTTGCTGGTATCAGAGCTACCCCCATGCTGTATATACGGGGTCCAGCTGTGCTCAGATCGACATATATCGACACAAGAACATCGCCTGGAGGTCCTATATGGCCGTGGGTTGCATCTGGCTGGTAACAGAGCTACCCCCATGCTGTATATACGGCGCCCAACTGTGCTCAGATCGACATATATCGACTCAAGAACATCGCCTGTAGGTCCTATATGGCCGTGGGTTGCATCTGGCTGGTATCAGAGCTACCCCCATGCTGTATATACGAGGCCCAGCTGTGCTCAGATCGACATATATCGACTCAAGAACATCGCCTGTGGGTCTTATATGTCCGTGTGTTGCAGCTGGCTGGTATCAGAGCTACCCCCAGGCTGTATATACGTTGCCCAGCTGTGCTCAGATCGACATATATCGACTCAAGAACATCGCCTGTAGGTACTATATGGCCGTGGGTTGCATCTGGCTGGTATTAGAGCTACCCCCATGCTGTATATACGGCGCCCAGCTGTGCTCAGATCGACATATATCGACTCTAGAACATCGCCTGTAGGTCCTATATGGCCGTGAGTTGCATCTGGCTGGTATCAGTGCTACCCCCATGCTGTATATACGGCGCCCAGCTGTGCTCAGATCGACATATATCGACTCATGAACATCGCCTGTAGGTCCTATATGGCCGTGGGTTGCATCTGGCTGGTATCAGAGCCACCCACATGCCGTATATACGGGGCCCAGCTGTGCTCAGATCGACATATATCGACTCAAGAACATCGCCTGTAGGTGCTATATGGCCGTGGGTTGCATCTGGCTGGTATCAGAGCTACCCCCATGCTGTATATACTGCGCCCAGCTGTGCTCAGATCAACATATATCGACTCAAGAACATCGCCTGTAGGTCCTATATGGCCGTGGGTTGCATCTGGCTGGTATCAGAGCTACCCCCATGCTGTATATACGAGGCCCAGCTGTGCTCAGATCGACATATATCGACTCAAGAACATCGCCTGTGGGTCTTATATGGCCGTGTGTTGCAGCTGGCTGGTATCAGAGCTACCCCCAGGCTGTATATACGTTGCCCAGCTGTGCTCAGATCGACATATATCGACTCAAGAACATCGCCTGTAGGTACTATATGGCCGTGGGTTGCATCTGGCTGGTATTAGAGCTACCCCCATGCTGTATATACGGCGCCCAGCTGTGCTCAGATCGACATATATCGACTCTAGAACATCGCCTGTAGGTCCTATATGGCCGTGAGTTGCATCTGGCTGGTATCAGTGCTACCCCCATGCTGTATATACGGCGCCCAGCTGTGCTCAGATCGACATATATCGACTCATGAACATCGCCTGTAGGTCCTATATGGCCGTGGGTTGCATCTGGCTGGTATCAGAGCCACCCACATGCCGTATATACGGGGCCCAGCTGTGCTCAGATCGACATATATCGACTCAAGAACATCGCCTGTAGGTGCTATATGGCCGTGGGTTGCATCTGGCTGGTATCAGAGCTACCCCCATGCTGTATATACTGCGCCCAGCTGTGCTCAGATCAACATATATCGACTCAAGAACATCGCCTGTAGGTCCTATATGCCCGTGGGTTGCATCTGGCTGGTATCACAGCTACCCCCATGCTGTATATACGGCGCCCAGCTGTGCTCAGATCGACATATATCGACTCAAGAACATCGCCTGTAGGTTCTATATGGCTGTGGGTTGCATCTGGCTGGTATCAGAGCTACCCCCATGCTGTATATACGAGGCCCAGCTGTGCTCAGATCGACATATATCGACACAAGAACATCGCCTGTAGGTGCTATATGGCCGTGGGTTGCATCTGGCTGGTATCACAGCTACCCCCATGCTGTATATACGGCGCCCAGCTGTGCTCAGATCGACATATATCGACTCAAGAACATCGCCTGTGGGTCTTATATGGCCGTGGGTTGCAGCTGGCTGGTATCAGAGCTACCCCCAGGCTGTATATACGTGGCCCAGCTGTGCTCAGATCGACATATATCGACTCAAGAACATCGCCTGTAGGTGCTATATGGCCTTGGGTTGCATCTGGCTGGTATCAGAGCTACCCCCATGCTGTATATACGTGGCCCAGCTGTGCTCAGATCGACATATATCGACTCAAGAACATCGCCTGTAGGTCCTATATGCCCGTGGGTTGCATCTGGCTGGAATCAGAGCCACCCACATGCTGCATATAAAGGGCATAGCGGAGCTCATATCGACATATATCGACTCAAGAACATCGCCTGTAGGTCCTATATGGGCATAGGTTGCACCTGGCTGGTGTCGGAGCGGCCCAATGCTGCATATACGGCGTATAGCGGTGCTCAGATCGACTCAAGAACATCGCCTGTAGGTCCTATATGGCCGTGGGTTGCATCTGGCTGACGTCAGAGCCACCCACATGCCGTATATACGGGGGCCTAGCTGTGCTCAGATCGACATATATCGATTCAAGAACATCGCCTGTAGGTCCTATATGGCGGTGGGTTGCATCTGGCTGGTATCAGAGCCACCCACATGCCGTATATACGGGGCCCAGTTTGTGCTCAGATCGACATAAATCGACTCAAGAACATCGCCTGTAGGTCCTGTATGGCCGTAAGTTGCATCTGGCTGGTATCAGAGCTACCCCCATGGTGTATATACGGCGCCCAGCTGTGCTCAGATCGACATATATCGACTCAAGAACATCGCCTGTAGGTTCTATATGGCTGTGGGTTGCATCTGGCTGGTATCAGAGCTACCCCCATGCTGTATATACGAGGCCCAGCTGTGCTCAGATCGACATATATCGACTCAAGAACATCGCCTGTAGGTGCTATATGGCCGTGGGTTGCATCTGGCTGGTATCAGAGCAACCCCCATGCTGTATATACGAGGCCCAGCTGTGCTCAGATCGACATATATCGACTCAAGAACATCACCTGTAGGTCCTGTATGGGCATAGGTTGCACCTGGCTGGTGTCGGAGCGGCCCCAATGCTGCATATACGGCGCATAGCGGTGCTCAGATCGACTCAAGAACATCGCCTGTAGGTCCTATATGGCCGTGGGTTGCATCTGGCTGATATCAGAGCCACCCACATGCCGTATATACGGGGCCCAGCTGTGCTCAGATCGACATATATCGACTCAAAAACATTGCCTGTAGGTCCTATATGGACGTGGGTTGCAGCTGGCTGGTATCACAGCTACCCCCATGCTGTATATACGTGGCCCAGATGTGCTCAGATCGACATATATCGACTCAAGAACAGCGCCTGGAGGTCCTATATGGCCGTGGGTTGCATCTGGCTGGTATCAGAGCCACCCACATGCCGTATATACGGGGCCCAGCTTGTGCTCAGATCGACATATATCGACTCAAAAACATTGCCTGTAGGTCCTATATGGCCGTGGGTTGCAGCTTGCTGGTATCAGAGCTACCCCCATGCTGTATATACGTGGCCCAGCTGTGCTTAGATCGACACATATCGACTCAAAAACATCGCCTGTACGTCCTATATGGCCGTGGGTTGCATCTGGATGGTATCAGAGCCACCCACATGCCGTATATACGGGGCCCAGCTGTGCTCAGATCGACATATAACGACTCAAGAACATCGCCTGTAGGGCATATATGGTGGGTTGCATCTGGCTGGTAATAGAGCTACCTCCATGCTGTATATACGGCGCCCAACTGTGCTCAGATCGACATATATCGACTCAAGAACATCGCCTGTAGGTCCTATATGGCCGTGGGTTGCAGCTGACTGGTATCAGAGCCACCCACATGCCGTATATACGGGGTCCAGCTGTGCTGAGATCGACATATATCGACACAAGAACATCGCCTGGAGGTCCTATATGGCCGTGGGTTGCATCTGGCTGGAAACAGAGCTACCCCCATGCTGTATATACGGCGCCCAACTGTGCTCAGATCGACATATATCGACTCAAGAACATCGCCTGTAGGTCCTATATGGCCGTGGGTTGCATCTGGCTGGTATCAGAGCTACCCCCATGCTGTATATACGAGGCCCAGCTGTGCTCAGATCGACATATATCGACTCAAGAACATCGCCTGTGGGTCTTATATGGCCGTGTGTTGCAGCTGGCTGGTATCAGAGCTACCCCCAGGCTGTATATACGTTGCCCAGCTGTGCTCAGATCGACATATATCGACTCAAGAACATCGCCTGTAGGTACTATATGGCCGTGGGTTGCATCTGGCTGGTATTAGAGCTACCCCCATGCTGTATATACGGCGCCCAGCTGTGCTCAGATCGACATATATCGACTCTAGAACATCGCCTGTAGGTCCTATATGGCCGTGGGTTGCATCTGGCTGGTATCAGAGCAACCCCCATGCTGTATATACGAGGCCCAGCTGTGCTCAGATCGACATATATCGACTCAAGAACATCACCTGTAGGTCCTATATGGGCATAGGTTGCACCTGGCTGGTGTCGGAGCGGCCCCAATGCTGCATATACGGCGCATAGCGGTGCTCAGATCGACTCAAGAACATCGCCTGTAGGTCCTATATGGCCGTGGGTTGCATCTGGCTGATATCAGAGCCACCCACATGCCGTATATACGGGGCCCAGCTGTGCTCAGATCGACATATATCGACTCAAAAACATTGCCTGTAGGTCCTATATGGACGTGGGTTGCAGCTGGCTGGTATCACAGCTACCCCCATGCTGTATATACGTGGCCCAGATGTGCTCAGATCGACATATATCGACTCAAGAACAGCGCCTGGAGGTCCTATATGGCCGTGGGTTGCATCTGGCTGGTATCAGAGCCACCCACATGCCGTATATACGGGGCCCAGCTTGTGCTCAGATCGACATATATCGACTCAAAAACATTGCCTGTAGGTCCTATATGGCCGTGGGTTGCAGCTTGCTGGTATCAGAGCTACCCCCATGCTGTATATACGGGGTCCAGCTGTGCTCAGATCGACATATATCGACACAAGAACATCGCCTGGAGGTCCTATATGGCCGTGGGTTGCATCTGGCTGGTAACAGAGCTACCCCCATGCTGTATATACGGCGCCCAGCTGTGCTCAGATCGACATATATCGACTCAAGAACATCGCCTGTGGGTCTTATATGTCCGTGTGTTGCAGCTGGCTGGTATCAGAGCTACCCCCAGGCTGTATATACGTTGCCCAGCTGTGCTCAGATCGACATATATCGACTCAAGAACATCGCCTGTAGGTACTATATGGCCGTGGGTTGCATCTGGCTGGTATTAGAGCTACCCCCATGCTGTATATACGGCGCCCAGCTGTGCTCAGATCGACATATATCGACTCTAGAACATCGCCTGTAGGTCCTATATGGCCGTGAGTTGCATCTGGCTGGTATCAGTGCTACCCCCATGCTGTATATACGGCGCCCAGCTGTGCTCAGATCGACATATATCGACTCATGAACATCGCCTGTAGGTCCTATATGGCCGTGGGTTGCATCTGGCTGGTATCAGAGCCACCCACATGCCGTATATACGGGGCCCAGCTGTGCTCAGATCGACATATATCGACTCAAGAACATCGCCTGTAGGTGCTATATGGCCGTGGGTTGCATCTGGCTGGTATCAGAGCTACCCCCATGCTGTATATACTGCGCCCAGCTGTGCTCAGATCAACATATATCGACTCAAGAACATCGCCTGTAGGTCCTATATGCCCGTGGGTTGCATCTGCTACCCCCATGCTGTATATACGAGGCCCAGCTATGCTCAGATCGACATATATCGACTCAAGAACATCGCCTGTAGGTACTATATGGCCGTGGGTTGCATCTGGCTGATATCAGAGCCACCCACATGCCGTATATACGCGGGCCCAGCTGTGCTCAGATCGACATATATCGACTCAAGAACATCGCCTGTAGGTCCTATATGGCCGTGGGTTGCATCTGGCTGGTATCAGAGCCACCCACATGCCGTATATACGGGGCCCAGCTGCGCTCAGATCGACATATATCGACTCAAGAACATCGCCTGTAGGTGCTATATGGCCGTGGGTTGCATCTGGCTGGTATCACAGCTACCCCCATGCTGTATATACGTGGCCCAGCTGTGCTCAGATCGACATATATCGACTCAAGAACATCGCCTTTAGGTCCTATATAGCCGTGGGTTGCAGCTGGCTGGTATCTCAGCCACCCACATGCCGTATATACGGGGCCCAGCTGTGCTCAGATCGACATATATCGACTCAAGAATATCGCCTGTAGGTCCTATATAGCCGTGGGTTGTATCTGGCTGGTATCAGAGCTACCTCCATGCTGTATATACAGGGCCCAGCTGTGCTCAGATCGACATATATCGACTCAAAAACATCGCCTGTAGGTCCTATATGGCCGTGGGTTGCAGCTTGCTGGTATCAGAGCTACCCCCATGCTGTATATACGTGGCCCAGCTGTGCTTAGATCGACACATATCGACTCAAAAACATCGCCTGTAGGTCCTATATGGCCGTGGGTTGCATCTGGATGGTATCAGAGCCACGCACATGCCGTATATACGGGGCCCAGCTGTGCTCAGATCGACATATATCGACTCAAGAACATCGCCTGTAGGTCATATATGGTGGGTTGCATCTGGCTGGTAACAGAGCTACCTCCATGCTGTATATACGGCGCCCAACTGTGCTCAGATCGACATATATCGACTCAAGAACATCGCCTGTAGGTCCTATATGGCCGTGGGTTGCAGCTGACTGGTATCAGAGCCACCCACATGCCGTATATACGGGGTCCAGCTGTGCTCAGATCGACATATATCGACACAAGAACATCGCCTGTAGGTCCTATATGGCCGTGGGTTGCATCTGGCTGGTAACAGAGCTACCCCCATGCTGTATATACGGCGCCCAACTGTGCTCAGATCGACATATATCGACTCAAGAACATCGCCTGTAGGTCCTATATGGCCGTGGGTTGCATCTGGCTGGTATCAGAGCTACCCCCATGCTGTATATACGGGGCCCAGCTGTGCTCAGATCGACATATATCGACTCAAGAACATCGCCTGTAGGTCCTATATAGCCGTGGGTTGCAGCTGGCTGGTATCACGGCTACCGCCATGCTGTATATACGGAGCCCAGCTGTGCTCAGATCGACATATATCGACTCAAGAACCTCGCCTGTAGGTCCTATATGGCCGTGGGTTGCAGCTGGCTGGTATCAGAGCCACCCACATGCCGTATATACGGAGCCCAGCTGTGCTCAGATCGACATATATCGACTCAAGAACCTCGCCTGTAGGTCCTATATGGCCGTGGGTTGCAGCTGGCTGGTATCAGAGCCACCCACATGCCGTATATACGGGGTCCAGCTGTGCTCAGATCGACATATATCGACACAAGAACATCTCCTGTAGGTCCTATATGGCCGTGGGTTGCATCTGGCTGGTAACAGAGCTACCCCCATGCTGTATATACGGCGCCCAACTGTGCTCAGATCGACATATATCGACTCAAGAACATCGCCTGTAGGTCCTATATGGCCGTGGGTTGCATCTGGCTGGTATCAGAGCTACCCCCATGCTGTATATACGGGGCCCAGCTGTGCTCAGATCGACATATATCGACTCAAAAACATCGCCTGTAGGTCCTATATGGCCGTGGGTTGCAGCTGGCTGATATCAGAGCTAACCCCATGCTGTATATACGTGGCCCAGCTGTGCTTAGATCGACATATATCGACTCAAGAACATCGGCTGTAGGTCCTATATGGCCGTGGGTTGCATCTGGCTGGTATCAGAGCCACTCACATGCCGTATATACGGGGCCCAGCTGTGCTCAAATCGACATATATCGACTCAAGAACATCGCCTGTAGGTCCTATATGGCCGTGGGTTGCATCTGGCTGGTATCAAAGCTACCCCCATGCTGTATATACGGCGCCCAGCTGTGCTCAGATCGACATATATCGAATCAAGAACATCGCCTGTAGGTCCTATATGGCCGTGGGTTGCATATGGCTGGTATCAGAGCTACCCCCATGCTGTATATACGGGGCCCAGCTGTGCTCAGATTGACATATATCGACTCAAGAACATCGGCTGTAGGTCCTATATAGCCGTGGGTTGCAGCTGGCTGGTATCACAGCTACCCCCATGCTGTATATACGTGGCCCAGCTGTGCTCAGATCGACATATACCGACTCAAGAACATCGCCTGTAGGTCCTATATGGCCGTGGGTTGCAGCTGGCTGGTATCTCAGCTACCGCCATGCTGAATATACGTGGCCCAGATGTGCTCAGATCGACATATATCGACTCAAGAACATCGCCTGTAGGTCCTATATGCCCGTGGGTTGCATCTGCTACCCCCATGCTGTATATACGGGGCCCAGCTGTGCTCAGATCGACATATATCGACTCAAAAACATCACCTGTAGGTCCTATATGGCCGTGGGTTGCAGCTGGTTGGTATCAGAGCTACCCCCATGCTGTATATACGTGGCCCAGCTGTGCTCAGATCCACATATATCGACTCAAGAACATCGCCTGTAGGTCCTATATGGCCGTGGGTTGCATCTGGCTGGTATCAGAGCTACCCCCATGCTGTATATACGAGGCGCAGCTGTGCTCAGATCGACATATATCGACTCAAGAACATCGCCTGTAGGTCCTATATGGCCGTGGATTGCATCTGGCTGGTATCAGAGCCACCCACATGCCGTATATACGCGGGCCTAGCTGTGCTCAGATCGACATATATCGACTCAAGAACATCGCCTGTAGGTGCTATATGATCGTGGGTTGCATCTGGCTGGTATCAGAGCTACCACCATGCTGTATATACGGGGCCCAGCTGTGATCAGATCGACATATATCGACTCAAGAACATCGCCTGTAGGTCCTATATGGCCGTGGGTTGCAGCTGGCTGGTATCAGAGCTACACCCATGCTGTATATACGTGGCCCAGCTATGCTTAGATCAACATATATCGACTCAAGAACATCGCCTGTAGGTCCTATATGGCCGTGGGTTGCATATGGCTGGTATCAGAGCCACCCACATGCCGTATATACGGGGCCCAGCTGTGCTCAGATCGACATATATCGATTCAAGAACATCGCCTGTAGGTCCTATATTGGCCGTGGGTTGCATCTGGCTGGTATCAGAGCTACCACCATGCTGTATATACGGCGCTCAGCTGTGCTCAGATCGACATATATCGACTCAAGAACATCGCCTGGAGGTCCTATATGGCCGTGGGTTGTATCTGGCTGGTATGAGAGCCACCCACATGCCGTATATACGGGGCCCAGCTGTGCTCAAATCGACATATATCGACTCAAGAACATCGCCTGTAGGTCCTATATAGCCGTGGGTTGCACCTGGTTGATATCACAGCTACCCCCGTGCTGTATATACGTGGCCCAGATGTGCTCAGATCGACATATATCGACTCAAGAACATCGCCTGTAGGTCCTATATGGCCGTGGGTTGCAGTTGGCTGGTATCAGAGCCACCCATATGCAGTATATACGGGGCCCAGCTGTGCTCAGATCGACATACATCGACTCAAGAATATCGCCTGTAGGTCCTATATAGCCCTGGGTTGTATCTGGCTGGTATCAGAGCTACCCCCATGCTGTATATACGGGGCCCAGCTGTGCTCAGATCGACATATATCGACTCAAAAACATCGCCTGTATGTCCTATATGACCGTGGGTTGCAGCTTGCTGGTATCAGAGCTACCCCCATGCTGTATATACGTGGCCTAGCTGTGCTTAGATCGACACATATCGACTCAAAAACATCGCCTGTAGGTCCTATATGGCCGTGGGTTGCATCTGGATGGTATCAGAGCCACCCACATGCCGTATATACGGGGCCCAGCTGTGTTCAGATCGACATATATCGACTCAAGAACATCGCCTGTAGGTGCTATATGGCCGTGGGTTGCATCTGGCTGGTATCAGAGCTACCCCCATGCTGTATATACGGCGCCAAGCTGTGCTCAGATCGACATATATCGACTCAAGAACATCGCCTGTAGGTCCTATATGGCCGTGGGTTGCATCTGGCTGGTATCAGAGCTACCCCCATGCTGTATATACGGGGCCCAGCTGTGCTCAGATCGACATATATCGACTCAAAAACATCGCCTGTAGGTCCTATATGGCCGTGGGTTGCAGCTGGCTGGTATCAGAGCTACCCCCATGCTGTATATACGTGGCCCAGCTGTGCTTAGATCGACATATATCGACTCAAGAACATCGGCTGTAGGTCCTACATGGCCGTGGGTTGCATCTGGCTGGTATCAGAGCCACCCACATGCCGTATATACGGGACCCAGCTGTGCTCAAATCGACATATATCGACTCAAGAACATCGCCTGTAGGTCCTATATGGCCGTGGGTTGCATCTGGCTGGTATCAAAGCTACCCCCATGCTGTATATACGGCTCCCAGCTGTGCTCAGATCGATATATATCGACTCAAGAACATCGCCTGTAGGTCCTATATGGCCGTGGGTTGCATGTGGCTGGTATCAGAGCTACCCCCATGCTGTATATACGGGGCCCAGCTGTGCTCAGATCGACATATATCGACTCAAGAACATCGCCTGTAGGTCCTATATGGCCGTGGGTTGCAGCTGGCTGGTATCACAGCTACCCTCATGCTGTATATACGTGGCCCAGCTGTGCTGAGATCGACATATATCGACTCAAGAACATCGTCTGTAGGTCCTCTATGGCCGTGGGTTGCATCTGGCTGGTATCAGAGCTACCCCCATGCTGTATAAACGTGGCCCAGCTGTGCTCAGATCGACATATATCGACTCAAGAACATCGCCTGTAGGTCCTATATGCCCGTGGGTTGCATCTGCTACCTCCATGCTGTATATACGGGGCCCAGCTGTGCTCAGATCGACATATATCGACTCAAAAACATCGCCTGTAGGTCCTATATGGCCGTGGGTTGCAGCTGGTTGGTATCAGAGCTACCCCCATGCTGTATATACGTGGCCCAGCTGTGCTCAGATCCACATATATCGACTCAAGAACATCGCCTGTAGGTCCTATATGGCCGTGGGTTGCATCTGGCTGGTATCAGAGCTACCCCCATGCTGTATATACGAGGCCCAGCTGTGCTTAGATCGACATATATCGACTCAAGAACATCGGCTGTAGGTCCTATATGGCCGTTGGTTGCATCTGGCTGATATCAGAGCCACCTACATGCCGTATATACGCGGGCCCAGCTGTGCTCAGATCGACATATATCGACTCAAGAACATCGCCTGTAGGTCAAATATGGCCGTGGGTTGCATCTGGCTGGTATCAGAGCCACCCACATGCCGTATATACGGGGCCCAGCTGTGCTCAGATCGACATACATCGACTCAATAACATCGCCTGTAGGTGCTATATGGCCGTGGATTGCATCTGGCTGGTATCAGAGCAACCCACATGCCGTATATACGGGGCCCAGCTGTGCTCAGATCGACATATATCGACTCAAGAACATCGCCTGTAGGTCCTATATGGCCGTTGGTTGCATCTGGCTGATATCAGAGCCACCTACATGCCGTATATACGCGGGCCCAGCTGTGCTCAGATCGACATATATCGACTCAAGAACATCGCCTGTAGGTCAAATATGGCCGTGGGTTGCATCTGGCTGGTATCAGAGCCACCCACATGCCGTATATACGGGGCCCAGCTGTGCTCAGATCGACATACATCGACTCAATAACATCGCCTGTAGGTGCTATATGGCCGTGGATTGCATCTGGCTGGTATCAGAGCAACCCACATGCCGTATATACGGGGCCCAGCTGTGCTCAGATCGACATATATCGACTCAAGAACATCGCCTGTAGGTCCTATATGGCCGTGGGTTGCAGCTGGCTGGTATCAGAGCTACCCCCATGCTGTATATACGAGGCCCAGCTGTGCTCAGATCGACATATATCGACTCAAAAACATCGCCTGTAGGTCCTATATGGCCGTGGGTTGCAGCTGGCTGGTATCAGAGCTACCCCCATGCTGTATATACGTGGCCCAGCTGTGCTTAGATCGACATATATCGACTCAAGAACATCGGCTGTAGGTCCTACATGGCCGTGGGTTGCATCTGGCTGGTATCAGAGCCACCCACATGCCATATATACGGGGCCCAGCTGTGCTCAAATCGACATATATCGACTCAAGAACATCGCCTGTAGGTCCTATATGGCCGTGGGTTGCATCTGGCTGGTATCAAAGCTACCCCCATGCTGTATATACGGCGCCCAGCTGTGCTCAGATCGACATATATCGACTCAAGAACATCGCCTGTAGGTCCTATATGGCTGTGGGTTGCATGTGGCTGGTATCAGAGCTACCCCCATGCTGTATATACGGGGCCCAGCTGTGCTCAGATCGACATATATCGACTCAAGAACATCGCCTGTAGGTCCTATATGGCCGTGGGTTGCAGCTGGCTGGTATCACAGCTACCCTCATGTTGTATATACGTGGCCCAGCTGTGCTGAGATCGACATATATCGACTCAAGAACATCGTCTGTAGGTCCTCTATGGCCGTGGGTTGCATCTGGCTGGTATCAGAGCTACCCCCATGCTGTATAAACGTGGCCCAGCTGTGCTCAGATCGACATATATCGACTCAAGAACATCGCCTGTAGGTCCTATATGCCCGTGGGTTGCATCTGCTACCTCCATGCTGTATATACGGGGCCCAGCTGTGCTCAGATCGACATATATCGACTCAAAAACATCGCCTGTAGGTCCTATATGGCCGTGGGTTGCAGCTGGTTGGTATCAGAGCTACCCCCATGCTGTATATACGTGGCCCAGCTGTGCTCAGATCCACATATATCGACTCAAGAACATCGCCTGTAGGTCCTATATGGCCGTGGGTTGCATCTGGCTGGTATCAGAGCTACCCCCATGCTGTATATACGAGGCCCAGCTGTGCTCAGATCGACATATATCGACTCAAGAACATCGCCTGTAGGTCCTATATGGCCGTTGGTTGCATCTGGCTGATATCAGAGCCACCTACATGCCGTATATACGCGGGCCCAGCTGTGCTCAGATCGACATATATCGACTCAAGAACATCGCCTGTAGGTCAAATATGGCCGTGGGTTGCATCTGGCTGGTATCAGAGCCACCCACATGCCGTATATACGGGGCCCAGCTGTGCTCAGATCGACATACATCGACTCAATAACATCGCCTGTAGGTGCTATATGGCCGTGGATTGCATCTGACTGGTATCAGAGCAACCCACATGCCGTATATACGGGGCCCAGCTGTGCTCAGATCGACATATATCGACTCAAGAACATCGTCTGTAGGTCCTATATGGCCGTGGGTTGCATATGGCTGGTATCAGAGCCACCCACATGCCGTATATACGGGGCCCAGCTGTGCTCAGATCGACATATATCGACTCAAGAACATCGTCTGTAGGTCCTATATGGCCGTGGCTTGCATCTGGCTGGTATCAGAGCCACCCACATGCCGTATTTACGGGGCCCAGCTGTGCTCAGATCGACATATATCGACTCAAGAACATAGCCTCTAGGTCCTATATGGCCGTGGATTGCATCTGGCTGGTATCAGAGCTACCCCCATGCTGTATATACGGCGCCCAGCTGTTCTCAGATCGACAAATATCGACTCAAGAACATCGCCTGTAGGTCCTATATGGCCGTGGGTTGTATCTGGCTGGTATCAGAACCACCCACATGCCGTATATACGGGGCCCAGCTGTGCTCAGATCGACATATACCGACTCAAGAACATCGCCTGTAGGTGCTATATGGCCGTGGGTTGCATATGGCTGGTATCAGAACTACCCACATGCCGCATATACGGGGCCCAGCTGTGCTCAGATCATCGACACTCAAGAACATTGCCTGTAGGTCCTATATGGCCGTGGGTTGCATCTAGCTGATATCAGAGCCACCCACATGCCGTATATACGGGGCCCAGCTGTGCTCAGATCGCCATATATCGACACAAAAACATCGCCTTTAGGTGCTATATGGCCGTGGGTTGCATCTGACTGGTATTAGAGCTACCCCCATGCTGTATATACGGGGCCCAGCTCTGCTCAGATCGACATATATCGACTCAAGAACATCGCCTGTAGGTCCTATATGGACGTGGGTTGCAGCTGGCTGGTATCAGAGCTACCCCCATGCTGTATATACGTGGCCCAGCTGTGCTCAAATCGACATATATCGACTCAAGAACATCGCCTGTAGGTCCTATATGGCCGTGGGTTGCATCTGGCTGGTATCAGAGACACCCACATGCCGTATATACGGGGCCCAGCTGTGCTCAGATCGACATAAATCGACTCAAGAACATCGCCTGTAGGTCCTATATGGCCGTGGGTTGCATGTGGCTGGTATCAGAGCTACCCCCATGCTGTATATACAGCGCCCAGCTGTGCTCAGATCGACATATATATCGTCTCAAGAACATCGCCTGTAGGTCCTATATGGCCGTGGGTTGCATCTGGCTGGTATCAGAGCTAACCCCATGCTGTATATACGGGACCCAGCTGTGCTCAGATCGACATATATCGACTCAAGAACATCGCCTGTAGGTCCTATATGACCGTGGGTTGCAGCTGGCTGGTATCACAGCTATCCCCATGCTGTATATACGTGGCCCAGCTGTGCTCAGATCGACATATATCGACTCAAGAACATCGACTGTAGGTCCTATATGCCCGTGGGTTGCATCTGGCTGGAATCAGAGCCACCCACATGCTGCATATACAGGGCATAGCGGAGCTCATATCGACATATATCGACTCAAGAACATCGCCTGTAGGTCCTATATGGCCGTGGGTTGCATCTGGCTGGTATCAGAGCCACCCACATGCCGTATATACGGGGCCCAGCTGTGCTCAGATCGACATATATCGACTCAAGAACATCGCATGTAGGTCCTATATGGCGGTGGGTTCCATCTGGCTGGTATCAGACTCACCCACGGGCCCAGCTGTGCTCAGATCGACATATATCGACTCAAGAACATCGCCTGTAGGTCCTGTATGGCCGTAAGTTGCATCTGGCTGGTATCAGAGCTACCCCCATGGTGTATATACGGCGCCCAGCTGTTCTCAGATCGACATATATCGACTCAAGAACATCGCCTGTAGGTCCTATTTGGCCGTGGGTTGCATATGGCTGGTATCAGAGCCACCCACATGCCGTATATACGGGGCCCAGCTGTGCTCAGATCATCGACACTCAAGAACATTGCCTGTAGGTCCTATATGGCCGTGGGTTGCATCTGGCTGATATCAGAGCCACCCACCTGCCGTATTTACGGGGCCCAGCTGTGCTCAGATCGACATATATCGACTTAAGAACATCGCCTGTAGGTCCTATATGGCCGTGGGTTGCATCTGGCTGGTATCAGAGCCACCCACATGCCGTATATACGGGGCCCAGCTGTGCTCAGATCGCCATATATCGACACAAAAACATCGCCTGTAGGTGCTATATGGCCGTGGGTTGCATCTGGCTGGTATCACAGCTACCCCCATGCTGTATATACGGCGCCCAGCTGTGCTCAGATCGACATATATCGACTCAAGAACATCGCCTGTGGGTCTTATATGGCCGTGGGTTGCAGCTGGCTGGTATCAGAGCTACCCCCAGGCTGTATATACGTGGCCCAGCTGTGCTCAGATCGACATATATCGACTCAAGAACATCGCCTGTAGGTGCTATATGGCCTTGGGTTGCATCTGGCTGGTATCAGAGCCACCCACATGCCGTATATACGTGGCCCAGCTGTGCTCAGATCGACATATATCGACTCAAGAACATCGCCTGTAGGTCCTATATGCCCGTGGGTTGCATCTGGCTGGAATCAGAGCCACCCACATGCTGCATATACAGGGCATAGCGGAGCTCATATCGACATATATCGACTCAAGAACATCGCCTGTAGGTCCTATATGGGCATAGGTTGCACCTGGCTGGTGTCGGAGCGGCCCCAATGCTGCATATACGGCGCATAGCGGTGCTCAGATCGACTCAAGAACATCGCCTGTAGGTCCTATATGGCCGTGGGTTGCATCTGGCTGATATCAGAGCCACCCACATGCCGCTTATAACCGGGGTCCAGCTGTGCTCAGATCGACATATATCGACTCAAGAACATCGCCTGTAGGTCCTATATGGCCGTAGGTTGCATCTGGCTGGTATCAGAGCCACCCACATGCCGTATATACGGGGCCCAGCTTGTGCTCAGATCGACATATATCGACTCAAGAACATCGCCTGTAGGTCCTGTATGGCCGTAATTTGTATCTGGCTGGTATCAGAGCTACCCCCATGGTGTATATACGGCGCCCAGCTGTGCTCAGATCGACATATATCGACTCAAGAACATCGCCTGTAGGTTCTATATGGCTGTGGGTTGCATCTGGCTGGTATCAGAGCTACCCCCATGCTGTATATACGAGGCCCAGCTGTGCTCAGATCGACATATATCGACTCAAGAACATCGCCTGTGGGTCTTATATGCCCGTGGGTTGCATCTGGCTGGAATCAGAGCCACCCACATGCTGCATATACAGGGCATAGCGGAGCTCATATCGACATATATCGACTCAAGAACATCGCCTGTAGGTGCTATATGGCCTTGGGTTGCATCTGGCTGGTATCAGAGCTACCCCCATGCTGTATATACGGCGCCCAGCTGTGCTCAGATCGACATATATCGACTCAAGAACATCGCCTGTAGGTCCTATATGGTCGTGGGTTGCATCTGGCTAGTATCAGTGCTACCCCCATGCTGTATATACGGCGCCCAGCTGTGCTCAGATCGACATATATCGACTCAAGAGCATCGCCTGTAGGTACTATATGGCCGTGGGTTGCATATGGCTGGTATCAGAGCCACCAACATGCCGTATATACGGGGCCCAGCTGTGCTCAGATCATCGACACTCAAGAACATTGCCTGTAGGTCCTATATGGCCGTGGGTTGCATCTGGCTTATATCAGAGCCACCCACATGCCGTATTTACGGGGCCCAGCTGTGCTCAGATCGACATATATCGACTTAAGAACATCGCATGTAGGTCCTATATGGCTGTGGGTTGCATCTGGCTCGTATCAGAGCCACCCACATGCCGTATATACGGGGCCCAGCTGTGGTCAGATCGCCATATATCGACACAAAAACATCGCCTTTAGGTGCTATATGGCCGTGGGTTGCATCTGGCTGGTATCAGAGCTACCCCCATGCTGTATATACGGCGCCCAGCTGTGCTCAGATCGACATATATCGACTCAAGAACATCGCCTGTAGGTGGTATATGGCCGTGGATTGCATCTGGCTGGTATCAGAGCTACCCCCATGCTGTATATACGGTGCCCAGCTGTGCTGAGATCTCAAGAATATCGCCTGTAGGTCCTATATGACCGTGGGTTGCATCTGTCTGGTATCAGAGCCACCCACATGCCGTATATACGTGGCCCAGCTGTGCTCAGATCGACATATATCGACTCAAGAACATCGCCTGTAGGTCCTATATGGCCGTGGGTTGCATCTGGCTGGTATCAGAGCCACCCACATGCCGTATATACGGGGCCCAGCTGTGCTCAGATCGACATATATCGACTCAAGAACATCGCCTGTAGGTCCTATATGGCCATGGGTTGCATCTGGCTGGTATCAGAGCCACCCACATGCCGTATATACGGGGCTCAGCTGTGCTCAGATGGACATATATCGACTCAAGAACATCGCCTGTAGGTCCTACATGGCCGTGGGTTGCATCTGGCTGGTATCAGAGCTACAACCATGCTGTATATACGGTGCCCAGCTGTGCTCAGATCGACATATATCGACTCAAGAACATCGCCTGTAGGTCCTATATGGCCATGGGTTGCATCTGGCTGGTATCAGAGCCACCCACATGCCGTATATACGGAGCCCAGCTGTGCTCAGATCGACATATATCGACTCAAGAACATCGCCTGTAGGTTCTATATGGCCGTGGGTTGCATCTGGCTGGTATCAGAGTTACCCCCATGCTGTATATACGGCGCCCAGCTGTGCTCAGATCGACATATATCGACTCAAGAACATCGCCTGTAGGTCCTCTATGGCCGTGGGTTGCATCTGGCTAGTATCAGTGCTACCCCCATGCTGTATATACGGCGCCCAGCTGTGCTCAGATCGACATATATCGACTCAAGAACATCGCCTGTAGGTCCTATATGGCCGTGGGTTGCATATGGCTGGTATCAGAGCCACCCACATGCCGTATATACGGGGCCCAGCTGTGCTCCGATCATCGACACTCAAGAACATTGCCTGTAGGTCCTATATGGCCGTGGGTTGTATCTGGCTGATATCAGAGCCACCCACATGCCGTATTTACGGGGCCCACAGCTGGGATCGACATATATCGACTTAAGAACATCGCCTGTAGGTCCTATATGGCCGTGGGTTGCATCTGGCTGGTATCAGAACCACCCACATGCCGTATATACGGGGCCCAGCTGTGCCTAGATCGCCATATATCGACACAAGAACATCGCCTGTAGGTGCTATATGGACGTGGGTTGCATCTGGCTGGTATCAGAGCCACCCACATGCCGTATATACGTGGCCCAGCTGTGCTCAGATCGACATATATCGACTCAAGAACATCGCCTGTGGGTCTTATATGGCCGTGGGTTGCAGCTGGCTGGTATCAGAGCTACCCCCAGGCTGTATATACGTGGCCCAGCTGTGCTCAGATCGACATATATCGACTCAAGAACATCGCCTGTAGGTGCTATATGGCCTTGGGTTGCATCTGGCTGGTATCAGAGCCACCCACATGCCGTATATACGTGGCCCAGCTGTGCTCAGATCGACATATATCGACTCAAGAACATCGCCTGTAGGTCCTATATGCCCGTGGGTTGCATCTGGCTGGAATCAGAGCCACCCACATGCTGCATATACAGGGCATAGCGGAGCTCATATCGACATATATCGACTCAAGAACATCGCCTGTAGGTCCTATATGGGCATAGGTTGCACCTGGCTGGTGTCGGAGCGGCCCCAATGCTGCATATACGGCGCATAGCGGTGCTCAGATCGACTCAAGAACATCGCCTGTAGGTCCTATATGGCCGTGGGTTGCATCTGGCTGATATCAGAGCCACCCACATGCCGCTTATAACCGGGGTCCAGCTGTGCTCAGATCGACATATATCGACTCAAGAACATCGCCTGTAGGTCCTATATGGCCGTAGGTTGCATCTGGCTGGTATCAGAGCCACCCACATGCCGTATATACGGGGCCCAGCTTGTGCTCAGATCGACATATATCGACTCAAGAACATCGCCTGTAGGTCCTGTATGGCCGTAATTTGTATCTGGCTGGTATCAGAGCTACCCCCATGGTGTATATACGGCGCCCAGCTGTGCTCAGATCGACATATATCGACTCAAGAACATCGCCTGTAGGTTCTATATGGCTGTGGGTTGCATCTGGCTGGTATCAGAGCTACCCCCATGCTGTATATACGAGGCCCAGCTGTGCTCAGATCGACATATATCGACTCAAGAACATCGCCTGTGGGTCTTATATGCCCGTGGGTTGCATCTGGCTGGAATCAGAGCCACCCACATGCTGCATATACAGGGCATAGCGGAGCTCATATCGACATATATCGACTCAAGAACATCGCCTGTAGGTGCTATATGGCCTTGGGTTGCATCTGGCTGGTATCAGAGCTACCCCCATGCTGTATATACGGCGCCCAGCTGTGCTCAGATCGACATATATCGACTCAAGAACATCGCCTGTAGGTCCTATATGGTCGTGGGTTGCATCTGGCTAGTATCAGTGCTACCCCCATGCTGTATATACGGCGCCCAGCTGTGCTCAGATCGACATATATCGACTCAAGAGCATCGCCTGTAGGTACTATATGGCCGTGGGTTGCATATTTCTGGTATCAGAGCCACCAACATGCCGTATATACGGGGCCCAGCTGTGCTCAGATCATCGACACTCAAGAACATTGCCTGTAGGTCCTATATGGCCGTGGGTTGCATCTGGCTTATATCAGAGCCACCCACATGCCGTATTTACGGGGCCCAGCTGTGCTCAGATCGACATATATCGACTTAAGAACATCGCATGTAGGTCCTATATGGCTGTGGGTTGCATCTGGCTCGTATCAGAGCCACCCACATGCCGTATATACGGGGCCCAGCTGTGGTCAGATCGCCATATATCGACACAAAAACATCGCCTTTAGGTGCTATATGGCCGTGGGTTGCATCTGGCTGGTATCAGAGCTACCCCCATGCTGTATATACGGCGCCCAGCTGTGCTCAGATCGACATATATCGACTCAAGAACATCGCCTGTAGGTGGTATATGGCCGTGGATTGCATCTGGCTGGTATCAGAGCTACCCCCATGCTGTATATACGGTGCCCAGCTGTGCTGAGATCTCAAGAATATCGCCTGTAGGTCCTATATGACCGTGGGTTGCATCTGTCTGGTATCAGAGCCACCCACATGCCGTATATACGTGGCCCAGCTGTGCTCAGATCGACATATATCGACTCAAGAACATCGCCTGTAGGTCCTATATGGCCGTGGGTTGCATCTGGCTGGTATCAGAGCCACCCACATGCCGTATATACGGGGCCCAGCTGTGCTCAGATCGACATATATCGACTCAAGAACATCGCCTGTAGGTCCTATATGGCCATGGGTTGCATCTGGCTGGTATCAGAGCCACCCACATGCCGTATATACGGGGCTCAGCTGTGCTCAGATGGACATATATCGACTCAAGAACATCGCCTGTAGGTCCTACATGGCCGTGGGTTGCATCTGGCTGGTATCAGAGCTACAACCATGCTGTATATACGGTGCCCAGCTGTGCTCAGATCGACATATATCGACTCAAGAACATCGCCTGTAGGTCCTATATGGCCATGGGTTGCATCTGGCTGGTATCAGAGCCACCCACATGCCGTATATACGGAGCCCAGCTGTGCTCAGATCGACATATATCGACTCAAGAACATCGCCTGTAGGTTCTATATGGCCGTGGGTTGCATCTGGCTGGTATCAGAGTTACCCCCATGCTGTATATACGGCGCCCAGCTGTGCTCAGATCGACATATATCGACTCAAGAACATCGCCTGTAGGTCCTCTATGGCCGTGGGTTGCATCTGGCTAGTATCAGTGCTACCCCCATGCTGTATATACGGCGCCCAGCTGTGCTCAGATCGACATATATCGACTCAAGAACATCGCCTGTAGGTCCTATATGGCCGTGGGTTGCATATGGCTGGTATCAGAGCCACCCACATGCCGTATATACGGGGCCCAGCTGTGCTCCGATCATCGACACTCAAGAACATTGCCTGTAGGTCCTATATGGCCGTGGGTTGTATCTGGCTGATATCAGAGCCACCCACATGCCGTATTTACGGGGCCCACAGCTGGGATCGACATATATCGACTTAAGAACATCGCCTGTAGGTCCTATATGGCCGTGGGTTGCATCTGGCTGGTATCAGAACCACCCACATGCCGTATATACGGGGCCCAGCTGTGCCTAGATCGCCATATATCGACACAAGAACATCGCCTGTAGGTGCTATATGGACGTGGGTTGCATCTGGCTGGTATCAGAGCTACCCCCATGCTGTATATACGGCGCCCAGCTGTGCTCAGATCGACATATATCGATTCAAGAACATCGCCTGTAGGTGCTATATGGCCGTGGATTGCATCTGGCTGGTATCAGAGCTACCCCCATGCTGTATATACGGTGCCCAGCTGTGCTGAGATCTCAAGAATATCGCCTGTAGGTCCTATATGGCCGTGGGTTGCATCTGTCTGGTATCAGAGCCACCCACATGCCGTATATACGTGGCCCAGCTGTGCTCAGATCGACATATATCGACTCAAGAACATCGCCTGTAGGTCCTATATGACCGTGGGTTGCATCTGGCTGGTATCAGAGCCACCCACATGCCGTATATACGGGGCCCAGCTGTGCTCAGATCGACATATATCGACTCAAGAACATCGCCTGTAGGTCCTATATGGCTATGGGTTGCATCTGGCTGGTATCAGAGCCACCCACATGCCGTATATACGGGGCCCAGCTGTGCTCAGATCGACATATATCGACTCAAGAACATCGCCTGTAGGTCCTATATGGCCGTGGGTTGCATTTGGCTGGTATCAGAGCTACAACCATGCGGAGGCGCCCATTTTTTTAACTACCCTATGGTAGAAGTGCCGATTTTCAATCTTTATAACCACCTCATGGTGGAGACGTCGGTTTTTCTATTTTTTCACCCCATGGTGAAGACACCACTTTTACTTTAAAAAACCACCCCATAGTAGAGACGCCGATTTTTTCTATATTTCTTTTGAACACCCTACGGTAAAGACATTATTATTCTTTCTTTAAAAAGAAAAATCCAAATTGCCCTTAATTATTCTAGCAAACCCCCTATTTTCTCTTGCCTAAATAAAAAACTTAAACTCTAATTTTGCTAAAATCATCCCTCGAGTCTTAACGTAATTTTAAAATATTTTAAATAAAATCACAGAAAATTTCAAATTAAGTAAAAATTCCTTCAGTATATTGTGGACTATTTCACACAAAAATAACACACAACTAATTAACACCACATGTTCAAAAGATCATTATAAAAACCAACCCCCAAGCAAGCCATAGTGGAGGTCTGATCAACCGCCACATCTGGAACGATTCAAGGGACGGATACATTAATCTTTGTGAAACACACATGTGGAAACCCAAAATCAGGGGTCATTAATAAATTATCATAACTCCCCTTCGTTGAGATATAGTTACTGCAGGTTGCGAATGGAGCATTATATGTAGTTATGGTAGCATTTGAAACAAAATTTTAGAAAAATTAGAGGCATGCAAACAAGATAGAATTTCTCGAAAATTTATGCAATATAATTTATAAATAATTAAAGGAAAGTTATTTCAATAATCAGATAAGAAAGGGAATAATTTAATGGTAAACGCCATAAAACAAATTATCTTTGATTAATATTTAGCGATAATAAGTGTAGTGTTGTGAATTGCGCAAAAATAATTCAACTATTTCCGAACTGTGCCACGCGTATTTAAAATTAGAACAAACACGGAAGCAAAGCGATTAAGTAACAGCCGCGCGTTAACGCACTCGAGCGCACGCCGGGACTTGCAGCACGCGACACATTATCAAGTTCAATACACCGACCTTGCATTACGCGCAAAAGCGATAATATTACACAACAATTATTCTATCTCATACACCCACGGTTGAAATTCCATTCAAATAGATAAATAAATTACTATTTACTACATCGCGATACACCCGACATATCAGTCAACCAACACATTATAAAAATAGCAAAAGAGTAATGACATTAATTCCGAATGAGTAAGAAACCGCATATGTTCTTAAGATCCGCTAATAAACCTAAAGACAGAGAAACAGAAAATTCAATAGATAGCGCGCTTGGCTTAACAGTAGACGAATTTGTTAGTACAATAGACGAAACTTTAGTAAAAACACCTAGAAAACAAAATACACAATTATACCACTCAACACCACACCCATCGGGACCCGAACCGCATTTTATACCGGAAGAACATACACCCATTGACGAACGCGAGGATCTTCTATACTTAAAAGGAAATTCAGATAATTTATTCTATAATAAATCAGCTGAAAATCTAGAGCAAACCTTCAGAGATAGCGATAACTCTGAAGACGAGCCAAACGAAAGTGTAGAAGACGCCTATAGTCAATATATTAACAGTTGTAAAAATAAAACACAAATCATGAACCAAGGCGCAATAAATATAGCGAACATAGCCAACATCGCAAATCCCGCGAACCCCGCAAACATAGTCAACGGCGCGAACGCGTACGCGGCGGGAACATTAAACGCAGCAATAGCGCAAGCAAGAATCCCCGCGACACCCAAATTTATTCAACCATCAATTTTCGACCCTAAAACGGAAGACGCAAACAGTTTTATCAAAAAATACGAACGCGCCGCTAATTTAAATAATTGGAGCGATCAAATGAAAATCATAAATTTACCGGCCTACTTAGAAGGCGTATCGGCCAAATGGTTCGACGAATACGGAAATAACCCGGCAAACACAAATAAAACGTGGTTAGAAATTAAAACAGACCTAATAACTAGTTTCGGAAAATCAACCAGGAACAACGCGAGACACAAATTGCGCGCGAGAAAACAAAGCTTAGACGAATCCGTAACGAGTTATTATTACAATATAATCGAATTATGCTATGACGTAGACCCCGCGATGCCGCTAGAACAAAGACGGGAGCATTTTGAAGACGGGCTACAACCCATATATCAAGATACATACTCATTGGCAATGCACGGGCAAAACCAAGTTACGGAAGAATTTTGGAAATCGGTAATCGATATATTAGAGGATAAACGTTGTAGGGCACTAGATAACGCAATGAAAACATTAGTAATTGAAAGCGGACAAGCCGCGACAGTTGACAACACTACACAAAGCAACCCAAATAATCAAAGACAGTTTCAAAATTTCAATACGCCAAATACTAGAACGCTAGACGGTAGAGTTAGATGCCACAGATGTGGAAAAACGGGTCATTTTGTAAGAGCATGTAGAGAAGATTTGAGTAAAGGAGCTAGAGGCAACGGACAGGGCCGGGCGTGGCTAAGAGGCAATGGAAGAAGTAACGAGAGAAATTATGCAAATTATTCGGGCAATAGCAGATTTAATAGGCAGGATTACGGAAATAATAGTAGCAATTTTACGCGAAATAATAGGGAAAATTACGATAATTATAGAAGTTATGGAAATAATTATAATGAGCGCAATAATAGGCAAAATAATGGTAATAATTATGACCGCAATAATAGGCAAAACTATGGTAATAATTACGAGCGCGGTAACAGAGACAATTCTAGAAATAATGGTAATAGTTACGAGCGTAGGGACACAGGAATAAGATATTCCGAGCAAGGAAATTTAAATAGGGAAAATTGGAGTAATAATAGACGTCCAAACAGTAATGAAAGAAATTACGGCAGTAGAGACAATAGTTACGATAGAGGGTATAATAATAATCAGCAACAAAGGGGCAATAGAGAACGTTCTAATGAAAGAACGAATAAAAGTGGTAATTACGGAGATAGACGAGTATCGTTCTCGGACAATTTTGGCAATACGGGTTCAAGAGAAGCTTCCCCAAACGGGATAAGGCGGCAGAATTAAACGAAAACCTCGATGCCGTCTCTTTATGCGAGGGACTAATCGGTGATAAACCCACCGATACCGGTAACGGACATACCGAAACATTAGTAACTAAAATTAGCGACTTAGGAATTTTATTAGTGAATGGATTATATGACAAAACAGAAACATTAATAGTGATTGATACTGGCTCAGCTGGAAATGTAATTGAACACAATGATAAACTAAAATTAAAAGAAAGTAGTATACAATTTGTCTTAACAGCAGGGGGAAATCATGTACCAGTTTTAGGAAACGTCACAGAATACATAACATTAAATAACGAAATTTACAAATTTAACGCGATCGTTGTGAAAAAGTTACCGCATAAGATAATTTTAGGCGTTGGCTTCCTGCATAAATATGACGCAATTATAAACTTCTAGGAAAAATATTTAGAACTCAAACACGGGCGGAATTCAAACCGCATTACATTCGGATTAGGAAATAACGTAACGCGAACCTTGAATTTACAGGAAATTAGTGGTAAAGTCAGTTGCTTAGCGACAAGTAATATCGCCCCAGGAAATCAAATCGCAATCAAAGTGAACAAATGCATTAATCGTAACACACACAATTTTAGACCAAGTGAAAATTTCTTAACAAAACACGGGCTAGCAATCATAAACATCGATGGGGATAGCATAACGATACGAAACTGTACAAACATAACAAAACAATTATTTAAACATACGACAGTGGGACATTTATCGGACAATCTTATCGCTAGCACGACGCTACTATACCAAACACCGGTCGGAACAAAACACGATATAATAAAGCATGATCTTAACGTAAATTTAACAACCGAGCAAAAATATCAATTAAACGAATTATTAGTAGAATTCAATGACATCTTTGCAACAGATACAAGCGACATGGGGCATACGGACCTCGTCGAACACGTCATTGACGTAGGAGACGCTGTCCCAATTAAATGCAGACCGTATAGAGTCTCCCAAGCAGAACGCGAGTTAATTGACGAACAAATTCAAGACATGCTAAAGCACGACGTAATAAGGCCAAGCTCTAGCCCATGGGCGGCACCCATTGTATTAGTCAAAAAGAAGGACGGAAAGACGAGATTTTGTGTCGACTATAGGCTGCTTAACAGCGTAACCAAAAAAGATTGCTACCCACTACCAAATATCGACGATATTCTGACGTATGTGGGCGGAGCAAGATACTTTTCAACATTAGATTTATTTAGCGGCTACTGGCAAGTCGGCGTACGAGAAGACTGCCGGGAATTAACCAGCTTTGTCGTTAGCAGAGGCGGTGCATACGAATTCAATAAACTTGCATTCGGGTTATGCAACGCACCCGCTAGCCGATAAAGTATTCTTTGGATTAAAATGGGTAGAACTTTTAACCTACCTCGACGACATTATAATTTTCTCAGACACATTCGAAAATCACCTTATCCGTCTCCGTCACGCTTTTGAAAGACTAAGGGACGCGGGACTGACACTCAAACCATCAAAATGCACGTATGCACAATCAACAATCAAAATTTTGGGCCACGTCGTAAACAATAAAGGTATAGCGCCAGACGAAGATAAATTAAGAGCAATAAAAAACTTCCCACAACCAAAAAATGTAAAAACTGTACAAAGTTTCGTAGGACTATGCAACTACTATCGTAAATTTATATCAGGATTTTCAATAATAGCTAGACCATTGTACGAAATAACAAAGAAAAACTTAGAGTTCAAGTGGGGCGAAGCGCAACAAAACGCATTCGAAGAATTAAAAAATAAATTAGTTAGCGCGCCCGTACTCGCGCATTTTAATCCTCATGAAGGAACCGAGCTCAGAGTAGACGCGTCGTACGTCGGACTAGGCGCCGTTTTATTGCAAGAACACGACGGCGGTGTACACCCAGTTGCATACGTCTCCCGAAGCCTAACACCGGCAGAAAAGAATTACTCGATTTCAGAACTAGAAGCACTCGTGGTTTGGAGCTTAGGATATTTACGTCATTTAATTTACGGAAGACCTGTAAAAATAGTCACAGATCATAGTGCAATTTGTTATCTAAAAACAGTAAAAAACCCTACGGGCCGATTGGCCAGATGGGCAATAAAACTGGCAGAGTACGATTACACTATAATCCATAAAAGCGGAATTAATCATAGAGATGCAGACGCACTTTCACGAAATCCCGTAAATAAAGCCCAACCTGAAGACGAGGATAACTGTAATGAAATCGTAACTTACTTGTTGGATTCGGTAGACGTAGCGCAATTACAAAGGGAAGACGACCGCCTAGTAGCTATAATAGACGCAATAAAAAACCCCGAAAACAGTACAATCGCATTGACCAGAAAAGCCAAAGCTTTCACTATTGACAACAATACCCTTTATAAACAAAACTATTCAATAGTCGGTAATCCAATGTTACTAGTAATTCCGGAAAAATTAATAGGTGAAATTTTATACACGAGTCACAGCGAGCCGATGGCCGGACATTTAGGTTTAACAAAGACATTAGACAAAATTAAAAAACGATACTACTGGGACGGGTTGCAAAAAGACGTAGAAAAATTTATAAAAGGATGTCCTGACTGTCAGTCGCGAAAAGGACAGAAAAACTTGAGACCCGCAGGGCTACTACAGCCGATCCCAGTAGGTCAACCATTTCAGAAAGTAGGTATAGACATAATGGGACCGCTAAGAATAACACAATCGCGGAAAACATGCATTATCGTCGCCACGGATTATGCGACACGCTTCGTCGAGACTAAAGCCCTTCCGAACCAGAAAACCGAACACGTAGCTAAATTCATTTTAGAGAACATTATTTGTCGGCACGGAAGCCCACAATTTCTATTAAGCGACAGGGGTAAAACTTTCCAATCAGAACTCGTCGCAGAGCTGTGTAAAATAATGGGCGTAACTGGCCAATTCACTACAAGTTATCACCCCCAATGTAACGGCCTAACCGAAAGATTCAATAAAACAATGGCAGACATGTTAAGCATGTACACCAACACCAAACAAACAGATTGGGATCTGTATCTGCCACACATAACATTTGCTTATAACACAGCCAGACAAGAAACAACCAAATATTCACCTTTTATGCTGGTTTACGGGAGAGAGGCGATTTTACCGACAGAAGCTAATCTAAATTTACCTGTAACACATACCGACGCAGTCTCCATTAGGGAACGCGCGCTAGACGTAAGACAGAACGCTGTAGACAATATTCGAAACAAACAATGTAAAGACAAGTCAAGGTACGACCGGAAACATAGACAAGTAGAATTCAACCCGGGAGATAAAGTAAAAGTTTTCACGCCAACTCGGAAAGTTGGCCTAAGCGAGAAATTATTGCCAAAATACTACGGTCCTTATACGATTCTCGAGAAAAAAGGGGAAGTAGATTATCTAATTAGAAAAGGAGATAGAACTAACTCAAAAGTAGATATAGTGCATGTTGGACGAATACTACCTTATAATGACCCATGGGTTTCAACGGAAACCGAGATAGAGGAGAGACTCGCATGCGATGAGGAAGACGAGGAGTTAGACGAAGCATAACTAACATATGCAAACGACACTATTTTCAGCCCCAACCTGCGTCACACGGTAGTGGTAGATTTCAATCTCCTCTACGCCAGCTCCGGACAGAGGTACGCGAAGGAGTTGACCATAATACGGACGCACAATATGGGGGTGGAACACCTCACGGCGAGCGAGACGTTCCCCCCCACGCACCCCAAGAATGAGGAGGCAGCCAAAAACGCCGTAATGCTGGCGCACCTCCACGGACTGGGCAGCGAGACGCCCGGGAGCCTGCGTGTAG
Organism: Lordithon lunulatus; assembly: GCA_963942505.1. NCBI lineage: Eukaryota > Metazoa > Arthropoda > Insecta > Coleoptera > Staphylinidae > Lordithon > Lordithon lunulatus. Next base: position 23,748,623 of record OZ012674.1, on the reverse strand, counting down.
GGGCCATCGAAGGAGCGGTCCGGCAGTCCCTGGAAGGCCTCGTGGTATACACCACAGACCTAAATGCCCCGTTGCTGAGAAGGTGGATAGGCAGATCAGCCACCATCCACGAGGTCGGCCTGGGCTGGCCGTACAGGACCGTGGACGATGTCGGGTGCGGCCTACATACGGGCAGCAACAAGTCCTGTAGCCGTTCCCGTGCCTTCGACCTGGCCCTACGCCTCAGGGGGGACCTGCCGAGGAGGGGAGAAGACCAGTTCGACATCATGTTCTTCCCTCCAATTAAGGACTTGGGGAGAAGGAGGCCGCACGAGAAAATCCGGCCAAGCGGGAGGAAATACTCGATTTGTAGAAAATCGAGGGCCGACCGCTTGGTCGGACTGATGGAGGGCCGACCCTTGAGACTAGTCCCCCCGGAGTACGCCTGGGAGGAGGAGCAGCGTTGGGAGGCCCTAACAATAGGGACGCCCAACCCCGCCGAGGAGGACTGGGACCTCCTACCTCCTGCAACGCCCGAGACACCAGACGCATCAGGGAGAGAAAACAACCCCAGAGCAGCGGAACCAGTGGCGTCCCCTCCGGACGGACACCGAGGTCGACTTGAAACAGTTATAATGAAAAGGATCGACGGTGGGCCGTGGCAGGTAGAAAGCCACATAACCGAAGCGCCGTATTAACAAAAAAATTTTTTTCTCTCCTCACTCGTGCCAACAAAATTAAATATATAACAGTCAAAAAGAAAAAGATAGTCATGAATTTAACCCCCTACAAAAAGGAAACCACTACTAATAATACTCCGACAACGAAAACCCTATCGAACAAATAACTTAAAAAACTTAATTACTGGATAATTATCGCACTATTGTCAGCAGTCACAGGGCTGGGAGCACAGAAGGTCCAAGTGACAGCAGGGGCGCAATGGAGGGCATTGCCGCAAAGCATACCGTACGAGGCCACAATCCCGCTGACATATCAGACGCGATGGGCCAGGACCGTACTCAGGAGGACCACAGACGCAGAACCATTAGAATGTCCCGCCGGAACAGATCATGAGTGTGCATACCAGGCAGAATCAGAGGAAACCCTACGTATGGTGGAAGGGCAACTCCGACTAATGGAGGAAGCCATGGATGAGCAAATATATCAACACCACACCTTCGTAAGTACATTTTCAGACTATGACGAGGACGAAATTACAGAGAGAACAAAAGGCACGAGCACCTTACCCGACAACCTAGCAGAGAGTCTCGCCCTGGCCATTACAAGCATGACGAACAAAACCAGGCGATCCAGAGGACTCGACTTCATAGGGGAGGCTTTTGAATGGTGCTGCGGCGTAGCTACGGAGCGGAAATTCGACAATCTAGCAATGAACGAGGCACAGGTATAGGAAAAGATCAGAGCTATTAACAGAGGGTTGAAAGGGACCTTGAGGGAAGTAGGTAGTCAATCATCGGCATTCCAGCAGTATGCAAAAGAAATGAACGCCAATATAGACGCAATTAATAAACAGGTAGTCGCATTACAGAGAAGGGAGAGACTCATTGTGAATCGGGTGGAAATGACGCGATATATCGCGCGGAGCCTCCTGACGGGAGCCCTACAGATGCACCGCGTCTTAACGCTGGTACGCAACCAGGAGGTCCTCAACAGCTGCAAACTCCACCACATTCCGATCGCCGTGATCTCACCCAAGATACTGTACACCGACTTGGAACAACTGCGAAGGAACATCGCCGCCGATGGCTACCATCTTGCCATACCACCAAGCGATATAGCGAAATATTACGAATTACCCATCAGTGACTGCACTTTTGGAGTAGAAGCAATGACCGTACAGGTGAGAATACCTATAACCAGAATTAATACCACATGGTCTCTATTAGAATTGATAACAACCCCTTTCGCTTGGCGTAACGACACCTGCGTGTCCTGTATGTTACCTGCCCCGATTTTCCGCTGACACAATGAACGGACATTTGTGCGCTCTATACATGTACAAAGGCGCCTCCGTAGAAGAGCTAACGCACCGCTGCCCCCTGAGATGCCAAGCATCAACGGCTATGGTTGTGACGGAAGTAAATGACGACACGTACGTGGTAACACACCCGACCAACGGTCTGAAGGTAGAATGCAGGATGGGAACAGAACCAAATATAACACTAGGAGACAAGGACATGGGAGCGTTAAAAATATCCTTGCCATGCTACTGTGCTTTGACAGCACCTGAAGGTACGATTATACCCACGAGGTACCCATGCGGAGACACAAAGGCAAAACAGTTACACATACTCCACTTATTACCTGCGACATGGTCTAATCTCAAAACTTACCAATTGAACCCTGCTAAACCACACACTCTACCTGTATTTTCAAATTTAGTCGCTTAAATTTGAAAATACAGGTAGAGTGTAGTGCCTAGATGCCAATTGGACATTACATGTGCCCCACCTCAACTTAACAACGCCACGCAGACTCATGGAAATTGAGGACAGCATTGACAGAATAAGGGTAGACACATACTCTGGACTCACGGCACGAGCAACAGATTTTGCGATGGTTCTGTGGTCCATATTCCTCACATTAGCAGTGGTCTACTTGTTAGCTAAAACAAGGACAGCGGCCTTCGCGTTGCTCCCTGCCCCTGCTAGAGCCGAGGAAAACGCACCGGAGGTGCCAGGTATATTATCTTTCTTATATTTATTAATTACCATATGGATAGCCATTATAGCCTATTATATTATTCGCGACAGCTACAGGTACATCCGTAAGAGACGGACGCCCACACGATTGGTGGACGAAGTCGAGTTAGAGGAACAGGCAGGTGATTCAGGTGTAACAGGGACGCTAGTTCTACCCAACGGTGTTAAATATGAGGTTGTGATCAGCAGGATGGGAGCCGCATCACCGGATCCAAATTAGACGCACTCAAGGAGGCCGCAAGGAGAACCTTGGTAACAAGCCAATACGAAGGTTAGTCTTGCACGCCCCTCAAGTCCTGCTGGTTCACAAATTGGTACCAAAAGATCATAATTTAAATGTTTATATTGATAATTTTTTCTTAAAAATCCCCCGCGTTCTCGCGTAAAATGCCTTGATAGATTGCCCACGGGAGGTGGGGGCCCGTTTACAGGTGGGAACTCCCCCGCTATGAAAAATCGCGAAAGTGGCTCAGTAGAGTTATCGTAAGCTACCACAACAAAATGTATGACTAATTGTTTAGGGAATCCACGTAGGACGAAGAAAGGTAGAACTTGGCGATACTAGCGTGCCTGATGGTTACACATTTTCCGAGCCTACGGGGTCTGAATTGCCTGGGAGGGACAAATCTTTTTAAATGGACAAGCACTTTGAATTTTATTGAATTTTATTGAATTATTGTTGAATTATATTGAATATTTATTGAGTTAGGGGGGGCTGGGGGAGTTGACGCTGCGAGCGTGGCAACTATCAAGGGGCACCGATGTCATGTGTACAGTCGGGTCATGGTCTACCGCGCGGAACCGGAATTCCGACGTGATGAGTCGAGGAAATGCTCGGCGGGTGTTTGGTCCAGCTAACATTGCACGTAGACAAGTGTTAGTAAAGTAATGTTGTTTTAATAGTCAAGTTTTGAATATATAAAGTAAACCTTGGGAAGCTAATAGGACGTCAAGGGAATTTTGAAATGAATTAAAGGAAATGCATTGTTATTAAAAAAGGAATCAAGTTTGAATATATAAAGTAAACCTTGGGAAGCTAATAGGACGTCAAGGGAATTTTGAGATGAATTAAAGAAAATACATTGTGACTAAAAAGGAACAACCTGTGGCATGATAAAGGTAGAATCATTGGACACAGGAGCATACTGAGTGAAGCTATCAAACTAGACCCCCTCATAGAAGGTAAGTGCGACAGAATTCTACCCAAATACAGTTTTGTCAAACACTTTCAGACCATCATCACAATGGATGGTACCCCACAAGGCGCCAACATAACCATGTATACTGATGGATCCAAAACTAAGACGAGAGCTGGCTATGGAATTTTCTCACCAGAACTCGATCTCAAGATAAGTGCACCACTTGGAAGACTCACGACAGTCTTCCAAGCGGAATTAACAGGAATACTAAAATGTGTTCAAATTTTAGCTGAACGGAATATTAAGGATAAACATATCCAAATACTCACCGACAGCAAAGCAGCTCTAAATGCACTAAATGCCAACACATTTGTGTCGAAAGAGTTATATTCATGTCTACACAGCCTGGAGGAGCTAGCTAAATATAACAAACTAGAACTCTGCTGGATAAAAGGACATAGTGGCATCAAGGGGAACGAAATAGCAGACGAACTTGCCAGGAAGGGATCCTCACATCCTCTAATAACCCAAGAGGATGAAATACTTTCCGCAGGTACTCTGAAAAAAATAATAGAGCATAGGACACATGCTCTACATAAGGTAAGATGGCGAGAAACGCCGGGCTGCAAACAATCAAAGGTTGCAATCAGGCAGCCTTGTAAAATTGCAGCCACGGCCCGCCTTAACTTATCTAGAACCAGTCTGAAATTATTGACTAACATCCTAACCGGCCACTGCCGGCTAAACAAACACCTACACACGATGGGCCTGGTGAACAGCCCGTTATGTAGAGGGTGTAATGAAGAACTAGAAACAGCAGAGCATGTAATATGCCTCTGCCCAGCTCTAGTAAACACCAGGCATCAAATACTAGGGGAGTGCTGGCCTAGTATGGTCAGCATTGGCAGCTCCTCACCCGCCAGGGTTTTGCGGCTTGCACGCAAAATTGACTGGTGGGACGAGTGAGCAGCCTTTAAAGGGAGGTTTCACAATGGGCCTATCTTGAGGCCTAAGTGTCTGTAGCTATGCTACCCTCCAGCCAACTATCCAGACTAAAAAGGAAATTAAACGGTTAAATGTCAAGGGACAAATGTTTTAAAGGAAGTTGTTATTGTTGACTCGCGAGTATTTTTGAGGAAATTATTATTGAAAAACGAATATTTTAAAAGATAATTATAAAGGTGCACCAGAAGAAAGTTTTTCTTTTTCGATTTGGGATCATCAGAGAGGTCTCACAGGACAAATTGAGTATTGTCCAACGTTATTTATATATAGTGATGTCCACGGGAATCACAAGAGGAAAGATTAATTCTATTTAGAAATAAGGGCACCCAAACGATTTCAGAGAATCGTAAGAAGTTTTTTGAAAAATTTGAAGAAAATAAAAGAAAATAAATAACTCTGAGAAATACCAAGTATGAATGAGTATATACTATATAATAATCTATATTTAAAACAAGAAGAGACTCCTCGGATATTTTCCAAGTTTGGTATCAATAAACTTTAACGCTTACAAGCCCGAGGAATCAAGTATATAAGCTTTACGCCAATAATAGCAAAGTAAGAATTAGTTAGGGAAGAAATATTTACAAATATAAAGTGAATAGGAAATAACTACAGTACAGCAAATCGATACATTAAGCATTTTTTTTTTAAGAAACTATATATTATTAAAGAAACCATATTTTAAAGGAAAATAGCATTAAAGAGACCACACATTATTCATTAAAGGAATTATACATTAACGGAACCATACACTTAAGCCAAGGGAGAAAAACAAGTATAATATATATATATATATATATATATATATATATATATATATATATATATATATATATCATTAGAAATTAATTAATGTAAATACACACGTTGTGATAGACAACCCTACACATTTTATTGAAGCATCGGTATACATAAGTTTACTATTTTTATTGCATGATAATTAGGAACCAATTCTAACGAATTTTTTCTTTATAATAATTAAAACCGCTTGTGAGGTTACTCGAGAAATACAACTAGCAGACAGACGACACTGATCGCATCCCTCAAATTAAATCTCATGAAAAAATATTAAACAAACGCAAGCAGCGGAAAAAAGCTATCACATTGGAAGCAATCAAAATATTAGAAGCAGTTGAAAGTCGTTAACCTCACCCCCTAGCATAATATATAAATATAATAAGAAATAAATATATGATAATAAATAATAACAAATAATCGAAGGAATACACCTTCGAGCGAGGAATTCTAGTCAAAATAATTGGCAGAAGAAACATGCTACCAGCGAGATAGTAAAAGTTTTTCATTTTAGTAATCATAAACATTACAGATAACACACAATCAAGTGAAGCGAATCTTACACCAAGCTAACAAAAAGTAATAAATAAAAGCATGAGAGTACAAGTACTAACATTGTTCCTAATAAGCGGGACGCTTATAAACAGTAGCGGGGGTGAATATGCTAAAACCATTAACATTACTAAAATCCCAATTGAAATTGTCACGGGAACCTACATAAAGAATTTACCGAACTATGCCATATACGAAGAATACGTACCGGTATACTTAGAAACAAAAATTGAAGACCTTTATCTACAATCCGACCTACACTAGATGTAAACAATACTTGGGAGGAGACAAATACGCCAATATACATAAATTGGGAAAACAAAGTAACTTTTGGGACTTTTCTAGGCAATTGGACCTACTTAATGAAAATCCCATAGACATATACGAGAACGCCGAAGAATGGCTATACAGGACGATACGACATCCAACCTACGACAACTTGGCAGTAACAGAAGACGAATACGAACACGAATGGGCCCAAATAACAGCGAAAGGATACCTCAAACTAACGCTAACATACAATCAAGAGATGGAAGAACGGAACCAAACAATAAGGAATGCAACGGAGATCATTTGTAAGCAAGAAGCGATCATGAAATTAATTATCGCAGAGCTAACACTAAGGATGGCAGGAATACAGTCCACATTACTGGCTTGTCAGTACAGGACACCACATCCAACGTCAGTACCTATAAAGATTCTGGAAACAGTTAGTAAAAGGGTTCATATTTCTTTAACAGAGCACCGGTTAGCACTAAAAGACATTTCTACTTATTATAGTCTTCCATTATTAGAATGTTTCAGCAAACCAGACTACCTGACGATGATTCTCAAAGTGCCCATAATCGCCACCAGGCACCATGAAGGGAAGATCACACAAATATCCACACCCTCGTTCGGATGGGAAAATCATGCGTGCAGAGTAGTCGGAGTGCCGGACCAACCCCTTTACTACTCGTCAATCAATATGATCCAGCTGGCCACCATCAGGGAGTCCGAGATCACGCAACCATTGGTACGCATACAGAACTTCTACGAGAACCAGGACCCTGTCAGCGCATGTGCATACAGCGTGTTTAAAAAGGATCCACCAGCAGCATACAACAGGAACTGTCCAATGATTTGTATGCCCAGAGGAGATCAGAACGCTTCTGCCACATTTCTCACAATGAATGACATCATATTCCACTCCATCGATGGGCACTTACTCGTGAAATGCCACAGTATGTTAGAAAGTTTCGTTATGGATGATTTCAGGTATCAACTCACCAAGAATATGGGAGCCTTTCGTATCCGACTACCCTGTCGATGCCACATTCAGCTAAGTGAAGAGGACATGATCCTAAGCCGACAACCCTGTCAATACAACGGGAAACTAGAAGTTGTCCAGATAGTGCCGATACACTGGACCAACCTAAAGGGAGTCAAGATGAACCATCAGGCCACTGCCATGGCCACGTTCGACGCTCTGGAGAACGGCGACCACGAGTTTTGGAAGGCCACTTATAGGGAGGCCGCGCCAACCCAGGGTATTCCAATGATAGGTGTCTTAGCTATAATTTCATTAACTTTAATTATTTGCCTCGTATTAATTGTTACTCTCCTCGTATGGACGTACGTAGATCGTCACAACCGCCTGCGCCATAGCCTGGACCAGACCCAATGCCAAGTCATGAGGTTATCTATGCAACGGTGTACCAGGAATGCCATTAGCGAGACCGACACAGAGGACGTGCTGTACGAAGAACCTCGCCTGCATTCCGAGGCCCCGGCGCCGCCGCCACGACCGCTGGTGCGCCAGGAGAAATCGACCAGCATGAGTTTTGGTTATCTCACCATGAGCCAGATAATCCAGTCCGACGCCGCGGATCCAGATTCGCCCGACTCCACGTTGGAAATGGTCGAGTATACCACCATGAAAGGGGACACCTTCAACGGGCGCCCAATCCCCTACATAAACATAGATACCTCGTATTTGTACGACAGACCTCCCAAGCCCCGGATTTGTTCGACAGAAACTAATTTGTGAAACTTACCACCGAGAACCCCAGTAAAATAGTTATTGTTGGTTTTTACAACGCGGGCATCTAAGCCACGTCAGTATTATGATTTTTTTTATGAAAAGAAAAGTTCTCGTTTGGAAGTTGGTAGGTTATAAGAGTAGATTTAAGTATACGTATTCTTGGCACTAGTACCATGGAGGGTTTAGGTTGGCATGAACCATGTTTATTTAAGGGTACGAATAATTATACTCGGAAAGAAGGCACCTTCCAGTCACGGGTCCAAACTTTTCTTAAGCCAACACTGAGGGCAGTGTTTCGGAATTAGGTCGGGGGAAATGTCACGCAGTGACTTAACTCCAAATATGGAGATAATGCACACTGAGTGTCATTATGCCCAGGAGACCGATCCGGAGCATCCCTGAATAGAATTCTTATTTTCGGGAATTTCAAATTAGTCTCACGTTACATTGTATTTCTTAATCAAGTTCTTTTTCCGTCACGCGGCCCGGCTTAACCGCGGATTTCCGCGGGAGCCGCCGTGTTGGGAAACAATTATGCGTTCCCAAGACCCTGGCACGTGTTCTAAAAATGCACTATTCGGTGCGGGGGGAAACCTCAGACTTCCCGAGTATAAAACGTTCCGACCCTGCCCTGAGGGGACACTTCTCTTAGAGAAACCGTTTCAGTGCAATTACGTTTGTGCCAAGCCACCCTCGAAGCCCAAGCCGCTCTCTAGTTCTCAAGTTAAAGATGTATTCATCTCGTTGGTAAGCCATATTCAAATTATACATATAAATTGTAACCATTGTTCTATCTCGTAAGTTGTAGTAACTATTTTTAATTGTTTAAAGTGTTTAAGTCAATATACATATATTCCACATTTTACCATTTACTGAGTAGTTCATTTAATTAACAAAGGCCCTCTCTACTATATTAATATTCCGGTGTGTATGTCTCGTCACGACTCGCAGGCAAAGTGATCTCTTACCGCTAACGCCACCCCAATAGTTATTCGGTAATACGAGAACAATTGAGCTAAGTATAAAATATACTATTTCTAATATAAAATCATACACTAAACCCCGTAGTCGTGACAATATACAGCATAGTTGTAGCTCTGATACCAGCCAGATGCAATCCACGGCCATATAGGACCTACAGGCGATGTTCTTGAGTCGATATATGTCGATCTGAGCACAGCTAGGCCCGCGTATATACGGCATGTGGGTGGCTCTGATACCAGCCATATGCAACCCACGGCCATATAGGACCTACAGGCGATGTTCTTGAGTCGATATATGTCGATCTGAGCACAGCTAGGCCCGCGTATATACGGCATGTGGGTGGCTCTGATATCAGCCAGATGCAACCCACGGCCATATAGGACCTACAGGCGATGTTATTGAGTCGATATATGTCGATCTGAGCACAGCTGGGCCCCGTATATACGGCATGTGGGTAGCTCTGATACCAGCCAGATGCAACCCACCGCCATATAGGACCTACAGGCGATGTTCTTGAGTCGATATATGTCGATCTGAGCACAGCTGGGCACCGTATATACAGCATGGTTGTAGCTCTGATACCAGCCAGATGCAACCCACGGCCATATAGGACCTACAGGCGATGTTCTTGAGTCGATATATGTCGATCTGAGCACAGCTAGGCCCGCGTATATACGGCATGTGGGTGGCTCTGATATCAGCCAGATGCAACCCACGGCCATATAGGACCTACAGGCGATGTTATTGAGTCGATATATGTCGATCTGAGCACAGCTGGGCCTCGTATATACAGCATGGGGGTAGCTCTGATACCAGCCAGATGCAACCCACGGCCATATAGGACCTACAGGCGATGTTCTTGAGTCGATATATATGGATCTGAGCACAGCTGGGCCACGTATATACAGCATGGGGGTAGCTCTGATACCAACCAGCTGCAACCCACGGCCATATAGAACCTACAGGCAATGTTCTTGAGTGTCGATGATCTGAGCACAGCTGGGCCCCGTATATACGGCATGTGGGTGGCTCTGATACCAGCCATATGCAACCCACGGCCATATAGGACCTACAGGCGATGTTCTTGAGTCGATATATGTCGATCTGAGCACAGCTGGGCGCCGTATATACAGCATGGGGGTAGCACTGATACTAGCCTGATGCAACCCACGGCCATAGAGGACCTACAGGCGATGTTCTTGAGTCGATATATGTCGATCTGAGCACAGCTGGGCGCCGTATATCCAGCATGGGGGTAGCTCTGATACCAGCCAGATGCAACCCACGGCCATATAGCACCTACAGGCGATGTTCTTGAGTCGATATATGTCGATCTGAGCACAGCTGGGCCCCGTATATACGGCATGTGGGTGGCTCTGATACCAGCCAGATGCAACCCATGGCCATATAGGACCTACAGGCGATGTTCTTGAGTCGATATATGTCGATCTGAGCACAGCTGGGCACCGTATATACAGCATGGTTGTAGCTCTGATACCAGCCAGATGCAACCCACGGCCATATAGGACCTACAGGCGATGTTCTTGAGTCGATATATGTCGATATATGGCGATCTGAGCACAGCTGGGCCCCGTATATACGGCATGTGGGTGGCTCTGATACGAGCCAGATGCAACCCACGGCCATATAGGACCTACATGCGATGTTCTTAAGTCGATATATGTCGATCTGAGCACAGCTGGGCCCCGTAAATACGGCATGTGGGTGGCTCTGATATCAGCCAGATGCAACCCACGGCCATATAGGACCTACAGGCAATGTTCTTGAGTGTCGATGATCTGAGCACAGCTGGGCCCCGTATATACGGCATGTGGGTGGCTCTGATACCAGCCATATGCAACCCACGGCCATATAGGACCTACAGGCGATGTTCTTGAGTCGATATATGTCGATCTGAGCACAGCTGGGCGCCGTATATACAGCATGGGGGTAGCACTGATACTAGCCAGATGCAACCCACGGCCATATAGGACCTACAGGCGATGTTCTTGAGTCGATATATGTCGATCTGAGCACAGCTGGGCACCGTATATACAGCATGGGGGTAGCTCTGATACCAGCCAGATGCAACCCAAGGCCATATAGCACCTACAGGCGATGTTCTTGAGTCGATATATGTCGATATGAGCTCCGCTATGCCCTGTATATGCAGCATGTGGGTGGCTCTGATTCCAGCCAGATGCAACCCACGGGCATATAAGACCCACAGGCGATGTTCTTGAGTCGATATATGTCGATCTGAGCACAGCTGGGCCTCGTATATACAGCATGGGGGTAGCTCTGATACCAGCCAGATGCAACCCACCGCCATATAGGACCTACAGGCGATGTTCTTGAGTCGATATATGTCGATCTGAGCACAGCTGGGCCCCGTATATACGGCATGTGGGTGGCTCTGATACCAGCCATATGCAACCCACGGGCATATAGGACCTACAGGCGATGTTCTTGAGTCGATATATGTCGATCTGAGCACAGCTGGGCCCCCGTATATACGGCATGTGGGTGGCTCTGATATCAGCCAGATGCAACCCACGGCCATATAGGACCTACAGGCGATGTTCTTTAGTCGATCTGAGCACCGCTATGCGCCGTATATGCAGCATTGGGGCCGCTCCGACACCAGCCAGGTGCAACCTATGCCCATATAGGACCTACAGGCGATGTTCTTGAGTCGATATATGTCGATCTGAGCACAAGCTGGGCCCCGTATATACGGCATCTGGCTGGTATCAGAGCCACCCACCGCCATATAGGACCTACAGGCGATGTTCTTGAGTCGATATATGTCGATCTGAGCACAGCTGGGCCCCGTATATACGGCATGTGGGTGGCTCTGATACCAGCCATATGCAACCCACGGGCATATAGGACCTACAGGCGATGTTCTTGAGTCGATATATGTCGATCTGAGCACAGCTGGGCCCCCGTATATACGGCATGTGGGTGGCTCTGATATCAGCCAGATGCAACCCACGGCCATATAGGACCTACAGGCGATGTTCTTTAGTCGATCTGAGCACCGCTATGCGCCGTATATGCAGCATTGGGGCCGCTCCGACACCAGCCAGGTGCAACCTATGCCCATATAGGACCTACAGGCGATGTTCTTGAGTCGATATATGTCGATATGAGCTCCGCTATGCCCTGTATATGCAGCATGTGGGTGGCTCTGATTCCAGCCAGATGCAACCCACGGGCATATAGGACCTACAGGCGATGTTCTTGAGTCGATATATGTCGATCTGAGCACAGCTGGGCCACGTATATACAGCATGGGGGTAGCTCTAATACCAGCCAGATGCAACCCAAGGTCATATAGCACCTACAGGCGATGTTCTTGAGTCGATATATGTCGATCTGAGCACAGCTGGGCCACGTATATACAGCCTGGGGGTAGCTCTGATACCAGCCAGCTGCAACCCACGGCCATATAGCACCTACAGGCGATGTTCTTGTGTCGATATATGGCGATCTGAGCACAGCTGGGCCCCGTATATACGGCATGTGGATGGCTCTGATACCAGCCAGATGCAACCCACGGCCATATAGGACCTACAGGCGATGTTCTTAAGTCGATATATGTCGATCTGAGCACAGCTGGGCCCCGTAAATACGGCATGTGGGTGGCTCTGATATCAGCCAGATGCAACCCACGGCCATATAGGACCTACAGGCAATGTTCTTGAGTGTCGATGATCTGAGCACAGCTGGGCCCCGTATATACGGCATGTGGGTGTCTCTGATACCAGCCATATGCAACCCACGTCCATATAGGACCTACAGGCGATGTTCTTGAGTCGATATATGTCGATCTGAGCACAGCTGGGCGCCGTATATACATCATGGTTGTAGCTCTGATACCAGCCAGATGCAACCCACGGCCATATAGGACCTACAGGCGATGTTCTTGAGTCGATATATGTCGATATGAGCACAGCTGGGCGCCGTATATACAGCATGGTTGTAGCTCTGATACCAGCCAGATGCAACCCACGGCCATATAGGACCTACAGGCGATGTTCTTGAGTCGATATATGTCGATCTGAGCACAGCTGGGCCCCGTATATACGGCATGTGGGTGGCTCTGATACCAGCCAGATGTAACCCACGGGCATATAGGACCTACAGGCGATGTTCTTGAGTCGATATATGTCGATCTGAGCACAGTTGGGCCACGTATATACAGCATGGGGGTAGCTGTGATACCAGCCAGCTGTAACCCACGGCCATATAGAACCTACAGGCGATGTTTTTGAGTCGATATATGTCGATCTGAGCACAGCTGGGCAACGTATATACAGCATGGGGGTAACTCTGATACCAGCCAGATGCAACCCACGGCCATATAGGACCTACAGGCGATGTCCTTGAGTCGATATATGTCGATCTGAGCAAAGCTGGGCGCCGTATATACAGCATGGTTGTAGCTCTGATACCAGCCAAATGCAACCCACGGCCATATAGGACCTACAGGCGATGTTCTTGAGTCGATATATGTCGATCTGAGCACAGCTGGGCCCCGTATATACGGCATGTGGGTGGCTCTGATACCAGCCAGATGCAACCAATGGCCATATAGGACCTACAGGCGATATTCTTGAGTGTCGATGATCTGAGCACAGCTGGGCCCCGTATATACGGCATGTGGGTGGCTCTGATACCAGTCATATGCAACCCACGGCCATATAGGACCTACAGGCGATGTTCTTGAGTCGATATATGTCGATCTGAGCACAGCTGGGCGCCGTATATACAGCATGGTTGTAGCTCTGATACCAGCCAGATGCAACCCACGGCCATATAGGACCTACAGGCGATGTTCTTGAGTCGATATATGTCGATATGAGCACAGCTGGGGACCGTATATACAGCATGGTTGTAGCTCTGATACCAGCCAGATGCAACCCACGGCCATATAGGACCTACAGGCGATGTTCTTGAGTCGATATATGTCGATCTGAGCACAGCTGGGCCCCGTATATACGGCATGTGGGTTGCTCTGATACCAGCCAGATGTAACCCACGGGCATATAGGATCTACAGGCGATGTTCTTGAGTCGATATATGTCGATATGAGCACAGCTGGGGGTCGTATATACAGCATGGTTGTAGCTCTGATACCAGCCAGATGCAACCCACGGCCATATAGGACCTACAGGCGATGTTCTTGAGTCGATATATGTCGATCTGAGCACAGCTGGGCCCCGTATATACGGCATGTGGGTTGCTCTGATACCAGCCAGATGTAACCCACGGGCATATAGGATCTACAGGCGATGTTCTTGAGTCGATATATGTCGATCTGAGCACAGTTGGGCCACGTATATACAGCATGGGGGTAGCTGTGATACCAGCCAGCTGTAACCCACGGCCATATAGAACCTACAGGCGATGTTTTTGAGTCGATATATGTCGATCTGAGCACAGCTGGGCCACGTATATACAGCATGGGGGTAACTCTGATACCAGCCAGATGCAACCCACGGCCATATAGGACCTACAGGCGATATTCTTGAGATCTCAGCACAGCTGGGCACCGTATATACAGCATGGGGGTAGCTCTGATACCAGTCAGATGCAATCCACGGCCATATAGCACCTACAGGCGATGTTCTTGAGTCGATATATGTCGATCTGAGCATAGCTGGGCGCCGTATATACAGCATGGGGGTAGCACTGATACTAGCCAGATGCAACCCACGGCCATAGAGGACCTACAGGCGATGTTCTTGAGTCGATATATGTCGATCTGAGCACAGCTGGGCGCCGTATATACAGCATGGGGGTAGCTCTGATACCAGCCAGATGCAACCCACGGCCATATAGCACCTACAGGCGATGTTCTTGAGTCGATATATGTCGATCTGAGTACAGCTGGGCCCCGTATATACGGCATGTGGGTGGCTCTGATACCAGCCAGATGCAACCCATGGCCATATAGGACCTACAGGCGATGTTCTTGAGTCGATATATGTCGATCTGAGCACAGCTGGGCACCGTATATACAGCATGGTTGTAGCTTTGATACCAGCCAGATGCAACCCACGGCCATATGGGACCTACAGGCGATGTTCTTGAGTCGATATATGTCGATCTGAGCACAGCTGAGCCCCGTATATACGGCATGTGGGTGGCTCTGATACCAGCCAGATGCAACCCATGGCCATATAGGACCTACAGGCGATGTTCTTGAGTCGATATATGTCGATCTGAGCACAGCTGGGCCCCGTATATACGGCATGTGGGTGGCTCTGATACCAGCCAGATGCAACCCACGGCCATATAGGACCTACAGGCGATGTTCTTGAGTCGATATATGTCGATCTGAGCACAGCTGGGCCACGTATATACGGCATGTGGGTGGCTCTGATACCAGACAGATGCAACCCACGGCCATATAGGACCTACAGGCGATATTCTTGTGATCTCAGCACAGCTGGGCACCGTATATACAGCATGGGGGTAGCTCTGAAACCAGCCAGATGCAATACACGGCCATATACCACCTACAAGCGATGTTCTTGAGTCGATATATGTCGATCTGAGCACAGCTGGGCGCCGTATATACAGCATGGGGGTAGCTCTGATACCAGCCAGATACAACCCACGGCCATATAGCACCTAAAGGCGATGTTCTTATGTCGATATATGGCGATCTGAGCACAGCTGGGCCCCGTATATACGGCATGTGGGTGGCTCTGATACGAGCCAGATGCAACCCACAGCCATATAGGACCTACATGCGATGTTCTTAAGTCGATATATGTCGATCTGAGCACAGCTGGGCCCCGTAAATACGGCATGTGGGTGGCTCTGATATCAGCCAGATGCAACCCACGGCCATATAGGACTTACAGGCAATGTTCTTGAGTGTCGATGATCTGAGCACAGCTGGGCCCGTATATACGGCATGTGGGTGGCTCTGATACCAGCCATATGCAACCCACGGCCATATAGGACCTACAGGCGATGTTCTTGAGTCGATATATGTCGATCTGAGCACAGCTGGGCGCCGTATATACAGCATGGGGGTAGCACTGATACTAGCCAGATGCAACCCACGGCCATATAGGACCTACAGGCGATGTTCTTGAGTCGATATATGTCGATCTGAGCACAGCTGGGCGCCGTATATACAGCATGGGGGTAGCTCTGATACCAGCCAGATGCAACCCAAGGCCATATAGCACCTACAGGCGATGTTCTTGAGTCGATATATGTCGATATGAGCACCGCTATGCCCTGTATATGCAGCATGTGGGTGGCTCTGATTCCAGCCAGATGCAACCCACGGGCATATAAGACCCACAGGCGATGTTCTTGAGTCGATATATGTCGATCTGAGCACAGCTGGGCAACGTATATACAGCATGGGGGTAACTCTGATACCAGCCAAATGCAACCCACGGCCATATAGGACCTACAGGCGATGTTCTTGAGTCGATATATGTCGATCTGAGCACAGCTGGGCCCCGTATATACGGCATGTGGGTGGCTCTGATACCAGTCATATGCAACCCACGGCCATATAGGACCTACAGGCGATATTCTTGAGATCTCCGCACAGCTGGGCACCGTATATACAGCATGGGGGTAGCTCTGAAACCAGCCAGATGCAATCCACGGCCATATACCACCTATAAGCGATGTTCTTGAGTCGATATATGTCGATCTGAGCACAGCTGGGCGCCGTATATACAGCATGGGGGTAGCTCTGATACCAGCCAGATGCAACCCACGGCCATATAGCACCTAAAGGCGATGTTCTTGTGTCGATATATGGCGATCTGAGCACAGCTGGGCCCCGTATATACGGCATGTGGGTGGCTCTGATACGAGCCAGATGCAACCCACAGCCATATAGGACCTACATGCGATGTTCTTAAGTCGATATATGTCGATCTGAGCACAGCTGGGCCCCGTAAATACGGCATGTGGGTGGCTCTGATATCAGCCAGATGCAACCCACGGCCATATAGGACCTACAGGCAATGTTCTTGAGTGTCGATGATCTGAGCACAGCTGGGCCCGTATATACGGCATGTGGGTGGCTCTGATACCAGCCATATGCAACCCACGGCCATATAGGACCTACAGGCGATGTTCTTGAGTCGATATATGTCGATCTGAGCACAGCTGGGCGCCGTATATACAGCATGGGGGTAGCACTGATACTAGCCAGATGCAACCCACGGCCATATAGGACCTACAGGCGATGTTCTTGAGTCGATATATGTCGATCTGAGCACAGCTGGGCGCCGTATATACAGCATGGGGGTAGCTCTGATACCAGCCAGATGCAACCCAAGGCCATATAGCACCTACAGGCGATGTTCTTGAGTCGATATATGTCGATATGAGCACAGCTGGGGGCCGTATATACAGCATGGTTGTAGCTCTGATACCAGCCAGATGCAACCCACGGCCATATAGGACCTACAGGCGATGTTCTTGAGTCGATATATGTCGATCTGAGCACAGCTGGGCCCCGTATATACGGCATGTGGGTTGCTCTGATACCAGCCAGATGTAACCCACGGGCATATAGGACCTACAGGCGATTTTCTTGAGTCGATATATGTCGATCTGAGCACAGTTGGGCCACGTATATACAGCATGGGGGTAGCTGTGATACCAGCCAGCTGTAACCCACGGCCATATAGAACCTACAGGCGATGTTTTTGAGTCGATATATGTCGATCTGAGCACAGCTGGGCCACGTATATACAGCATGGGGGTAACTCTGATACCAGCCAGATGCAACCCACGGCCATATAGGACCTACAGGCGATGTCCTTGAGTCGATATATGTCGATCTGAGCAAAGCT
The DNA here is from genome assembly GCA_963942505.1 of Lordithon lunulatus. Taxonomy (NCBI): domain Eukaryota; kingdom Metazoa; phylum Arthropoda; class Insecta; order Coleoptera; family Staphylinidae; genus Lordithon; species Lordithon lunulatus. The sequence continues at coordinate 23,730,571 of OZ012674.1, read as the reverse complement.
GGGCGCCGTATATACAGCATGGTTGTAGCTCTGATACCAGCCAAATGCAACCCACGGCCATATAGGACCTACAGGCGATGTTCTTGAGTCGATATATGTCGATCTGAGCACAGCTGGGCCCCGTATATACGGCATGTGGGTGGCTCTGATACCAGCCAGATGCAACCAATGGCCATATAGGACCTACAGGCGATGTTCTTGAGTCGATATATGTCGATCTGAGCACAGCTGGGCCCCGTATATACGGCATGTGGGTGGCTCTGATACCAGCCAGATGCAACCCACGGCCATATAGGACCTACAGGCGATGTTCTTGAGTCGATATATGTCGATCTGAGCACAGCTGAGCCCCGTATATACGGCATGTGGGTGGCTCTGATACCAGACAGATGCAACCCACGGCCATATAGGACCTACAGGCGATATTCTTGAGATCTCAGCACAGCTGGGCACCGTATATACAGCATGGGGGTAGCTCTGATACCAGTCAGATGCAATCCACGGCCATATAGCACCTACAGGCGATGTTCTTGAGTCGATATATGTCGATCTGAGCATAGCTGGGCGCCGTATATACAGCATGGGGGTAGCACTGATACTAGCCAGATGCAACCCACGGCCATAGAGGACCTACAGGCGATGTTCTTGAGTCGATATATGTCGATCTGAGCACAGCTGGGCGCCGTATGTACAGCATGGGGGTAGCTCTGATACCAGCCAGATGCAACCCACGGCCATATAGCACCTACAGGCGATGTTCTTGAGTCGATCTGAGCACAGCTGGGCACCGTATATACAGCATGGTAGTAGCTCTGATACCAGCCAGATGCAACCCACGGCCATATAGGACCTACAGGCGATGTTCTTGAGTCGATATATGTCGATCTGAGCACAGCTGGGCCACGTATATACGGCATGTGGGTGGCTCTGATACCAGACAGATGCAACCCACGGCCATATAGGACCTACAGGCGATATTCTTGAGATCTCAGCACAGCTGGGCACCGTATATACAGCATGGGGGTAGCTCTGAAACCAGCCAGATGCAATCCACGGCCATATACCACCTACAAGCGATGTTCTTGACTCGATATATGTCGATCTGAGCACAGCTGGGCGCCGTATATACAGCATGGGGGTAGCTCTGATACCAGCCAGATGCAACCCACGGCCATATAGCACCTAAAGGCGATGTTCTTGTGTCGATATATGGCGATCTGAGCACAGCTGGGCCCCGTATATACGGCATGTGGGTGGCTCTGATACGAGCCAGATGCAACCCACAGCCATATAGGACCTACATGCGATGTTCTTAAGTCGATATATGTCGATCTGAGCACAGCTGGGCCCCGTAAATACGGCATGTGGGTGGCTCTGATATCAGCCAGATGCAACCCACGGCCATATAGGACCTACAGGCAATGTTCTTGAGTGTCGATGATCTGAGCACAGCTGGGCCCGTATATACGGCATGTGGGTGGCTCTGATACCAGCCATATGCAACCCACGGCCATATAGGACCTACAGGCGATGTTCTTGAGTCGATATATGTCGATCTGAGCACAGCTGGGCGCCGTATATACAGCATGGGGGTAGCACTGATACTAGCCAGATGCAACCCACGGCCATATAGGACCTACAGGCGATGTTCTTGAGTCGATATATGTCGATCTGAGCACAGCTGGGCGCCGTATATACAGCATGGGGGTAGCTCTGATACCAGGCAGATGCAACCCAAGGCCATATAGCACCTACAGGCGATGTTCTTGAGTCGATATATGTCGATAAGAGCACCGCTATGCCCTGTATATGCAGCATGTGGGTGTCTCTGATTCCAGCCAGATGCAACCCACGGGCATATAAGACCCACAGGCGATGTTCTTGAGTCGATATATGTCGATCTGAGCACAGCTGGGCAACGTATATACAGCATGGGGGTAACTCTGATACCAGCCAAATGCAACCCACGGCCATATAGGACCTACAGGCGATGTTCTTGAGTCGATATATGTCGATCTGAGCACAGCTGGGCCCCGTATATACGGCATGTGGGTGGCTCTGATACCAGTCATATGCAACCCACGGCCATATAGGACCTACAGGCGATATTCTTGAGATCTCAGCACAGCTGGGCACCGTATATACAGCATGGGGGTAGCTCTGAAACCAGCCAGATGCAATCCACGGCCATATACCACCTACAAGCGATGTTCTTGAGTCGATATATGTCGATCTGAGCACAGCTGGGCGCCGTATATACAGCATGGGGGTAGCTCTGATACCAGCCAGATGCAACCCACGGCCATATAGCACCTAAAGGCGATGTTCTTGTGTCGATATATGGCGATCTGAGCACAGCTGGGCCCCGTATATACGGCATGTGGGTGGCTCTGATACGAGCCAGATGCAACCCACAGCCATATAGGACCTACATGCGATGTTCTTAAGTCGATATATGTCGATCTGAGCACAGCTGGGCCCCGTAAATACGGCATGTGGGTGGCTCTGATATCAGCCAGATGCAACCCACGGCCATATAGGACCTACAGGCAATGTTGATATATATAGTGGCGGTGAAAGTATACACGTGTTTCTAACCAATTTGTAGTGAAATAAAGTAGGATTTAGTGCGAGAAAATTAGTGATTCTCATACAGCTGATTGCTAGAGTTGGCATACAAACGTGTGAAGAAGGAGGGCAGAAAAAGCTAAGAAGTGTGTGGGTGGCGCATTAAAGTTCAGAGCGGCCCGCATGGTACGTGTAGGCTGACGTGAAGCAAAACCAAACGAAACAAGTTTCGTAAAAGATAAACTATTTTTACTTTATGCGAACGAATTTTATTTCAAGGAGGGAATTTCCGAAGTGCGCGAAAATAAATTTAAATTTAATCAAGCATAATAATATTATCCTAAATTAAAGTCCAATATATGTGAAGAGAATATCCCTGCAGTGTTCTACAGTACCTACCGTAACAATAATATCTATTAAAAATACTTATTATAAAATATAATCAATACACGAAAATAAAGAAAATGGGAAAAACTAGAAGTAAAAAAAACGAAAGATCAGATTCCGAAGAAGAAACTGAAGACGACCTAAAACAAATAATAAAGGGCATGCAAGAGCTAAAAAACACAATTAACTTCATGTCAGAAACCCTAAATGAAATTAAAAAAGAAAATAAAGAACTCTGTAATACATTAAAAGAAATAAAGAAAGAGAACAATATACTAAAAGAAAAGAATGCAATGATGGAAATTCGATTGAATGACTTAGAACAACACCAAATAAAAGAAGGTCTAGTTATTAAGGGAGTTCCAAGACAGGAAGACAATGAAAATACTTTAGAAGTATTTAAAAAAATTGCTGAGAGATTAAAAATTACCCTACCAACCGAGAACATAAATCAATGTTACAGAAGAGGAAAAAAGGAAGACGGAATTATAATTGTAAAATTGAAAAATGAACAAATAAAAACTGAAGTAATAAAGAAAAGGAGGGAAACACGAAGCATTACCCTAAAAGATTGTGGACTAAAGGGAGGAAATAAATATATATACATTGAAGAAGAGCTGACAGAGTACAACACAAAACTATTCTATGAAACACGAAAACTAAAAACAGAAGGAAAAGTGAAATATGTATGGATAACGAATGGTAAAATCCTTATACGAAAATCTGAGACTGACGCGGCAAAAGTAATAAACTCTCTTGAGCAATTAGAAAGAATTTAAAGAAAAAAAAAACACTAATGTAACACAAGCATAAATAACTAAAAATGGATAAACTAAAAATATACTATCACAACATCAGAAGTCTACGGAACAAGAAAGAAGAACTGGAAATTATACCTCACTTAGAAGAAACACACATAATAGCCTTAAGTGAAACATGGATAAACGAATATGAAACTCAATATTATGAAATAAAGAACTATAAGTCCTTACATCACACCAGAAACAGACAAGGAGGTGGCATTGCACTATACATAAGGAAAGATCTGAAATTCAAACATATAAACAATAAAACAATGAAAAATATAGAAATGATGACCATATACTTACAGAAGCAGAAAACATTTTTAACAAATATATATAAACCACCGGATGTTCACATTAAAGACTTAATAAACATATTAGAAAACCAAGTACTAAAAACAAACAAAAAACACATAATAGTAAGCGATATGAACCTGAATCTATTAAAAAACGAAGCAAAAATAACAGATTATAAGACATTAATTAAAAGCACAGGTTATAAGATTATAAATAAAATAAACAAGAAATCCTATACAAGATACAAAGAAAATAACAAGTCAAGCATCATAGACCATATAATAACAAATCAAGATAAAACCAATATCAATATGAAACTAATAGATGCCTCCTATTCGGATCATAGGGCAATAAGAACATCATGGGATTTGGAAATTAAAAAAATTAAAAAATATGTTACCAAACACAAAAAAAAAGTCAATTATGAAAATATTAAAATACAGTTCGCCGAAGAAAGAAAGGTCACACATTATAGAAATTTCGACCATCTCATAGACAACCTACAAAAAATAATTAAAAAGAACACGAAAATAATAAAATTCAGACATCGCGAAGACAATGAATGGATTAACAGCGAGACAATAAACATGATAAAAGAAAGAAACCGACTATATAAAGAATACAAAAAGAAACCCACAAATGCTGATATAAAAAAAGACTATTATATACAGAAAAAAGCAATTGAGAAAAAAATAATAGCAAGGAAACAAGATTACTACAAAAGTAGAATAAACGCAGTGGCAAACAACCCAAAAAAGACATGGAACGAAATCAATAGAATACTACATAAGAACAGCACAACACAGCAGAAAATTAAAACGATTCAGAACAAAGATGGTTTACAACTAACAAACACCAATGCTATAGCAGAGGAATTTAACACTCACTTTGCAATGATAGGGTCTCAGTTAGCGGAAACCCAATTGAATCAAAGAAGAAGAAACAGAGCAAACACACTGCATAGTACAGTGACTGGAACTTTACACTTTGAAAAAATAAATAACAATGAAATAACAGAAATAATAAAATCACTAAACCCAAACTCAGCTCCTGGAAAAGACCAAATAACAACTAGGATAGTACAAGAATTAGAAGGAGAACTGACACCAATAATAAGAGAACTGACCAACAGAATCTTCGAAGACGGTGAATACCCAGCCTCTCTAAAAATGACAATAATTAAACCGATTTTCAAAAAAGGTGATAAAACCAACGTAAATAACTATCGACCAATCTCACTAATATCAACTTTTGGGAAAATCACCGAAAGAATAATACACAATAGATTAACAACACACACAGAAAAACATAATATTATAAATGAGCGCCAATACGCATTTCAAAAGAAGTCAAGCACAACTGCAGCGATTACAGACATGATAGAACATATACACCAGAAATCAGACATGGAAAACGAAACAGCTATCATATTCATAGATATGAAAAAAGCTTTCGATACAGTATGCAAAGTAAAACTGATGGAAAAACTGTCACAACTTGGAATAAGAAACTCACCACACAAAGTCTTGACTAGCTACCTAAACAACAGAAAACAAATTACTAGGGTACAAGAAGTGGAAAGTGGCGAAAAAGAAGCAGAATATGGAGTACCTCAAGGAGGAGTACTCGCACCTTTACTTTATATTTTATATATAAATGATATTTTTCAACTAAAACTTAATGGAAATATATTCATCTATGCAGACGACACATGTCTCATTCATAGTGGAAAAGACAAAAATAAAATGCAAGCAGAGATACAGATGGATATAAACAAAATCACACAATGGTGCTACAACAACTCCCTAACCATAAACGAAGAAAAAACGTACTACATGATGATCTCAAAGAAAGTAAATCCAGAACCAGAGATACAAATATATATAAATAAACAAAAACTAAAAGCGGTAAACAACATAAAACACCTAGGAATATACATCCAAAACAATCTAAAATGGAATCGACACATAGAAGAGATGGAAAAAAATAACACCAAAATATTGGCTGCGCTATATAGACTAAAACACATATTACCAACAGAACATAAGAAAATGGTTTACAATGCACTGTATGCAGCAAGGAACCACTACTTAATAAACGTATGGGGAAATACAACGAAAAGAAACATAAAAAGACTTCAAATACAACAAAATAAAGCCTTAAAAATAATACTTAACAAACCAAAACGCTACAGTACACTACAAATACACAAAGAATCAAAAGAACTAACCATAGAAAATAAAATTAAACAAAGAAACATCTTACTAGTCATGCAAATCAAAAATCAATTAATGAAAACTAGCATCCATCTAAATCAAAGAAGAGACTTACATCACCACTATACAAGAAGAAAAAGTGATATAGCAACAGGAAAAAGCCGGACATCAGCTCTACAGAATGGAATAAATATTGGAATTAAACACTTCAATAATTTACCTAAAGACATAAAAAACAATACCACCTTAAAAACATTTAAGCAAAAATTAAAAGACCTCTTAATTCAGAATCAAGAAAAACAAGAAAACTAAACAAAATACAACACCGCCATCAACAATAACAAAAACAAGAACAACAAGAACTCCTTCACACCAGGCTGTCCAGATCGTGGATTGGTGACAGCACTGAGAGGGAGCACAATTTTCCGAAATTAATTTGTTATATGTTATTTATATGAAACCTATGTATGTATGAAAAAAGAAAAATAAATAAATAAATAAATTTAAAAAAAAAAAAAAAAAAAAAAAAAACAAAAAAAAAAAAACAAAAAAAAAAAAAAAAAAAAAAAAAATGTTCTTGAGTGTCGATGATCTGAGCACAGCTGGGCCCGTATATACGGCATGTGGGTGGCTCTGATACCAGCCATATGCAACCCACAGCCATATAGGACCTACAGGCGATGTTCTTGAGTCGATATATGTCGATCTGAGCACAGCTGGGCGCCGTATATACAGCATGGGGGTAGCACTGATACTAGCCAGATGCAACCCACGGCCATATAGGACCTACAGGCGATGTTCTTGAGTCGATATATGTCGATCTGAGCACAGCTGGGCGCCGTATATACAGCATGGGGGTAGCTCTGATACCAGCCAGATGCAACCCAAGGCCATATAGCACCTACAGGCGATGTTCTTGAGTCGATATATGTCGATATGAGCACAGCTGGGGGCCGTATATACAGCATGGTTGTAGCTCTGATACCAGCCAGAGATGCAACCCACGGCCATATAGGACCTACAGGCGATGTTCTTGAGTCGATATATGTCGATCTGAGCACAGCTGGGCCCCGTATATACGGCATGTGGGTGGCTCTGATACCAGCCAGATGTAACCCACGGGCATATAGGACCTACAGGCGATGTTCTTGAGTCGATATATGTCGATCTGAGCACAGTTGGGCCACGTATATACAGCATGGGGGTAGCTGTGATACCAGCCAGCTGTAACCCACGGCCATATAGAACCTACAGGCGATGTTTTTGAGTCGATATATGTCGATCTGAGCACAGCTGGGCCACGTATATACAGCATGGGGGTAACTCTGATACCAGCCAGATGCAACCCACGGCCATATAGGACCTACAGGCGATGTCCTTGAGTCGATATATGTCGATCTGAGCAAAGCTGGGCGCCGTATATACAGCATGGTTGTAGCTCTGATACCAGCCAAATGCAACCCACGGCCATATAGGACCTACAGGCGATGTTCTTGAGTCGATATATGTCGATCTGAGCACAGCTGGGCCCCGTATATAGGGCATGTGGGTGGCTCTGATACCAGCCAGATGCAACCAATGGCCATATAGGACCTACAGGCGATGTTCTTGAGTCGATATATGTCGATCTGAGCACAGCTGGGCCCCGTATATACGGCATATGGGTGGCTCTGATACCAGCCAGATGCAACCCACGGCCATATAGGACCTACAGGCGATGTTCTTGAGTCGATATATGTCGATCTGAGCACAGCTGGGCCACGTATATACGGCATGTGGGTGGCTCTGATACCAGACAGATGCAACCCACGGCCCTATAGGACCTACAGGCGATATTCTTGAGATCTCAGCACAGCTGGGCACCGTATATACAGCATGGGGGTAGCTCTGATACCAGTCAGATGCAATCCACGGCCATATAGCACCTACAGGCGATGTTCTTGAGTCGATATATGTCGATCTGAGCATAGCTGGGCGCCGTATATACAGCATGGGGGTAGCACTGGTACTAGCCAGATGCAACCCACGGCCATAGAGGACCTACAGGCGATGTTCTTGAGTCGATATATGTCGATCTGAGCACAGCTGGGCGCCGTATATACAGCATGGGGGTAGCTCTGATACCAGCCAGATGCAACCCACGGCCATATAGCACCTACAGGCGATGTTCTTGAGTCGATATATGTCGATCTGAGCACAGCTGGGCCCCGTATATACGGCATGTGGGTGGCTCTGATACCAGCCAGATGCAACCCATGGCCATATAGGACCTACAGGCGATGTTCTTGAGTCGATATATGTCGATCTGAGCACAGCTGGGCACCGTATATACAGCATGGTAGTAGCTCTGATACCAGCCAGATGCAACCCACGGCCATATAGGACCTACAGGCGATGTTCTTGAGTCGATATATGTCGATCTGAGCACAGCTGAGCCCCGTATGTACGGCATGTGGGTGGCTCTGATACCAGCCAAATGCAACCCATGGCCATATAGGACCTACAGGCGATGTTCTTGAGTCGATATATGTCGATCTGAGCACAGCTGGGCCCCGTATATACGGCATGTGGGTGGCTCTGATACCAGCCAGATGCAACCCACGGCCATATAGGACCTACAGGCGATGTTCTTGAGTCGATATATGTCGATCTGAGCACAGCTCGGCCACGTATATACGGCATGTGGGTGGCTCTGATACCAGACAGATGCAACCCACGGCCATATAGGACCTACAGGCGATATTCTTGAGATCTCAGCACAGCTGGGCACCGTATATACAGCATGGGGGTAGCTCTGAAACCAGCCAGATGCAATCCACGGCCATATACCACCTACAAGCGATGTTCTTGAGTCGATATATGTCGATCTGAGCACAGCTGGGCGCCGTATATACAGCATGGGGGTAGCACTGATACTAGCCAGATGCAACCCACGGCCATATAGGACCTACAGGCGATGTTCTTGAGTCGATATATGTCGATCTGAGCACAGCTGGGCCCCGTATATACGGCATGTGGGTAGCTCTGATACCAGCCAGATGCAACCCACGGCCATATAGCACCTACAGGCGATGTTCTTGAGTCGATATATGTCGATCTGAGCACAGCTGGGCCCCGTATATACGGCATGGGGGTAGCTCTGATACCAGCCAGATGCAACCCACGGCCATATAGCACCTAAAGGCGATGTTCTTGTGTCGATATATGGCGATCTGAGCACAGCTGGGCCCCGTATATACGGCATGTGGGTGGCTCTGATACGAGCCAGATGCAACCCACAGCCATATATGACCTACATGCGATGTTCTTAAGTCGATATATGTCGATCTGAGCACAGCTGGGCCCCGTAAATACGGCATGTGGGTGGCTCTGATATCAGACAGATGCAACCCACGGCCATATAGGACCTACAGGCAATGTTCTTGAGTGTCGATGATCTGAGCACAGCTGGGCCCGTATATACGGCATGTGGGTGGCTCTGATACCAGCCATATGCAACCCACGGCCATATAGGACCTATAGGCGATGTTCTTGAGTCGATATATGTCGATCTGAGCACAGCTGGGCGCCGTATATACAGCATGGGGGTAGCACTGATACTAGCCAGATGCAACCCACGGCCATATAGGACCTACAGGCGATGTTCTTGAGTCGATATATGTCGATCTGAGCACAGCTGGGCGCCGTATATACAGCATGGGGGTAGCTCTGATACCAGCCAGATGCAACCCAAGGCCATATAGCACCTACAGGCGATGTTCTTGAGTCGATATATGTCGATATGAGCACCGCTATGCCCTGTATATGCAGCATGTGGGTGGCTCTGATTCCAGCCAGATGCAACCCACGGGCATATAAGACCCACAGGCGATGTTCTTGAGTCGATATATGTCGATCTGAGCACAGCTGGGCAACATATATACAGCATGGGGGTAACTCTGATACCAGCCAAATGCAACCCACGGCCATATAGGACCTACAGGCGATGTTCTTGAGTCGATATATGTCGATCTGAGCACAGCTGGGCCCCGTATATACGGCATGTGGGTGGCTCTGATACCAGCCAGATGCAACCAATGGCCATATAGGACCTACAGGCGATGTTCTTGAGTGTCGATGATCTGAGCACAGCTGGGCCCCGTATATACGGCATGTGGGTGGCTCTGATACCAGTCATATGCAACCCACGGCCATATAGGACCTACAGGCGATGTTCTTGAGTCGATATATGTCGATCTGAGCACAGCTGGGCGCCGTATATACAGCATGGTTGTAGCTCTGATACCAGTCATATGCAACCCACGGCCATACAGAACCTACAGGCGATGTTCTTGAGTCGATATATGTCGATATGAGCACAGCTGGGGGCCTTATATACAGCATGGTTGTAGCTCTGATACCAGCCAGATGCAACCCACGGCCATATAGGACCTACAGGCGATGTTCTTGAGTCGATATATGTCGATCTGTGCACAGCTGGGCCCCGTATATACGGCATGTGGGTGGCTCTGATACCAGCCAGATGTAACCCACGGGCATATAGGACCTACAGGCGATGTTCTTGAGTTGATATATGTCGATCTGAGCACAGTTGGGCCACGTATATACAGCATGGGGGTAGCTGTGATACCAGCCAGCTGTAACCCACGGCCATATAGAACCTACAGGCGATGTTTTTGAGTCGATATATGTCGATCTGAGCACAGCTGGGCCACGTATATACAGCATGGGGGTAACTCTGATACCAGCCAGATGCAACCCACGGCCATATAGGACCTACAGGCGATGTCCTTGAGTCGATATATGTCGATCTGAGCAAAGCTGGGCGCCGTATATACAGCATGGTTGTAGCTCTGATACCAGCCAAATGCAACCCACGGCCATATAGGACCTACAGGCGATGTTCTTGAGTCGATATATGTCGATCTGAGCACAGCTGGGCCCCGTATATACGGCATGTGGGTGGCTCTGATACCAGCCAGATGCAACCAATGGCCATATAGAACCTAAAGGCGATGTTCTTGAGTCGATATATGTCGATCTGAGCACAGCTGGGCCCCGTATATACGGCATGTGGGTGGCTCTGATACCAGCCAGATGCAACCCACGGCCATATAGGACCTACAGGCGATGTTCTTGAGTCGATATATGTCGATCTGAGCACAGCTCGGCCACGTATATACGGCATGTGGGTGGCTCTGATACCAGACAGATGCAACCCACGGCCATATAGGACCTACAGGCGATATTCTTGAGATCTCAGCACAGCTGGGCACCGTATACACAGCATGGGGGTAGCTCTGATACCAGCCAGATGCAATCCACGGCCATATAGCACCTACAGGCGATGTTCTTGAGTCGATATATGTCGATCTGAGCACAGCTGGGCGCCGTATATACAGCATGGGGGTAGCTCTGATACCAGCCAGATGCACCCCACGTCCATATAGCACCTACAGGCGATGTTATTCTGTCGATATATGGCGATCTAGGCACAGCTGGGCCCCGTATATACGGCATGTGGGTGGCTCTGATACCAGCCAGATGCAACCCACGGCCATATAGGACCTACTGGCGATGTTCTTAAGTCGATATATGTCGATCTGAGCATAGCTGGGCCCCGTAAATACGGCATGTGGGTGGCTCTGATATCAGCCAGATGCAACCCATGGCCATATAGGACCTACAGGCAATGTTCTTGAGTGTCGATGATCTGAGCACAGCTGGGCCCCGTATATACGGCATGTGGGTGGCTCTGATACCAGCCAGATGCAACCAATGGCCATATAGGACCTACAGGCGATGTTCTTGAGTGTCGATGATCTGAGCACAGCTGGGCCCCGTATATACGGCATGTGGGTGGCTCTGATACCAGTCATATGCAACCCACGGCCATATAGGACCTACAGGCGATGTTCTTGAGTCGATATATGTCGATCTGAGCACAGCTGGGCGCCGTATATACAGCATGGTTGTAGCTCTGATACCAGCCAGATGCAACCCACGGCCATATAGGACCTACAGGCGATGTTCTTGAGTCGATATATGTCGATATGAGCACAGCTGGGGGCCGTATATACAGCATGGTTGTAGCTCTGATACCAGCCAGATGCAACCCACGGCCATATAGGACCTACAGGCGATGTTCTTGAGTCGATATATGTCGATCTGAGCACAGCTGGGCCCCGTATATACGGCATGTGGGTGGCTCTGATACCAGCCAGATGTAACCCACGGGCATATAGGACCTACAGGCGATGTTCTTGAGTCGATATATGTCGATCTGAGCACAGTTGGGCCACGTATATACAGCATGGGGGTAGCTGTGATACCAGCCAGCTGTAACCCACGGCCATATAGAACCTACAGGCGATGTTTTTGAGTCGATATATGTCGATCTGAGCACAGCTGGGCCACGTATATACAGCATGGGGGTAACTCTGATACCAGCCAGATGCAACCCACGGCCATATAGGACCTACAGGCGATGTCCTTGAGTCGATATATGTCGATCTGAGCAAAGCTGGGCGCCGTATATACAGCATGGTTGTAGCTCTGATACCAGCCAAATGCAACCCACGGCCATATAGGACCTACAGGCGATGTTCTTGAGTCGATATATGTCGATCTGAGCACAGCTGGGCCCCGTATATACGGCATGTGGGTGGCTCTGATACCAGCCAGATGCAACCAATGGCCATATAGGACCTACAGGCGATGTTCTTGAGTCGATATATGTCGATCTGAGCACAGCTGGGCCCCGTATATACGGCATGTGGGTGGCTCTGATACCAGCCAGATGCAACCCACGGCCATATAGGACCTACAGGCGATGTTCTTGAGTCGATATATGTCGATCTGAGCACAGCTCGGCCACGTATATACGGCATGGGGGTAGCTCTGATACCAGGCAGATGCAACCCAAGGCCATATAGCACCTACAGGCGATGTTCTTGAGTCGATATATGTCGATATGAGCACCGCTATGCCCTGTATATGCAGCATGTGGGTGGCTCTGATTCCAGCCAGATGCAACCCACGGGCATATAAGACCCACAGGCGATGTTCTTGAGTCGATATATGTCGATCTGAGCACAGCTGGGCAACGTATATACAGCATGGGGGTAACTCTGATACCAGCCAAATGCAACCCACGGCCATATAGGACCTACAGGCGATGTTCTTGAGTCGATATATGTCGATCTGAGCACAGCTGGGCCCCGTATATACGGCATGTGGGTGGCTCTGATACCAGCCAGATGCAACCAATGGCCATATAGGACCTACAGGCGATGTTCTTGAGTGTCGATGATCTGAGCACAGCTGGGCCCCGTATATACGGCATGTGGGGGGCTCTGATACCAGTCATATGCTACCCACGGCCATATAGGACCTACAGCTGGGCGCCGTATATACAGCATGGTTGTAGCTCTGATACCAGCCAGATGCAACCCACGGCCATATAGGACCTACAGGCGATGTTCTTGAGTCGATATATGTCGATATGAGCACAGCTGGGGGCCGTATATACAGCATGGTTGTAGCTCTGATACCAGCCAGATGCAACCCACGGCCATATAGGACCTACAGGCGATGTTCTTGAGTCGATATATGTCGATCTGAGCACAGCTGGGCCCCGTATATACGGCATGTGGGTGGCTCTGATACCAGCCAGATGTAACCCACGGGCATATAGGACCTACAGGCGATGTTCTTGAGTCGATATATGTCGATCTGAGCACAGTTGGGCCACGTATATACGGCATGTGGGTGGCTCTGATACCAGACAGATGCAACCCACGGCCATATAGGACCTACAGGCGATATTCTTGAGATCTCAGCACAGCTGGGCACCGTATACACAGCATGGGGGTAGCTCTGATACCAGCCAGATGCAATCCACGGCCATATAGCACCTACAGGCGATGTTCTTGAGTCGATATATGTCGATCTGAGCACAGCTGGGCGCCGTATATACAGCATGGGGGTAGCTCTGATACCAGCCAGATGCAACCCACGTCCTTATAGCACCTACAGGCGATGTTCTTCTGTCGATATATGGCGATCTAGGCACAGCTGGGCCCCGTATATACGGCATGTGGGTGGCTCTGATACCAGCCAGATGCAACCCACGGCCATATAGGACCTACTGGCGATGTTCTTAAGTCGATATATGTCGATCTGAGCACAGCTGGGCCCCGTAAATACGGCAAGTGGGTGGCTCTGATATCAGCCAGATGCAACCCATGGCCATATAGGACCTACAGGCAATGTTCTTGAGTGTCGATGATCTGAGCACAGCTGGGCCCCGTATATACGGCATGTGGGTGGCTCTGATACCAGCCATATGCAACCCACGGCCATATAGGACCTACAGGCGATGTTCTTGAGTCGATATATGTCGATCTGAGCACAGCTGGGCGCCGTATATACAGCATGGGGGTAGCACTGATACTAGCCAGATGCAACCCACGACCATAGAGGACCTACAGGCGATGTTCTTGAGTCGATATATGTCGATCTGAGCCCAGCTGGGCGCCGTATATACAGCATGGGGGTAGCTCTGATACCAGCCAGATGCAACCCACAGCCATATAGCACCTACAGTCGATGTTCTTGAGTCGATATATGTCGATCTGAGCACAGCTGGGCCCCGTATATACGGCATGTGGGTGGCTCTGATACCAGCCAGATGCAACCCATGGCCATATAGGACCTACAGGCGATGTTCTTGAGTCGATATATGTCGATCTGAGCACAGCTGGGCACCGTATATACAGCATGGTTGTAGCTCTGATACCAGCCAGATGCAACCCACGGCCATATAGGACCTACAGGCGATGTTCTTGAGTCGATATATGTCGATCTGAGCACAGTTGAGCCCCGTATATACGGCATGTGGGTGGCTCTGATACCAGCCAGATGCAACCCATGGCCATATAGGACCTACAGGCGATGTTCTAGAGTCGATATATGTCGATCTGAGCACAGCTGGGCCCCGTATATACGGCATGTGGGTGGCTCTGATACCAGCCAGATGCAACCCACGGCCATATAGGACCTACAGGCGATGTTCTTGAGTCGATATATGTCGATCTGAGCACAGCTGGGCCACGTATATACGGCATGTGGGTGGCTCTGATACCAGACAGATGCAACCCACGGCCATATAGGACCTACAGGCGATATTCTTGAGATCTCAGCACAGCTGGGCACCGTATATACAGCATGGGGGTAGCTCTGAAACCAGCCAGATGCAATCCACGGCCATATACCACCTACAGGCGATGTTCTTGAGTCGAGATATGTCGATTTGAGCACAGCTGGGCGCCGTATATACAGCATGGGGGTAGCTCTGATACCAGCCAGATGCAACCCACGGCCATATAGCACCTAAAGGCGATGTTCTTGTGTCGATATATGGCGATCTGAGCACAGCTGGGCCCCGTATATACGGCATGTGGGTGGCTCTGATACGAGCCAGATGCAACCCACGGCCATATAGGACCTACATGCGATGTTCATAAGTCGATATATGTCGATCTGAGCACAGCTGGGCCCCGTAATGCCGTATATACAGCATGGGGGTAGCTCTGATACCAGCCAGATGCAACCCACAGCCATATAGCACCTACAGTCGATGTTCTTGAGTCGATATATGTCGATCTGAGCACAGCTGGGCCCCGTATATACGGCATGTGGGTGGCTCTGATACCAGCCAGATGCAACCCATGGCCATATAGGACCTACAGGCGATGTTCTTGAGTCGATATATGTCGATCTGAGCACAGCTGGGCACCGTATATACAGCATGGTTGTAGCTCTGATACCAGCCAGATGCAACCCACGGCCATATAGGACCTACAGGCGATGTTCTTGAGTCGATATATGTCGATCTGAGCACAGTTGAGCCCCGTATATACGGCATGTGGGTGGCTCTGATACCAGCCAGATGCAACCCATGGCCATATAGGACCTACAGGCGATGTTCTAGAGTCGATATATGTCGATCTGAGCACAGCTGGGCCCCGTATATACGGCATGTGGGTGGCTCTGATACCAGCCAGATGCAACCCACGGCCATATAGGACCTACAGGCGATGTTCTTGAGTCGATATATGTCGATCTGAGCACAGCTGGGCCACGTATATACGGCATGTGGGTGGCTCTGATACCAGACAGATGCAACCCACGGCCATATAGGACCTACAGGCGATATTCTTGAGATCTCAGCACAGCTGGGCACCGTATATACAGCATGGGGGTAGCTCTGAAACCAGCCAGATGCAATCCACGGCCATATACCACCTACAGGCGATGTTCTTGAGTCGAGATATGTCGATTTGAGCACAGCTGGGCGCCGTATATACAGCATGGGGGTAGCTCTGATACCAGCCAGATGCAACCCACGGCCATATAGCACCTAAAGGCGATGTTCTTGTGTCGATATATGGCGATCTGAGCACAGCTGGGCCCCGTATATACGGCATGTGGGTGGCTCTGATACGAGCCAGATGCAACCCACGGCCATATAGGACCTACATGCGATGTTCATAAGTCGATATATGTCGATCTGAGCACAGCTGGGCCCCGTAAATACGGCATGTGGGTGGCTCTGATATCAGCCAGATGCAACCCACGGCCATATAGGACCTACAGGCAATGTTCTTGAGTGTCGATGATCTGAGCACAGCTGGGCCCGTATATACGGCATGTGGGTGGCTCTGATACCAGCCATATGCAACCCACGGCCATATAGGACCTACAGGCGATGTTCTTGAGTCGATATATGTCGATCTGAGCACAGCTGGGCGCCGTATATACAGCATGGGGGTAGCACTGATACTAGCCAGATGCAACCCACGGCCATATAGGACCTACAGGCGATGTTCTTGAGTCGATATATGTCTATCTGAGCACAGCTGGGCGCCGTATATACAGTATGGGGGTAGCTCTGATACCAGCCAGAAGCAACCCAAGGCCATATAGCACCTACAGGCGATGTTCTTTAGTCGATATATGTCGATATGAGCTCCGCTATGCCCTGTATATGCAGCATGTGTGTGGCTCTGATTCCAGCCAGATGCAACCCACGGGCATATAAGACCCACAGGCGATGTTCTTGAGTCGATATATGTCGATCTGAGCACAGCTGGGCCTCGTATATACAGCATGGCGGTAGCTCTGATACCAGCCAGATGCAACCCACAGCCATATAGAACCTACAGGTGATGTTCTTGAGTCGATATATGTCGATCTGAGCACAGCTGGGCGCCGTATATACACCATGGGGGTAGCTCTGATACCAGCCAGATGCAACTTACGGCCATACAGGACCTACAGGCGATGTTCTTGAGTCGATATATGTCGATCTGAGCACAGCTGGGCCCCGTATATACGGCATGTGGGTGGCTCTGATACCAGCCAGATGCAACCCACCGCCATATAGGACCTACAGGCGATGTTCTTGAGTCGATATATGTCGATCTGAGCACAGCTGGGCCCCGTATATACGGCATGTGGGTGGCTCTGATACCAGCCAGATGCAACCCACGGCCATATAGGACCTACAGGCGATGTTCTTGAGTCGATATATGTCGATCTGAGCACAGTTGGGCCCCCGTATATACGGCATGTGGGTGGCTCTGATATCAGCCAGATGCAACCCACGGCCATATAGGACCTACAGGCGATATTCTTGAGATCTCAGCACAGCTTGGCACCGTATATACAGAATGGGGGTAGCTCTGATACCAGCCAGATGCAATCCACGGTCATATAGCACCTACAGGCGATGTTCATGAGTCGATATATGTCGATCTGAGCACAGCTGGGCGCCGTGTATACAGCATGGGGGTAGCACTGATACCAGCCAGATGCAACCCACGGCCATATAGGAGCTACAGGCGATGTTCTTGAGTCGATATATGTCGATCTGAGCACAGCTGGGCGCGGTATATACAGCATGGGGGTAGCTCTAATACCAGCCAGATGCAACCCACGGCCATATAGCACCTACAGGCGATGTTCTTGAGTCGATATATGTCGATCTGAGCACAGCTGGGCGCCGTATATACAGCATGGGGGTAGCTCTGATACCAGCCAGATGCAACCCACGGCCATATAGCACCTAAAGGCGATGTTTTTGTGTCGATATATGGCGATCTGAGCACAGCTGGGCCCCGTATATACGGCATGTGGGTGGCTCTGATACGAGCCAGATGCAACCCACGGCCATATAGGACCTACATGCGATGTTCTTAAGTCGATATATGTCGATCTGAGCACAGCTGGGCCCCGCAAATACGGCATGTGGGTGGCTCTGATATCAGCCAGATGCAACCCACGGCCATATAGGACCTACAGGCAATGTTCTTGAGTGTCGATGATCTGAGCACAGCTGGGCCCCGTATATACGGCATGTGGGTGGCTCTGATACCAGCCATATGCAACCCACGGCCATATAGGACCTACAGGCGATGTTCTTGAGTCGATATATGTCGATCTGAGCACAGCTGGGCGCCGTATATACAGCATGGGGGTAGCACTGATACTAGCCAGA
Organism: Lordithon lunulatus; assembly: GCA_963942505.1. NCBI lineage: Eukaryota > Metazoa > Arthropoda > Insecta > Coleoptera > Staphylinidae > Lordithon > Lordithon lunulatus. The sequence goes on along the minus strand of OZ012674.1, from coordinate 23,711,738 downwards.
TGCAACCCACGGCCATATAGGACCTACAGGCGATGTTCTTGAGTCGTTATATGTCGATCTGAGCACAGCTGGGCGCCGTATATACAGCATGGGGGTAGCTCTGATACCAGCCAGATGCAACCCAAGGCCATATAGCACCTACAGGCGATGTTCTTGAGTCGATATATGTCGATATGAACTCCGCTATACCCTGTATATGCAGCATGTGGGTGGCTCTGATTCCAGCCAGATGCAACCCACGGGCATATAAGACCCGCAGGCGATGTTCTTGAGTCGATATATGTCGATCTGAGCACAGCTGGGCCTCGTATATACAGCATGGGGGTAGCTCTGATACCAGCCAGATGCAACCCACCGCCATATAGGACCTACAGGCGATGTTCTTGAGTCGATATATGTCGATCTGAGCACAGCTGGGCCCCGTATATACGGCATGTGGGTGGCTCTGATACCAGCCATATGCAACCCACGGGCATATAGGACCTACAGGCGATGTTCTTGAGTCGATATATGTCGATCTGAGCACAGCTGGGCCCCCGTATCTACGGCATGTGGGTGGCTCTGATATCAGCCAGATGCAACCCACGGCCATATAGGACCTACAGGCGATGTTCTTTAGTCGATCTGAGCACCGCTATGCGCCGTATATGCAGCATTGGGGCCGCTCCGACACCAGCCAGGTGCAACCTATGCCCATATAGGACCTACAGGCGATGTTCTTGAGTCGATATATGTCGATCTGAGCACAAGCTGGGCCCCGTATATACGGCATGTGGGTGGCTCTGATACCAGCCAGATGCAACCCACCGCCATATAGGACCTACAGGCGATGTTCTTGAGTCGATATATGTCGATCTGAGCACAGCTGGGCCCCGTATATACGGCATGTGGGTGGCTCTGATACCAGCCATATGCAACCCACGGGCATATAGGACCTACAGGCGATGTTCTTGAGTCGATATATGTCGATCTGAGCACAGCTGGGCCCCCGTATATACGGCATGTGGGTGGCTCTGATATCAGCCAGATGCAACCCACGGCCATATAGGACCTACAGGCGATGTTCTTTAGTCGATCTGAGCACCGCTATGCGCCGTATATGCAGCATTGGGGCCGCTCCGACACCAGCCAGGTGCAACCTATGCCCATATAGGACCTACAGGCGATGTTCTTGAGTCGATATATGTCGATATGAGCTCCGCTATGCCCTGTATATGCAGCATGTGGGTGGCTCTGATTCCAGCCAGATGCAACCCACGGGCATATAGGACCTACAGGCGATGTTCTTGAGTCGATATATGTCGATCTGAGCACAGCTGGGCCACGTATATACAGCATGGGGGTAGCTCTGATACCAGCCAGATGCAACCCAAGGCCATATAGCACCTACAGGCGATGTTCTTGAGTCGATATATGTCGATCTGAGCACAGCTGGGCCACGTATATACAGCCTGGGGGTAGCTCTGATACCAGCCAGCTGCAACCCACGGCCATATAGCACCTACAGGCGATGTTCTTGTGTCGATATATGGCGATCTGAGCACAGCTGGGCCCCGTATATACGGCATGTGGGTGGCTCTGATACCAGCCAGATGCAACCCACGGCCATATAGGACCTACAGGCGATGTTCTTAAGTCGATATATGTCGATCTGAGCACAGCTGGGCCCCGTAAATACGGCATGTGGGTGGCTCTGATATCAGCCAGATGCAACCCACGGCCATATAGGACCTACAGGCAATGTTCTTGAGTGTCGATGATCTGAGCACAGCTGGGCCCCGTATATACGGCATGTGGGTGGCTCTGATACCAGCCATATGCAACCCACGTCCATATAGGACCTACAGGCGATGTTCTTGAGTCGATATATGTCGATCTGAGTACAGCTGGGCGCCGTATATACATCATGGTTGTAGCTCTGATAACAGCCAGATGCAACCCACGGCCATATAGGACCTACAGGCGATGTTCTTGAGTCGATATATGTCGATATGAGCACAGCTGGGCGCCGTATATACAGCATGGTTGTAGCTCTGATACCAGCCAGATGCAACCCACGGCCATATAGGACCTACAGGCGATGTTCTTGAGTCGATATATGTCGATCTGAGCACAGCTGGGCCCCGTATATACGGCATGTGGGTGGCTCTGATACCAGCCAGATGTAACCAACGGGCATATAGGACCTACAGGCGATGTTCTTGCGTCGATATATGTCGATCTGAGCACAGTTGGGCCACGTATATACAGCATGGGGGTAGCTGTGATACCAGCCAGCTGTAACCCACGGCCATATAGAACCTACAGGCGATGTTTTTGAGTCGATATATGTCGATCTGAGCACAGCTGGGCAACGTATATACAGCATGGGGGTAACTCTGATACCAGCCAGATGCAACCCACGGCCATATAGGACCTACAGGCGATGTCCTTCAGTCGATATATGTCGATCTGAGCAAAGCTGGGCGCCGTATATACAGCATGGTTGTAGCTCTGATACCAGCCAAATGCAACCCACGGCCATATAGGACCTACAGGCGATGTTCTTGAGTCGATATATGTCGATCTGAGCACAGCTGGGCCCCGTATATACGGCATGTGGGTGGCTCTGATACCAGCCAGATGCAACCAATGGCCATATAGGACCTACAGGCGATATTCTTGAGTGTCGATGATCTGAGCACAGCTGGGCCCCGTATATACGGCATGTGGGTGGCTCTGATACCAGTCATATGCAACCCACGGCCATATAGGACCTACAGGCGATGTTCTTGAGTCGATATATGTCGATCTGAGCACAGCTGGGCGCCGTATATACAGCATGGTTGTAGCTCTGATACCAGCCAGATGCAACCCACGGCCATATAGGACCTACAGGCGATGTTCCTGAGTCGATATATGTCGATATGAGCACAGCTGGGGGCCGTATATACAGCATGGTTGTAGCTCTGATACCAGCCAGATGCAACCCACGGCCATATAGGACCTACAGGCGATGTTCTTGAGTCGATATATGTCGATCTGAGCACAGCTGGGCCCCGTATATACGGCATGTGGGTGGCTCTGATACCAGCCAGATGTAACCCACGGGCATATAGGACCTATAGGCGATGTTCTTGAGTCGATATATGTCGATCTGAGCACAGTTGGGCCACGTATATACAGCATGGGGGTAGCTGTGATACCAGCCAGCTGTAACCCACGGCCATATAGAACCTACAGGCGATGTTTTTGTGTCGATATATGTCGATCTGAGCACAGCTGGGCCACGTATATACAGCATGGGGGTAACTCTGATACCAGCCAGATGCAACCCACGGCCATATAGGACCTACAGGCGATGTCCTTGAGTCGATATATGTCGATCTGAGCAAAGCTGGGCACCGTATATACAGCATGGTTGTAGCTCTGATACCAGCCAGATGCAACCCACGGCCATATAGGACCTACAGGCGATGTTCTTGAGTCGATATATGTCGATCTGAGCACAGCTGAGCCCCGTATATACGGCATGTGGGTGGCTCTGATACCAGCCAGATGCAACCCATGGCCATATAGGACCTACAGGCGATGTTCTAGAGTCGATATATGTCGATCTGAGCACAGCTGGGCCCCGTAAATACAGCATGTGGGTGGCTCTGATATCAGCCAGATGCAACCCACGGCCATATAGGACCTACAGGCAATGTTCTTGAGTGTCGATGATCTGAGCACAGCTGGGCCCGTATATACGGCATGTGGGTGGCTCTGATACCAGCCATATGCAACCCACGGCCATATAGGACCTACAGGCGATGTTCTTGAGTCGATATATGACGATCTGAGCACAGCTGGGCGCCGTATATACAGCATGAGGGTAGCACTGATACTAGCCAGATGCAACCCACGGCCATATAGGACCTACAGGCGATGTTCTTGAGTCGATATATGTCGATCTGAGCACAGCTGGGCGCCGTATATAAAGCATGGGGGTAGCTCTGATACCAGCCAGAAGCAACCCAAGGCCATATAGCACCTACAGGCGATGTTCTTGAGTCGATATATGTCGATATGAGGTCCGCTATGCCCTGTATATGCAGCATGTGTGTGGCTCTGATTCCAGCCAGATGCAACTCACGGGCATATAAGACCCACAGGCGATGTTCTTGAGTCGATATATGTCGATCTGAGCACAGCTGGGCCTCGTATATACAGCATGGCGGTAGCTCTGATACCAGCCAGATGCAACCCACAGCCATATAGAACCTACAGGTGATGTTCTTGAGTCGATATATGTCGATCTGAGCACAGCTGGGCGCCGTATATACACCATGGGGGTAGCTCTGATACCAGCCAGATGCAACTTACGGCCATACAGGACCTACAGGCGATGTTCTTGAGTCGATATATGTCGATCTGAGCACAGCTGGGCCCCGTATATACGGCATGTGGGTGGCTCTGATACCAGCCAGATGCAACCCACCGCCATATAGGACCTACAGGCGATGTTCTTGAGTCGATATATGTCGATCTGAGCACAGCTGGGCCCCGTATATACGGCATGTGGGTGGCTCTGATACCAGCCAGATGCAACCCACGGCCATATAGGACCTACAGGCGATGTTCTTGAGTCGATATATGTCGATCTGAGCACAGTTGGGCCCCCGTATATACGGCATGTGGGTGGCTCTGATATCAGCCAGATGCAACCCACGGCCATATGGGACCTACAGGCGATATTCTTGAGATCTCAGCACAGCTTGGCACCGTATATACAGCATGGGGGTAGCTCTGATACCAGCCAGATGCAATCCACGGCCATATAGCACCTACAGGCGATGTTCATGAGTCGATATATGTCGATCTGAGCACAGCTGGGCGCCGTATATACAGCATGGGGGTAGCACTGATACCAGCCAGATGCAACCCACGGCCATATAGGACCTACAGGCGATGTTCTTGAGTCGATATATGTCGATCTGAGCACAGCTGGGCGCGGTATATACAGCATGGGGGTAGCTCTAATACCAGCCAGATGCAACCCACGGCCATATAGCACCTACAGGCGATGTTCTTGAGTCGATATATGTCGATCTGAGCACAGCTGGGCCACGTATATACAGCCTGGGGTTAGCTCTGATACCAGCCAGCTGCAACCCACGGCCATATAAGAGCCACAGGCGATGTTCTTGAGTCGATATATGTCGATCTGAGCACTGCTGGGCCTCGTATATACAGCATGGGGGTAGCTCTGATACCAGCCAGATGCAACCCACGGCCATATAGGACCTACAGGCGATGTTCTTGAGTCGATATATGTCGATCTGAGCACAGCTGGGCGCCGTATATACACCATGGGGGTCGCTCTGATACTAGCCAGATGCAACCCACGGCCATATAGGACCTACAGGCGATGTTCTTGAGTCGATATATGTCGATCTGAGCACAGCTGGGCCCCGTATATACGGCATGTGGGTGGCTCTGATACCAGCCAGATGCAACCCACGGCCATATAGGACCTCCAGGCGATGTTCTTGAGTCGATATATGTCGATCTGAGCACAGCTTGGCCCGCGTATATACGGCATGTGGGTGGCTCTGATATCAGCCAGATGCAACCCACGGCCATATAGGACCTACAGGCGATGTTCTTGAGTCGATATATGTCGATCTGAGCACAGCTGCGCCACGTATATACAGCATGGGGGTAGCTCTGATACCAGCCAGCTGCAACCCACGGCCATATAGGACCTACAGGCGATGTTTTTGAGTCGATATATGTCGAACTGAGCACAGCTGGGCCCCGTTTATATAGCATGGGGGTAGCTCTGATACCAGCCAGATGCAATCCACGGCCATATAGGACCTACAGGCGATGTTCTTGAGTCGATATATGTCGATCTGAGCACTTCTGGGCCACGTATATACAGCATGGGGGTAGCTGTGATACCAGCCAGCTGCAACCCACGGCTATATAGGACCTACAGGCGATGTTCTTGAGTCGATATATGTCGATCTGAGCACAGCTGGGCCCCGTATATACAGCATGGGGGTATCTCTAATACCAGCCAGATGCAACCCACGGCCATATAGGAGCTACAGGCGATGTTCTTGAATCATTATATGTCGATCTGAACACAGCTGGGCCCCGTATATACGGCATGTGGGTGGCTCTGATACCAGCCAGATGCAACCCACGACCATATAGGACCTACAGCCGATGTTCTTGAGTCGATATATGTCGATCTAAGCACAGCTAGGCCACATATATACAGCATGGGGGTAGCTCTGATACCAGCCAGCTGCAACCCACGGCCATATAGGACCTACAGGCAATGTTTTTGAGTCGATATATGTCGATATGAGCACAGCCTCGCCCCGTATATACAGCATGGGGGTAGCTCTGATACCAGCCAGATGCAACCCACGGCCATATAGGACCTACAGGCGATGTTCTTGAGTCGACATATGTCGATATGAGCACAGCTGGGTGCCGTATATACAGCATGGGTGTAGCTCTTGTACCAGCCAGATGCAACCCACGGCCATATAGCAACTACAGGCGATGTTCTTGAGTCGATATATGTGGATCTGAGCACAGCTGGGCCACGTTTATACAGCATGGGGGTAACTCTGATACCAGCCAGATGCAACCCACGGCCATATAGGACCTACAGGCGATGTTCTTGAGTCGATATATGTCGATCTGAGCACAGCTGGGCCCCGTATATACGGCATGTGGGTTGCTCTGATACCAGCCAGATGCAATCCACGGCCCTATAGCACCTACAGGCGATGTTCTTGAGTCGATGTATGTCGATCTGAGCACAGCTGGGCCCCGTATATACGGCATGTGTGTGGCTCTGATACCAGCCAGATGCAACCCACGGCCATATAGGACCTACAGGCGATGTTCTTGAGTCGATATATGTCGATCTGAGCACAGCTAGGCTCGCGTATATACGGCATGTGGGTGGCTCTGATATCAGCCAGATGCAACCCACGGCCATATAGGACCTACAGGCGATGTTCTTGAGTCGATATATGTCGATCTGAGCACAGCTGGGCCTCGTATATACAGCATGGGGGTAGCTCTGATACCAGCCAGATGCAACCCACGGCCATATAGGACCTACAGGCGATGTTCTTGAGTCGATATATGTGGATCTGAGCACAGCTGGGCCACGTATATACAGCATGGGGGTAGCTCTGATACCAACCAGCTACAACCCACGGCCATATAGGACCTACAGGCGATGTTTTTGAGTCGATATATGTCGATCTGAGCACAGCTGGGCCCCGTATATACAGCATGGGGTAGCAGATGCAACCCACGGGCATATAGGACCTACATGCGATGTTCTTGAGTCGATATATGTCGATCTGAGCACAGCTGGGCCACGTTTATACAGCATGGGGGTGGCTCTGATACCAGCCAGATGTAACCCACGGCCATATAGGACCTAGAGGCGATGTTCTTGAGTCGATATATGTCGATCTCAGCACAGCTGGGCCACGTATATACAGCATGGGGCTAGCTGTGATACCAGCCAGCTGCAACCCACGGCCATATAGGACCTACAGGCGATGTTCTTGAGTCGATATATGTCGATCTGAGCACAGCTGGGCGCCGTATATACAGCATGGTTGTAGCTCTGATACCAGCCAGATGCAACCCACGGCCATATAGGACCTACAGGCGATGTTCTTGAGTCGATATATGTCGATATGAGCACAGCTGGGCGCCGTATATACAGCATGGTTGTAGCTCTGATACCAGCCAGATGCAACCCACGGCCATATAGGACCTACAGGCGATGTTCTTGAGTCGATATATGTCGATCTGAGCACAGCTGGGCCCCGTATATACGGCATGTGGGTGGCTCTGATACCAGCCAGATGTAACCCATGGCCATATAGGACCTACTGGCGATGTTCTTAAGTCGATATATGTAGATCTGAACACAGCTGGGCCCCGTATATACGGCATGTCGGTGGCTCTGATACCAGCCAGATGCAACCCACGGGCATATAGGACCTACAGGCGATGTTCTTGAGTCGATATATGTCGAACTGAGCACAGTTGGGCCACGTATATACAGCATGGGGGTAGCTGTGATACCAGCCAGCTGCAACCCACAGCCATATAGAACCTACAGGCGATGTTCTTGAGTCGATATATGACGATCTGAGCACAGCTGGGCGCCGTATATACAGCATGGGGGTAGCACTGATACCAGCCAGATGCAACCCACGGGCATATAGGACCTACAGGCGATGTTCTTGAGTCGATATATGTCGAACTGAGCACAGTTGGGCCACGTATATACAGCATGGGGGTAGCTGTGATACCAGCCAGCTGCAACCCACAGCCATATAGAACCTACAGGCGATGTTTTTGAGTCGATATATGTCGATCTGAGCACAGCTGGGCCTCGTATATACAGCATGGCGGTAGCTCTGATACCAGCCAGATGCAACCCACAGCCATATAGAACCTACAGGTGATGTTCTTGAGTCGATATATGTCGATCTGAGCACAGCTGGGCGCCGTATATACACCATGGGGGTAGCTCTGATACCAGCCAGATGCAACTTACGGCCATACAGGACCTACAGGCGATGTTCTTGAGTCGATATATGTCGATCTGAGCACAGCTGGGCCCCGTATATACGGCATGTGGGTGGCTCTGATACCAGCCAGATGCAACCCACCGCCATATAGGACCTACAGGCGATGTTCTTGAGTCGATATATGTCGATCTGAGCACAGCTGGGCCCCGTATATACGGCATGTGGGTGGCTCTGATACCAGCCAGATGCAACCCACGGCCATATAGGACCTACAGGCGATGTTCTTGAGTCGATATATGTCGATCTGAGCACAGTTGGGCCCCCGTATATACGGCATGTGGGTGGCTCTGATATCATCCAGATGCAACCCACGGCCATATGGGACCTACAGGCGATATTCTTGAGATCTCAGCACAGCTTGGCACCGTATATACAGCATGGGGGTAGCTCTGATACCAGCCAGATGCAATCCACGGCCATATAGCACCTACAGGCGATGTTTATGAGTCGATATATGTCGATCTGAGCACAGCTGGGCGCCGTATATACAGCATGGGGGTAGCACTGATACCAGCCAGATGCAACCCACGGCCATATAGGACCTACAGGCGATGTTCTTGAGTCGATATATGTCGATCTGAGCACAGCTGGGCGCGGTATATACAGCATGGGGGTAGCTCTAATACCAGCCAGATGCAACCCACGGCCATATAGCACCTACAGGCGATGTTCTTGAGTCGATATATGTCGATCTGAGCACAGCTGGGCCACGTATATACAGCCTGGGGTTAGCTCTGATACCAGCCAGCTGCAACCCACGGCCATATAAGAGCCACAGGCGATGTTCTTGAGTCGATATATGTCGATCTGAGCACTGCTGGGCCTCGTATATACAGCATGGGGGTAGCTCTGATACCAGCCAGATGCAACCCACGGCCATATAGGACCTACAGGCGATGTTCTTGAGTCGATATATGTCGATCTGAGCACAGCTGGGCGCCGTATATACACCATGGGGGTCGCTCTGATACTAGCCAGATGCAACCCACGGCCATATAGGACCTACAGGCGATGTTCTTGAGTCGATATATGTCGAACTGAGCACAGTTGGGCCACGTATATACAGCATGGGGGTAGCTGTGATACCAGCCAGCTGCAACCCACAGCCATATAGAACCTACAGGCGATGTTTTTGAGTCGATATATGGCGATCTGAGCACAGCTGGGCCCCGTATATACGGCATGTGGGTGGCTCTGATACCAGCCAGATGCAACCCACGGCCATATAGGACCTACAGGCGATGTTCTTAAATCGATATATGTCGATCTGAGCACAGCTGGGCCCCGTAAATACGGCATGTGGGTGGCTTTGATATCAGCCAGATGCAACCCACGGCCATATAGGACCTACAGGCAATGTGCTTGAGTGTGGATGATCTGAGCACAGCTGGGCCCCGTATATACGGCATGTGGGTGGCTCTGATACCAGCCATATGCAACCCGCGGCCATATAGGACCTACAGGCGATGTTCTTGAGTCGATATATGTCGATCTGAGCACAGCTGGGCGCCGTATATACAGCATGGGGGGGTAGCTCTGATACCAGCCAGATGCAACCCACGTCCATATAGCACATACAGGCGATGTTCTTCTGTCGATATATGGCGATCTAGGCACAGCTGGGCCCCGTATATACGGCATGTGGGTGGCTCTGATACCAGCCAGATGCAACCCACGGCCATATAGGACCTACAGGCGATGTCCTTGAGTCGATATATGTCGATCTGAGCAAAGCTGGGCGCCGTATATACAGCATGGTTGTAGATCTGATACCAGCCAAATGCAACCCACGGCCATATAGGACCTACAGGCGATGTTCTTGAGTCGATATATGTCGATCTGAGCACAGCTGGGCCCCGTATATACGGCATGTGGGTGGCTCTGATACCAGCCAGATGCAACCAATGGCCATATAGGACCTACAGGCGATGTTCTTGAGTCGATATATGTCGATCTGAGCACAGCTGGGCCCCGTATATACGGCATGTGGGTGGCTCTGATACCAGCCAGATGCAACCCACGGCCATATAGGACCTACAGGCGATGTTCTTGAGTCGATATATGTCGATCTGAGCACAGCTCGGCCACGTATATACGGCATGTGGGTGGCTCTGATACCAGACAGATGCAACCCACGGCCATATAGGACCTACAGGCCATATTCTTGACATCTCAGCACAGCTGGGCACCGTATACACAGCATGGGGGTAGCTCTGATACCAGCCAGATGCAATCCACGGCCATATAGCACCTACAGGCGATGTTCTTGAGTCGATATATGTCGATCTGAGCACAGCTGGGCGCCGTATATACAGCATGCGGGTAGCTCTGATACCAGCCAGATGCAACCCACGTCCATATAGCACCTACAGGCGATGTTCTTCTGTCGATATATGGCGATCTAGGCACAGCTGGGCCCCGTATATACGGCATGTGGGTGGCTCTGATACCAGCCAGATGCAACCCACGGCCATATAGGACCTACTGGCGATGTTCTTAAGTCGATATATGTCGATCTGAGCACAGCTGGGCCCCGTAAATACGGCATGTGGGTGGCTCTGATATCAGCCAGATGCAACCCATGGCCATATAGGACCTACAGGCAATGTTCTTGAGTGTCGATGATCTGAGCACAGCTGGGCCCCGTATATACGGCATGTGGGTGGCTCTGATACCAGCCATATGCAACCCACGGCCATATAGGACCTACAGGCGATGTTCTTGAGTCGATATATGTCGATCTGAGCACAGCTGGGCGCCGTATATACAGCATGGGGGTAGCACTGATACTAGCCAGATGCAACCCACGGCCATAGAGGACCTACAGGCGATGTTCTTGAGTCGATATATGTCGATCTGAGCACAGCTGGGCGCCGTATATACAGCGTGGGGGTAGCTCTGATACCAGCCAGATGCAACCCACAGCCATATAGCACCTACAGGCGATGTTCTTGAGTCGATATATGTCGATCTGAGCACAGCTGGGCCCCGTATATACGGCATGTGGGTGGCTCTGATACCAGCCAGATGCAACCCATGGCCATATAGGACCTACAGGCGATGTTCTTGAGTCGATATATGTCGATCTGAGCACAGCTGGGCACCGTATATACATCATGGTTGTAGCTCTGATACCAGCCAGATGCAACCGACGGCCATATAGGACCTACAGGCGATGTTCTTGAGTCGATATATGTCGATCTGAGCACAGCTGAGCCCCGTATATACGGCATGTGGGTGGCTCTGATACCAGCCAGATGCAACCCATCGCCATATAGGACCTACAGGCGATGTTCTTGAGTCGATTTATGTCGATCTGAGCACAGCTGGGCCCCGTATATACGGCATGTGGGTGGCTCTGATACCAGCCAGATGCAACCCACGGCCATATAGGACCTACAGGCGATGTTCTTGAGTCGATATATGTCGATCTGAGCACAGCTGGGCCACGTATATACGGCATGTGGGTGGCTCTGATACCAGACAGATGCAACCCACGGCCATATAGGACCTACAGGCGATATTCTTGAGATCTCAGCACAGCTGCGCACCGTATATACAGCATGGGGGTAGCTCTGAAACCAGCCAGATGCAATCCACGGCCATATACCACCTACAGGCGATGTTCTTGAGTCGATATATGTCGATCTGAGCACAGCTGGGCGCCGTATATACAGCATGGGGGTAGCTCTGATACCAGCCAGATGCAACCCACGGCCATATAGCACCTAAAGGCGATGTTCTTGTGTCGATATATGGCGATCTGAGCACAGCTGGGCCCCGTATATACGGCATGTGGGTGGCTCTGATACGAGCCAGATGCAACCCACGGCCATATAGGACCTACATGCGATGTTCATAAGTCGATATATGTCGATCTGAGCACAGCTGGGCCCCGTAAATACGGCATGTGGGTGGCTCTGATATCAGCCAGATGCAACCCACGGCCATATAGGACCTACAGGCGATGTTCTTGAGTCGATATATGTCGATCTGAGCACAGCTGGGCCACGTATATACGGCATGTGGGTGGCTCTGATACCAGACAGATGCAACCCACGGCCATATAGGACCTACAGGCGATATTCTTGAGATCTCAGCACAGCTGGGCACCGTATATACAGCATGGGGGTAGCTCTGAAACCAGCCAGATGCAATCCACGGCCATATACCACCTACAAGCGATGTTCTTGAGTCGATATATGTCGATCTGAGCACAGCTGGGCGCCGTATATACAGCATGGGGGTAGCTCTGATACCAGCCAGATGCAACCCACGGCCATATAGCACCTAAAGGCGATGTTCTTGTGTCGATATATGGCGATCTGAGCACAGCTGGGCCCCGTATATACGGCATGTGGGTGGCTCTGATACGAGCCAGATGCAACCCACAGCCATATAGGACCTACATGCGATGTTCTTAAGTCGATATATGTCGATCTGAGCACAGCTGGGCCCCGTAAATACGGCATGTGGGTGGCTCTGATATCAGCCAGATGCAACCCACGGCCATATAGGACCTACAGGCAATGTTCTTGAGTGTCGATGATCTGAGCACAGCTGGGCCCGTATATACGGCATGTGGGTGGCTCTGATACCAGCCATATGCAACCCACGGCCATATAGGACCTACAGGCGATGTTCTTGAGTCGATATATGTCGATCTGAGCACAGCTGGGCGCCGTATATACAGCATGGGGGTAGCTCTGATACCAGCCAGATGCAACCCAAGGCCATATAGCACCTACAGGCGATGTTCTTGAGTCGATATATGTCGATATGAGCACAGCTGGGCAACGTATATACAGCATGGGGGTAACTCTGATACCAGCCAGATGCAACCCAAGGCCATATAGCACCTACAGGCGATGTTCTTGAGTCGATATATGTCGATATGAGCATCGCTATGCCCTGTATATGCAGCATGTGGGTGGCTCTGATTCCAGCCAGATGCAACCCACGGGCATATAAGACCCACAGGCGATGTTCTTGAGTCGATATATGTCGATCTGAGCACAGCTGGGCAACGTATATACAGCATGGGGGTAACTCTGATACCAGCCAAATGCTACCCACGGCCATATAGGACCTACAGGCGATGTTCTTGAGTCGATATATGTCGATCTGAGCACAGCTGGGCCCTGTATATACGGCATGTGGGTGGCTCTGATACCAGCCAGATGCAACCAATGGCCATATAGGACCTACAGGCGATGTTCTTGAGTGTCGATGATCTGAGCACAGCTGGGCCCCGTATATACGGCATGTGGGTGGCTCTGATACCAGTCATATGCAACCCACGGCCATATAGGACCTACAGGCGATGTTCTTGAGTCGATATATGTCGATCTGAGCACAGCTGGGCGCCGTATATACAGCATGGTTGTAGCTCTGATACCAGCCAGATGCAACCCACGGCCATATAGGACCTACAGGCGATGTTCTTGAGTCGATATATGTCGATATGAGCACAGCTGGGGGCCGTATATACAGCATGGTTGTAGCTCTGATACCAGCCATATGCAACCCACGGCCATATAGGACCTACAGGCGATGTTCTTGAGTCGATATATGTCGATCTGAGCACAGTTGGGCCACGTATATACAGCATGGGGGTAGCTATGATACCAGCCAGCTGTAACCCACGGCCATATAGAACCTACAGGCGATGTTTTTGAGTCGATATATGTCGATCTGAGCACAGCTGGGCCACGTATATACAGCATGGGTGTAACTCTGATACCAGCCAGATGCAACCCACGGCCATATAGGACCTACAGGCGATGTCCTTGAGTCGATATATGTCGATCTGAGCAAAGCTGGGCGCCGTATATACAGCATGGTTGTAGCTCTGATACCAGCCAAATGCAACCCACGGCCATATAGGACCTACAGGCGATGTTCTTGAGTCGATATATGTCGATCGGAGCACAGCTGGGCCCCGTATATACGGCATGTGGGTGGCTCTGATACCAGCCAGATGCAACCAATGGCCATATAGGACCTACAGGCGATGTTCTTGAGTCGATATATGTCGATCTGAGCACAGCTGGGCCCCGTATATACGGCATGTGGGTGGCTCTGATACCAGACAGATGCAACCCACGGCCATATAGGACCTACAGGCGATATTCTTGAGATCTCAGCACAGCTGGGCACCGTATACACAGCATGGGGGTAGCTCTGATACCAGCCAGATGCAATCCACGGCCATATAGCACCTACAGGCGATGTTCTTGAGTCGATATATGTCGATCTGAGCACTGCTGGGCGCCGTATATACAGCATGGGGGTAGCTCTGATACCAGCCAGATGCAACCCACGTCCATATAGCACCTACAGGCGATGTTCTTCTGTCGATATATGGCGATCTAAGCACAGCTGGGCCCCGTATATACGGCATGTGGGTGGCTCTGATACCAGCCAGATGCAACCCACGGCCATATAGGACCTACTGGCGATGTTCTTAAGTCGATATATGTCGATCTGAGCACAGCTGGGCCCCGTAAATACGGCATGTGGGTGGCTCTGATATCAGCCAGATGCAACCCATGGCCATATAGGACCTACAGGCAATGTTCTTGAGTGTCGATGATCTGAGCACAGCTGGGCCCCGTATATACGGCATGTGGGTGGCTCTGATATCAGCCATATGCAACCCACGGCCATATAGGACCTACAGGCGATGTTCTTGAGTCGATATATGTCGATCTGAGCACAGCTGGGCGCCGTATATACAGCATGGGGGTAGCACTGATACTAGCCAGATGCAACCCACGGCCATAGAGGACCTACAGGCGATGTTCTTGAGTCGATATATGTCGATCTGAGCACAGCTGGGCGCCGTATATACAGCATGGGGGTAGCTCTGATACCAGCCAGATGCAACCCACAGCCATATAGCACCTACAGTCGATGTTCTTGAGTCGATATATGTCGATCTGAGCACAGCTGGGCCCCGTATATACGGCATGTGGGTGGCTCTGATACCAGCCAGATGCAACCAATGGCCATATAGGACCTACATGCGATGTTCTTGAGTGTCGATCATCTGAGCACAGCTGGGCCCCGTATATACGGCATGTGGGTGGCTCTGATACCAGTCATATGCAACCCACGGCCATATAGGACCTACAGGCGATGTTCTTGAGTCGATATATGTCGATCTAAACACAGCTGGGCGCCGTATATACAGCATGGTTGTAGCTCTGATACCAGCCAGATGCAACCCACGGCCATATAGGACCTACAGGCGATGTGCTTGAGTCGATATATGTCGATATGAGCACAGCTGGGGGCCGTATATACAGCATGGTTGTAGCTCTGATACCAGCCAGATGCAACCCACGGCCATGTAGGACCTACAGGCGATGTTCTTGAGTCGATATATGTCGATCTGAGCACAGCTGGGCCCCGTATATACGGCATGTGGGTGGCTCTGATACCAGCCAGATGTAACCCACGGGCATATAGGACCTACAGGCGATGTTCTTGAGTCGATATATGTCGATCTGAGCACAGTTGGGCCACGTATATACAGCATGGGGGTAGCTGTGATACCAGCCAGCTGTAACCCACGGCCATATAGAACCTACAGGCGATGTTTTTGAGTCGATATATGTCGATCTGAGCACAGCTGGGCCACGTATATACAGCATGGGGGTAACTCTGATACCAGCCAGATGCAACCCACGGCCATATAGGACCTACAGGCGATGTCCTTGAGTCGATATATGTCGATCTGAGCAAAGCTGGGCGCCGTATATACAGCATGGTTGTAGCTCTGATACCAGCCAAATGCAACCCACGGCCATATAGGACCTACAGGCGATGTTCTTGAGTCGATATATGTCGATCTGAGCACAGCTGGGCCCCGTATATACGGCATGTGGGTGGCTCTGATACCAGCCAGATGCAACCAATGGCCATATAGGACCTACAGGCGATGTTCTTGAGTCGATATATGTCGATCTGAGCACAGCTGGGCCCCGTATATACGGCATGTGGGTGGCTCTGATACCAGCCAGATGCAACCCATGGCCATATAGGACCTACAGGCGATGTTCTTGAGTCGATATATGTCGATCTGAGCACAGCTGGGCACCGTATATACAGCATGGTTGTAGCTCTGATACCAGCCAGATGCAACCCACGGCCATATAGGACCTACAGTCGATGTTCTTGAGTCGATATATGTCGATCTGAGCACAGCTGGGCCCCGTATATACGGCATGTGGGTGGCTCTGATACCAGCCAGATGCAACCCATGGCCATATAGGACCTACAGGCGATGTTCTTGAGTCGATATATGTCGATCTGAGCACAGCTGGGCACCGTATATACAGCATGGTTGTAGCTCTGATACCAGCCAGATGCAACCCACGGCCATATAGGACCTACAGGCGATGTTCTTGAGTCGATATATGTCGATCTGAGCACAGCTGAGCCCCGTATATACGGCATGTGGGTGGCTCTGATACCAGCCAGATGCAACCCATGGCCATATAGGACCTACAGGCGATGTTCTAGAGTCGATATATGTCGATCTGAGCACAGCTGGGCTCCGTATATACGGCATGTGGGTGGCTCTGATACCAGCCAGATGCAACCCACGGCCATATAGGACCTACAGGCGATGTTCTTGAGTCGATATATGTCGATCTGAGCACAGCTGGGCCACGTATATACGGCATGTGGGTGGCTCTGATACCAGACAGATGCAATCCACGGCCATATACAACCTACAGGCGATGTTCTTGAGTCGATATATGTCGATCTGAGCACAGCTGGGCGCCGTATATACAGCATGGGGGTAGCTCTGATACCAGCCAGATGCAACCCACGGCCATATAGCACCTAAAGGCGATGTTCTTGTGTCGATATATGGCGATCTGAGCACAGCTGGGCCCCGTATATACGGCATGTGGGTGGCTCTGATACGAGCCAGATGCAACCCACGGCCATATAGGACCTACATGCGCTGTTCATAAGTCGATATATGTCGATCTGAGCACAGCTGGGCCCCGTAAATACGGCATGTGGGTGGTTCTGATATCAGCCAGATGCAACCCACGGCCATATAGGACCTACAGGCAATGTTCTTGAGTGTCGATGATCTGAGCACAGCTGGGCCCGTATATACGGCATGTGGGTGGCTCTGATACCAGCCATATGCAACCCACGGCCATATAGGACCTACAGGCGATGTTCTTGAGTCGATATATGTCGATCTGAGCACAGCTGGGCGCCGTATATACAGCATGGGGGTAGCACTGATACTAGTCAGATGCAACCCACGGCCATATAGGACCTACAGGCGATGTTCTTGAGTCGATATATGTCGATCTGAGCACAGCTGGGCGCCGTATATACAGCATGGGGGTAGCTCTGATACCAGCCAGAAGCAACCCAAGGCCATATAGCACCTACAGGCGATGTTCTTGAGTCGATATATGTCGATATGAGCTCCGCTATGCCCTGTATATGCAGCATGTGTGTGGCTCTGATTCCAGCCAGATGCAACCCACGGGCATATAAGACCCACAGGCGATGTTCTTGAGTCGATATATGTCGATCTGAGCACAGCTGGGCCTCGTATATACAGCATGGCGGTAGCTCTGATACCAGCCACATGCAACCCACAGCCATATAGAACCTACAGGTGATGTTCTTGAGTCGATATATGTCGATCTGAGCACAGCTGGGCGCCGTATATACACCATGGGGTAGCTCTGATACCAGCCAGATGCAACTTACGGCCATACAGGACCTACAGGCGATGTTCTTGAGTCGATATATGTCGATCTGAGCACAGCTGGGCCCCGTATATACGGCATGTGGGTGGCTCTGATACCGGCCAGATGCAACCCACCGCCATATAGGACCTACAGGCGATGTTCTTGAGTCGATATATGTCGATCTGAGCACAGCTGGGCCCCGTATATACGGCATGTGGGTGGCTCTGATACCAGCCAGATGCAACCCACGGCCATATAGGACCTACAGGCGATGTTCTTGAGTCGATATATGTCGATCTGAGCACAGTTGGGCCCCCGTATATACGGCATGTGGGTGGCTCTGATATCAGCCAGATGCAACCCACGGCCATATAGGACCTACAGGCGATATTCTTGAGATCTCAGCACAGCTTGGCACCGTATATACAGCATGGGGGTAGCTCTGATACCAGCCAGATGCAATCCACGGCCATATAGCACCTACAGGCGATGTTCATGAGTCGATATATGTCGATCTGAGCACAGCTGGGCGCCGTATATACAGCATGGGGGTAGCACTGATACCAGCCAGATGCAACCCACGGCCATATAGGACCTACAGGCGATGTTCTTGAGTCGATATATGTCGATCTGAGCACAGCTGGGCGCCGTATATACAGCATGGGGGTAGCTCTGATACCAGCCAGATGCAACCCACGGCCATATAGCACCTAAAGGCGATGTCTTTGTGTCGATATATGGCGATCTGAGCACAGCTGGGCCCCGTATATACGGCATGTGGGTGGCTCTGATACGAGCCAGATGCAACCCACGGCCATATAGGACCTACATGCGATGTTCTTATGTCGATATATGTCGATCTGAGCACAGCTGGGCCCCGTAAATACGGCATGTGGGTGGCTCTGATATCAGCCAGATGCAACCCACGGCCATATAGGACCTACAGGCAATGTTCTTGAGTGTCGATGATCTAAGCACAGCTGGGCCCCGTATATACGGCATGTGGGTGGCTCTGATACCAGCCATATGCAACCCACGGCCATATAGGACCTACAGGCGATGTTCTTGAGTCGATATATGTCGATCTGAGCACAGCTGGGCGCCGTATATACAGCATGGGGGTAGCACTGATATTAGCCAGATGCAACCCACGGCCATATAGGACCTACAGGCGATGTTCTTGAGTCGATATATGTCGATCTGAGCACAGCTGGGCGCCGTATATACAGAATGGGGGTAGCACTGATACTAGCCAGATGCAACCCACGGCCATATAGGACCTCCAGGCGATGTTCTTGAGTCGATATATGTCGATCTGAGCACAGCTTGGCCCGCGTATATACGGCATGTGGGTGGCTCTGATATCAGCCAGATGCAACCCACGGCCATATAGGACCTACAGGCGATGTTCTTGAGTCGATATATGTCGATCTGAGCACAGCTGCGCCACGTATATACAGCATGGGGGTAGCTCTGATACCAGCCAGCTGCAACCCACGGCCATATAGGACCTACAGGCGATGTTCTTGAGTCGATATATGTCGATCTGAGCACAGCTGGGCCCCGTATATACGGCATGTGGGTGGCTCTGATACCAGCCAGATGCAACCCACGGCCATATAGGACCTACAGGCGATGTACTTGAGTCGATATATGTCGATATGAGCACAGCTGGGGGCCGTATATACAGCATGGTTGTAGCTCTGATACCAGCCAGATGCAACCCACGGCCATATAGGACCTACAGGCGATGTTCTTGAGTCGATATATGTCGATCTGAGCACAGCTGGGCCCCGTATATACGGCATGTGGGTGGCTCTGATACCAGCCAGATGTAACCCACGGGCATATAGGACCTACAGGCGATGTTCTTGAGTCGATATATGTCGATCTGAGCACAGTTGGGCCACGTATATACAGCATGGGGGTAGCTGTGATACCAGCCAGCTGTAACCCACGGCCATATAGAACCTACAGGCGATGTTTTTGAGTCGATATATGTCGATCTGAGCACAGCTGGGCCACGTATATACAGCATGGGGGTAACTCTGATACCAGCCAGATGCAACCCACGGCCATATAGGACCTACAGGCGATGTCCTTGAGTCGATATATGTCGATCTGAGCAAAGCTGGGCGCCGTATATACAGCATGGTTGTAGCTCTGATACCAGCCAAATGCAACCCACGGCCATATAGGACCTACAGGCGATGTTCTTGAGTCGATATATGTCGATCTGAGCACAGCTGGGCCCCGTATATACGGCATGTGGGTGGCTCTGATACCAGCCAGATGCAACCAATGGCCATATAGGACCTACAGGCGATGTTCTTGAGTCGATATATGTCGATCTGAGCACAGCTGGGCCCCGTATATACGGCATGTGGGTGGCTCTGATACCAGTCAGATGCAACCCACGGCCATATAGGACCTACAGGCGATGTTCTTGAGTCGATATATGTCGATCTGAGCACAGCTGGGCCACGTATATACGGCATGTGGGTGGCTCTGATACCAGACAGATGCAACCCACGGCCATATAGGACCTACAGGCGATATTCTTGAGATCTCAGCACAGCTGGGCACCGTATATACAGCATGGGGGTAGCTCTGATACCAGTCAGATGCAATCCACGGCCATATAGCACCTACAGGCGATGTTCTTGAGTCGATATATGTCGATCTGAGCATAGCTGGGCGCCGTATATACAGCATGGGGGTAGCACTGATACTAGCCAGATGCAACCCACGGCCATAGAGGACCTACAGGCGATGTTCTTGAGTCGATATATGTCGATCTGAGCACAGCTGGGCGCCGTATATACAGCATGGGGGTAGCTCTGATACCAGCCAGATGCAACCCACGGCCATATAGCACCTACAGGCGATGTTCTTGAGTCGATATATGTCGATCTGAGCACAGCTGGGCACCGTATATACAGCATGGTTGTAGCTCTGATACCAGCCAGATGCAACCCACGGCCATATAGGACCTACAGGCGATGTTCTTGAGTCGATATATGTCGATCTGAGCACAGCTGAGCCCCGTATATACGGCATGTGGGTGGCTCTGATACCAGCCAGATGCAACCCATGGCCATATAGGACCTACAGGCGATGTTCTTGAGTCGATATATGTCGATCTGAGCACAGCTGGGCCCCGTATATACGGCATGTGGGTGGCTCTGATACCAGCCAGATGCAACCCATGGCCATATAGGACGTACAGGCGATGTTCTTGAGTCGATATATGTCGATCTGAGCACAGCTGGACACCGTATATACAGCATGGTTGTAGCTCTGATACCAGCCAGATGCAACCCACGGCCATATAGGACCTACAGGCGATGTTCTTGAGTCGATATATGTCGATCTGAGCACAGCTGAGCCCCGTATATACGGCATGTGGGTGGCTCTGATACCAGCCAGATGCAACCCATGGCCATATAGGACCTACAGGCGATGTTCTTGAGTCGATATATGTCGATCTGAGCACAGCTGGGCCCCGTATATACGGCATGTGGGTGGCTCTGATACCAGCCAGATGCAACCCACGGCCATATAGGACCTACAGGCGATGTTCTTGAGTCGATATATATCGATCTGAGCACAGCTGGGCCACGTATATACGGCATGTGGGTGGCTCTGATACCAGACAGATGCAACCCACGGCCATATAGGACCTACAGGCGATATTCTTGAGATCTCAGCACAGCTGGGCACCGTATATACAGCATGGGGGTAGCTCTGAAACCAGCCAGATGCAATCCACGGCCATATACCACCTACAAGCGATGTTCTTGAGTCGATATATGTCGATCTGAGCACAGCTGGGCGCCGTATATACAGCATGGGGGTAGCTCTGATACCAGCCAGATGCAACCCACGGCCATATAGCACCTAAAGGCGATGTTCTTGTGTCGATATATGGCGATCTGAGCACAGCTGGGCCCCGTATATACGGCATGTGGGTGGCTCTGATACGAGCCAGATGCAACCCACAGCCATATAGGACCTACATGCGATCTTCTTAAGTCGATATATGTCGATCTGAGCACAGCTGGGCCCCGTAAATACGGCATGTGGGTGGCTCTGATATCAGCCAGATGCAACCCACGGCCATATAGGACCTACAGGCAATGTTCTTGAGTGTCGATGATCTGAGCACAGCTGGGCCCGTATATACGGCATGTGGGTGGCTCTGATACCAGCCATATGCAACCCACGGCCATATAGGACCTACAGGCGATGTTCTTGAGTCGATATATGTCGATCTGAGCACAGCTGGGCGCCGTATATACAGCATGGGGGTAGCACTGATACTAGCCAGATGCAACCCACGGCCATATAGGACCTACAGGCGATGTTCTTGAGTCGATATATGTCGATCTGAGCACAGCTGGGAGCCGTATATACAGCATGGGGGTAGCTCTGATACCAGCCAGATGCAACCCACGTCCATATAGCACCTACAGGCGATGTTCTTCTGTCGATATATGGCGATCTAGGCACAGCTGGGCCCCGTATATACGGCATGTGGGTGGCTCTGATACCAGCCAGATGCAACCCACGGCCATATAGGACCTACTGGCGATGTTCTTAAGTCGATATATGTCGATCTGAGCACAGCTGGGCCCCGTAAATACGGCATGTGGGTGGCTCTGATATCAGCCAGATGCAACCCATGGCCATATAGGACCTACAGGCAATGTTCTTGAGTGTCGATGATCTGAGCACAGCTGGGCCCCGTATATACGGCATGTGGGTGGCTCTGATACCAGCCATATGCAACCCACGGCCATATAGGACCTACAGGCGATGTTCTTGAGTCGATATATGTCGATCTGAGCACAGCTGGGCGCCGTATATACAGCATGGGGGTAGCACTGATACTAGCCAGATGCAACCCACGGCCATAGAGGACCTACAGGCGATGTTCTTGAATCGATATATGTCGATCTGAGCCCAGCTAGGCGCCGTATATACAGCATGGGGGTAGCTCTGATACCAGCCAGATGCAACCCACAGCCATATAGCACCTACAGTCGATGTTCTTGAGTCGATATATGTCGATCTGAGCACAGCTGGGCCCCGTATATACGGCATGTGGGTGGCTCTGATACCAGCCAGATGCAACCCATGGCCATATAGGACCTACAGGCGATGTTCTTGAGTCGATATATGTCGATCTGAGCACAGCTGGGCACCGTATATACAGCATGGTTGTAGCTCTGATACCAGCCAGATGCAACCCACGGCCATATAGGACCTACAGGCGATGTTCTTGAGTCGATATATGTCGATCTGAGCACAGCTGAGCCCCGTATATACGGCATGTGGGTGGCTCTGATACCAGCCAGATGCAACCCATGGCCATATAGGACCTACAGGCGATGTTCTAGAGTCGATATATGTCGATCTGAGCACAGCTGGGCCCCGTATATACGGCATGTGGGTGGCTCTGATACCAGCCAGATGCAACCCACGGCCATATAGGACCTACAGGCGATGTTCTTGAGTCGATATATGTCGATCTGAGCACAGCTGGGCCACGTATATACGGCATGTGGGTGGCTCTGATACCAGACAGATGCAACCCACGGCCATATAGGACCTACAGGCGATATTCTTGAGATCTCAGCACAGCTGGGCACCGTATATACAGCATGGGGGTAGCTCTGAAACCAGCCAGATGCAATCCACGGCCATATACCACCTACAGGCGATGTTCTTGAGTCGAGATATGTCGATCTGAGCACAGCTGGGCGCCGTATATACAGCATGGGGGTAGCTCTGATACCAGCCAGATGCACCTCACGGCCATATAGCACCTAAAGGCGATGTTCTTGTGTCGATATATGGCGATCTGAGCACAGCTGGGCCCCGTATATACGGCATGTGGGTGGCTCTGATACGAGCCAGATGCTACCCACGGCCATATAGGACCTACATGCGATGTTCATAAGTCGATATATGTCGATCTGAGCACAGCTGGGCCCCGTAAATACGGCATGTAGGTGGCTCTGATATCAGCCAGATGCAACCCACGGCCATATAGGACCTACAGGCAATGTTCTTGAGTGTCGATGATCTGAGCACAGCTGGGCCCATATATACGGCATGTGGGTGGCTCTGATACCAGCCATATGCAACCCACGTCCATATAGGACCTACAGGCGATGTTCTTGAGTCGATATATGTCGATCTGAGCACAGCTGGGAGCCGTATATACAGCATGGGGGTAGCACTGATACTAGCCAGATGCAACCCACGGCCATATAGGACCTACAGGCGATGTTCTTGAGTCGATATATGTCGATCTGAGCACAGCTGGGCGCCGTATATACAGCATGGGGGTAGCTCTGATACCAGCCAGAAGCAACCCAAGGCCATATAGCACCTACAGGCGATGTTCTTGAGTCGATATATGTCGATATGAGCTCCGCTATGCCCTGTATATGCAGCATGTGTGTGGCTCTGATTCCAGCCAGATGCAACCCACGGGCATATAAGACCCACAGGCGATGTTCTTGAGTCGATATATGTCGATCTGAGCACAGCTGGGCCTCGTATATACAGCATGGCGGTAGCTCTGATACCAGCCAGATGCAACCCACAGCCATATAGAACCTACAGGTGATGTTCTTGAGTCGATATATGTCGATCTGAGCACAGCTGGGCGCCGTATATACACCATGGGGGTAGCTCTGATACCAGCCAGATGCAACTTACGGCCATACAGGACCTACAGGCGATGTTCTTGAGTCGATATATGTCGATCTGAGCACAGCTGGGCCCCGTATATACGGCATGTGGGTGGCTCTGATACCAGCCAGATGCAACCCACCGCCATATAGGACCTACAGGCGATGTTCTTGAGTCGATATATGTCGATCTGAGCACAGCTGGGCCCCGTATATACGGCATGTGGGTGGCTCTGATACCAGCCAGATGCAACCCACGGCCATATAGGACCTACAGCCGATGTTCTTGAGTCGATATATGTCGATCTGAGCACAGTTGGGCCCCCGTATACACGGCATGTGGGTGGCTCTGATATCAGCCAGATGCAACCCACGGCCATATAGGACCTACAGGCGATATTCTTGAGATCTCAGCACAGCTTGGCACCGTATATACAGCATGGGGGTAGCTCTGATACCAGCCAGATGCAATCCACGGCCATATAGCACCTACAGGCGATGTTCATGAGTCGATATATGTCGATCTGAGCACAGCTGGGCGCCGTGTATACAGCATGGGGGTAGCACTGATACCAGCCAGATGCAACCCACGGCCATATAGGACCTACAGGCGATGTTCTTGAGTCGATATATGTCGATCTGAGCACAGCTGGGCGCGGTATATACAGCATGGGGGTAGCTCTAATACCAGCCAGATGCAACCCACGGCCATATAGCACCTACAGGCGATGTTCTTGAGTCGATATATGTCGATCTGAGCACAGCTGGGCGCCGTATATACAGCATGGGGGTAGCTATGATACCAGCCAGATGCAACCCACGGCCATATAGCACCTAAAGGCGATGTTTTTGTGTCGATATATGGCGATCTGAGCACAGCTGGGCCCCGTATATACGGCATGTGGGTGGCTCTGATACGAGCCAGATGCAACCCACGGCCATATAGGACCTACATGCGATGTTCTTAAGTCGATATATGTCGATCTGAGCACAGCTGGGCCCCGCAAATACGGCATGTGGGTGGCTCTGATATCAGCCAGATGCAACCCACGGCCATATAGGACCTACAGGCAATGTTCTTGAGTGTCGATGATCTGAGCACAGCTGGGCCCCGTATATACGGCATGTGGGTGGCTCTGATACCAGCCATATGCAACCCACGGCCATATAGGACCTACAGGCGATGTTCTTGAGTCGATATATGTCGATCTGAGCACAGCTGGGCGCCGTATATACAGCATGGGGGTAGCACTGATACTAGCCAGATGCAACCCACGGCCATATAGGACCTACAGGCGATGTTCTTGAGTCGTTATATGTCGATCTGAGCACAGCTGGGCGCCGTATATACAGCATGGGGGTAGCTCTGATACCAGCCAGATGCAACCCAAGGCCATATAGCACCTACAGGCGATGTTCTTGAGTCGATATATGTCGATATGAGCTCCGCTATGCCCTGTATATGCACCATGTGGGTGGCTCTGATTCCAGCCAGATGCAACCCACGGGCATATAAGACCCACAGGCGATGTTCTTGAGTCGATATATGTCGATCTGAGCACAGCTGGGCCTCGTATATACAGCATGGGGGTAGCTCTGATACCAGCCAGATGCAACCCACCGCCATATAGGACCTACAGGCGATGTTCTTGAGTCGATATATGTCGATCTGAGCACAGCTGGGCCCCGTATATACGGCATGTGGGTGGCTCTGATACCAGCCATATGCAACCCACGGGCATATAGGACCTACAGGCGATGTTCTTGAGTCGATATATGTCGATCTGAGCACAGCTGGGCCCCCGTATATACGGCATGTGGGTGGCTCTGATATCAGCCAGATGCAACCCACGGCCATATAGGACCTACAGGCGATGTTCTTTAGTCGATCTGAGCACCGCTATGCGCCGTATATGCAGCATTGGGGCCGCTCCGACACCAGCCAGGTGCAACCTATGCCCATATAGGACCTACAGGCGATGTTCTTGAGTCGATATATGTCGATCTGAGCACAAGCTGGGCCCCGTATATACGGCATGTGGGTGGCTCTGATACCAGCCAGATGCAACCCACCGCCATATAGGACCTACAGGCGATGTTCTTGAGTCGATATATGTCGATCTGAGCACAGCTGGGCCCCGTATATACGGCATGTGGGTGGCTCTGATACCAGCCATATGCAACCCACGGGCATATAGGACCTACAGGCGATGTTCTTGAGTCGATATATGTCGATCTGAGCACAGCTAGGCCCCCGTATATACGGCATGTGGGTGGCTCTGATATCAGCCAGATGCAACCCACGGCCATATAGGACCTACAGGCGATGTTCTTTAGTCGATCTGAGCACCGCTATGCGCCGTATATGCAGCATTGGGGCCGCTCCGACACCAGCCAGGTGCAACCTATGCCCATATAGGACCTACAGGCGATGTTCTTGAGTCGATATATGTCGATATGAGCTCCGCTATGCCCTGTATATGCAGCATGTGGGTGGCTCTGATTCCAGCCAGATGCAACCCACGGGCATATAGGACCTACAGGCGATGTTCTTGAGTCGATATATGTCGATCTGAGCACAGCTGGGCCACGTATATACAGCATGGGGGTAGCTCTGATACCAGCCAGATGCAACCCAAGGCCATATAGCACCTACAGGCGATGTTCTTGAGTCGATATATGTCGATCTGAGCACAACTGGGCCACGTATATACAGCCTGGGGGTAGCTCTGATATCAGCCAGATGCAACCCACGGCCATATAGGACCTACAGGCAATGTTCTTGAGTGTCGATGATCTGAGCACAGCTGGGCCCCGTATGTACGGCATGTGGGTGGCTCTGATACCAGCCAGATGTAACCAACGGGCATATTGGACCTACAGGCGATGTTCTTGGGTCGATATATGTCGATCTGAGCACAGTTGGGCCACGTATATACAGCATGGGGGTAGCTGTGATACCAGCCAGCTGTAACCCACGGCCATATAGAACCTACAGGCGATGTTTTTGAGTCGATATATGTCGATCTGAGCACAGCTGGGCAACGTATATACAGCATGGGGGTAACTCTGATACCAGCCAGATGCAACCCACGGCCATATAGGACCTACAGGCGATGTCCTTCAGTCGATATATGTCGATCTGAGCAAAGCTGGGCGCCGTATATACAGCATGGTTGTAGCTCTGATACCAGCCAAATGCAACCCACGGCCATATAGGACCTACAGGCGATGTTCTTGAGTCGATATATGTCGATCTGAGCACAGCTGGGCCCCGTATATACGGCATGTGGGTGGCTCTGATACCAGGCAGATGCAACCAATGGCCATATAGGACCTACAGGCGATATTCTTGAGTGTCGATGATCTGAGCACAGCTGGGCCCCATATATACGGCATGTGGGTGGCTCTGATACCAGTCATATGCAACCCACGGCCATATAGGACCTACGGGCGATGTTCTTGAGTCGATATATGTCGATCTGAGCACAGCTGGGCGCCGTATATACAGCATGGTTGTAGCTCTGATACCAGCCAGATGCAACCCACGGCCATATAGGACCTACAGGCGATGTTCTTGAGTCGATATATGTCGATCTGAGCACAGCTGGGCCCCGTATATACGGCATGTGGGTGGCTCTGATACCAGCCAGATGTAACCCACGGGCATATAGGACCTACAGGCGATGTTCTTGAGTCGATATATGTCGATCTGAGCACAGTTGGGCCACGTATATACAGCATGGGGGTAGCTGTGATACCAGCCAGCTGTAACCCACGGCCATATAGAACCTACAGGCGATGTTTTTGAGTCGATATATGTCGATCTGAGCACAGCTGGGCCACGTATATACAGCATGGGGGTAACTCTGATACCAGCCAGATGCAACCCACGGCCATATATAACCTACAGGCGATGTCCTTGAGTCGATATATGTCGATCTGAGCAAAGCTGGGCACCGTATATACAGCATGGTTGTAGCTCTGATACCAGCCAGATGCAACCCACGGCCATATAGGACCTACAGGCGATGTTCTTGAGTCGATATATGTCGATCTGAGCACAGCTGAGCCCCGTATATACGGCATGTGGGTGGCTCTGATACCAGCCAGATGCAACCCATGGCCATATAGGACCTACAGGCGATGTTCTAGAGTCGATATATGTCGATCTGAGCACAGCTGGGCCCCGTATATACGGCATGGGGGTAGCTCTGATACCAGCCAGATGCAACCCACGGCCATATAGCACCTAAAGGCGATGTTCTTGTGTCGATATATGGCGATCTGAGCACAGCTGGGCCCCGTATATACGGCATGTGGGTGGCTCTGATACGAGCCAGATGCAACCCACGGCCATATAGGACCTACATGCGATGTTCATAAGTCGATATATGTCGATCTGAGCACAGCTGGGCCCCGTAAATACGGCATGTGGGTGGCTCTGATATCAGCCAGATGCAACCCACGGCCATATAGGACCTACAGGCAATGTTCTTGAGTGTCGATGATCTGAGCACAGCTGGGCCCGTATATACGGCATGTGGGTGGCTCTGATACCAGCCATATGCAACCCACGGCCATATAGGACCTACAGGCGATGTTCTTGAGTCGATATATGACGATCTGAGCACAGCTGGGCGCCGTATATACAGCATGAGGGTAGCACTGATACTAGCCAGATGCAACCCACGGCCATATAGGACCTACAGGCGATGTTCTTGAGTCGATATATGTCGATCTGAGCACAGCTGGGCGCCGTATATACAGCATGGGGGTAGCTCTGATACCAGCCAGAAGCAACCCAAGGCCATATAGCACCTACAGGCGATGTTCTTGAGTCGATATATGTCGATATGAGGTCCGCTATGCCCTGTATATGCAGCATGTGTGTGGCTCTGATTCCAGCCAGATGCAACTCACGGGCATATAAGACCCACAGGCGATGTTCTTGAGTCGATATATGTCGATCTGAGCACAGCTGGGCCTCGTATATACAGCATGGCGGTAGCTCTGATACCAGCCAGATGCAACCCACAGCCATATAGAACCTACAGGTGATGTTCTTGAGTCGATATATGTCGATCTGAGCACAGCTGGGCGCCGTATATACACCATGGGGGTAGCTCTGATACCAGCCAGATGCAACTTACGGCCATACAGGACCTACAGGCGATGTTCTTGAGTCGATATATGTCGATCTGAGCACAGCTGGGCCCCGTATATACGGCATGTGGGTGGCTCTGATACCAGCCAGATGCAACCCACGGCCATATAGGACCTACAGGCGATGTTCTTGAGTCGATATATGTCGATCTGAGCACAGTTGGGCCCCCGTATATACGGCATGTGGGTGGCTCTGATATCAGCCAGATGCAACCCACGGCCATATGGGACCTACAGGCGATATTCTTGAGATCTCAGCACAGCTTGGCACCGTATATACAGCATGGGGGTAGCTCTGATACCAGCCAGATGCAATCCACGGCCATATAGCACCTACAGGCGATGTTCATGAGTCGATATATGTCGATCTGAGCACAGCTGGGCGCCGTATATACAGCATGGGGGTAGCACTGATACCAGCCAGATGCAACCCACGGCCATATAGGACCTACAGGCGATGTTCTTGAGTCGATATATGTCGATCTGAGCACAGCTGGGCGCGGTATATACAGCATGGGGGTAGCTCTAATACCAGCCAGATGCAACCCACGGCCATATAGCACCTACAGGCGATGTTCTTGAGTCGATATATGTCGATCTGAGCACAGCTGGGCCACGTATATACAGCCTGGGGTTAGCTCTGATACCAGCCAGCTGCAACCCACGGCCATATAAGAGCCACAGGCGATATTCTTGAGTCGATATATGTCGATCTGAGCACTGCTGGGCCTCGTATATACATCATGGGGGTAGCTCTGATACCAGCCAGATGCAACCCACGGCCATATAGGACCTACAGGCGATGTTCTTGAGTCGATATATGTCGATCTGAGCACAGCTGGGCGCCGTATATACAGCATGGGGGTAGCACTGATACTAGCCAGATGCAACCCACGGCCATAGAGGACCTACAGGCGATGTTCTTGAGTCGATATATGTCGATCTGAGCCCAGCTAGGCGCCGTATATACAGCATGGGGGTAGCTCTGATACCAGCCAGATGCAACCCACATCCATATAGCACCTACAGTCGATGTTCTTGAGTCGATATATGTCGATCTGAGCACAGCTGGGCCCCGTATATACGGCATGTGGGTGGCTCTGATACCAGCCAGATGCAACCCATGGCCATATAGGACCTACAGGCGATGTTCTTGAGTCGATATATGTCGATCTGAGCACAGCTGGGCACCGTATATACAGCATGGTTGTAGCTCTGATACCAGCCAGATGCAACCCACGGCCATATAGGACCTACAGGCGATGTTCTTGAGTCGATATATGTCGATCTGAGCACAGCTGAGCCCCGTATATACGGCATGTGGGTGGCTCTGATACCAGCCAGATGCAACCCATGGCCATATAGGACCTACAGGCGATGTTCTAGAGTCGATATATGTCGATCTGAGCACAGCTGGGCCCCGTATATACGGCATGTGGGTGGCTCTGATACCAGCCAGATGCAACCCACGGCCATATAGGACCTACAGGCGATGTTCTTGAGTCGATATATGTCGATCTGAGCACAGCTGGGCCACGTATATACGGCATGTGGGTGGCTCTGATACCAGACAGATGCAACCCACGGCCATATAGGACCTACAGGCGATATTCTTGAGATCTCAGCACAGCTGGGCACCGTATATACAGCATGGGGGTAGCTCTGAAACCAGCCAGATGCAATCCACGGCCATATACCACCTACAGGCGATGTTCTTGAGTCGAGATATGTCGATCTGAGCACAGCTGGGCGCCGTATATACAGCATGGGGGTAGCTCTGATACCAGCCAGATGCACCCCACGGCCATATAGCACCTAAAGGCGATGTTCTTGTGTCGATATATGGCGATCTGAGCACAGCTGGGCCCCGTATATACGGCATGTGGGTGGCTCTGATACGAGCCAGATGCTACCCACGGCCATATAGGACCTACATGCGATGTTCATAAGTCGATATATGTCGATCTGAGCACAGCTGGGCCCCGTAAATACGGCATGTAGGTGGCTCTGATATCAGCCAGATGCAACCCACGGCCATATAGGACCTACAGGCAATGTTCTTGAGTGTCGATGATCTGAGCACAGCTGGGCCCGTATATACGGCATGTGGGTGGCTCTGATACCAGCCATATGCAACCCACGTCCATATAGGACCTACAGGCGATGTTCTTGAGTCGATATATGTCGATCTGAGCACAGCTGGGAGCCGTATATACAGCATGGGGGTAGCACTGATACTAGCCAGATGCAACCCACGGCCATATAGGACCTACAGGCGATGTTCTTGAGTCGATATATGTCGATCTGAGCACAGCTGGGCGCCGTATATACAGCATGGGGGTAGCTCTGATACCAGCCAGAAGCAACCCAAGGCCATATAGCACCTACAGGCGATGTTCTTGAGTCGATATATGTCGATATGAGCTCCGCTATGCCCTGTATATGCAGCATGTGTGTGGCTCTGATTCCAGCCAGATGCAGCCCACGGGCATATAAGACCCACAGGCGATGTTCTTGAGTCGATATATGTCGATCTGAGCACAGCTGGGCCTCGTATATACAGCATGGCGGTAGCTCTGATACCAGCCAGATGCAACCCACAGCCATATAGAACCTACAGGTGATGTTCTTGAGTCGATATATGTCGATCTGAGCACAGCTGGGCGCCGTATATACACCATGGGGGTAGCTCTGATACCAGCCAGATGCAACTTACGGCCATACAGGACCTACAGGCGATGTTCTTGAGTCGATATATGTCGATCTGAGCACAGCTGGGCCCCGTATATACGGCATGTGGGTGGCTCTGATACCAGCCAGATGCAACCCACCGCCATATAGGACCTACAGGCGATGTTCTTGAGTCGATATATGTCGATCTGAGCACAGCTGGGCCCCGTATATACGGCATGTGGGTGGCTCTGATACCAGCCAGATGCAACCCACGGCCATATAGGACCTACAGCCGATGTTCTTGAGTCGATATATGTCGATCTGAGCACAGTTGGGCCCCCGTATACACGGCATGTGGGTGGCTCTGATATCAGCCAGATGCAACCCACGGCCATATAGGACCTACAGGCGATAGTCTTGAGATCTCAGCACAGCTTGGCACCGTATATACAGCATGGGGGTAGCTCTGATACCAGCCAGATGCAATCCACGGCCATATAGCACCTACAGGCGATGTTCATGAGTCGATATATGTCGATCTGAGCACAGCTGGGCGCCGTGTATACAGCATGGGGGTAGCACTGATACCAGCCAGATGCAACCCACGGCCATATAGGACCTACAGGCGATGTTCTTGAGTCGATATATGTCGATCTGAGCACAGCTGGGCGCGGTATATACAGCATGGGGGTAGCTCTAATACCAGCCAGATGCAACCCACGGCCATATAGCACCTACAGGTGATGTTCTTGAGTCGATATATGTCGATCTGAGCACAGCTGGGCGCCGTATATACAGCATGGGGGTAGCTATGATACCAGCCAGATGCAACCCACGGCCATATAGCACCTAAAGGCGATGTTTTTGTGTCGATATATGGCGATCTGAGCACAGCTGGGCCCCGTATATACGGCATGTGGGTGGCTCTGATACGAGCCAGATGCAACCCACGGCCATATAGGACCTACATGCGATGTTCTTAAGTCGATATATGTCGATCTGAGCACAGCTGGGCCCCGCAAATACGGCATGTGGGTGGCTCTGATATCAGCCAGATGCAACCCACGGCCATATAGGACCTACAGGCAATGTTCTTGAGTGTCGATGATCTGAGCACAGCTGGGCCCCGTATATACGGCATGTGGGTGGCTCTGATACCAGCCATATGCAACCCACGGCCATATAGGACCTACAGGCGATGTTCTTGAGTCGATATATGTCGATCTGAGCACAGCTGGGCGCCGTATATACAGCCTGGGGGTAGCACTGATACTAGCCAGATGCAACCCACGGCCATATAGGACCTACAGGCGATGTTCTTGAGTCGTTATATGTCGATCTGAGCACAGCTGGGCGCCGTATATACAGCATGGGGGTAGCTCTGATACCAGCCAGATGCAACCCAAGGCCATATAGCACCTACAGGCGATGTTCTTGAGTCGATATATGTCGATATGAGCTCCGCTATGCCCTGTATATGCAGCATGTGGGTGGCTCTGATTCCAGCCAGATGCAACCCACGGGCATATAAGACCCACAGGCGATGTTCTTGAGTCGATATATGTCGATCTGAGCACAGCTGGGCCTCGTATATACAGCATGGGGGTAGCTCTGATACCAGCCAGATGCAACCCACCGCCATATAGGACCTACAGGCGATGTTCTTGAGTCGATATATGTCGATCTGAGCACAGCTGGGCCCCGTATATACGGCATGTGGGTGGCTCTGATACCAGCCATATGCAACCCACGGGCATATAGGACCTAAAGGCGATGTTCTTGAGTCGATATATGTCGATCTGAGCACAGCTGGGCCCCCGTATATACGGCATGTGGGTGGCTCTGATATCAGCCAGATGCAACCCACGGCCATATAGGACCTACAGGCGATGTTCTTTAGTCGATCTGAGCACCGCTATGCGCCGTATATGCAGCATTGGGGCCGCTCCGACACCAGCCAGGTGCAACCTATGCCCATATAGGACCTACAGGCGATGTTCTTGAGTCGATATATGTCGATCTGAGCACAAGCTGGGCCCCGTATATACGGCATGTGGGTGGCTCTGATACCAGCCAGATGCAACCCACCGCCATATAGGACCTACAGGCGATGTTCTTGAGTCGATATATGTCGATCTGAGCACAGCTGGGCCCCGTATATACGGCATGTGGGTGGCTCTGATACCAGCCATATGCAACCCACGGGCATATAGGACCTACAGGCGATGTTCTTGAGTCGATATATGTCGATCTGAGCACAGCTAGGCCCCCGTATATACGGCATGTGGGTGGCTCTGATATCAGCCAGATGCAACCCACGGCCATATAGGACCTACAGGCGATGTTCTTTAGTCGATCTGAGCACCGCTATGCGCCGTATATGCAGCATTGGGGCCGCTCCGACACCAGCCAGGTGCAACCTATGCCCATATAGGACCTACAGGCGATGTTCTTGAGTCGATATATGTCGATATGAGCTCCGCTATGCCCTGTATATGCAGCATGTGGGTGGCTCTGATTCCAGCCAGATGCAACCCACGGGCATATAGGACCTACAGGCGATGTTCTTGAGTCGATATATGTCGATCTGAGCACAGCTGGGCCACGTATATACAGCATGGGGGTAGCTCTGATACCAGCCAGATGCAACCCAAGGCCATATAGCACCTACAGGCGATGTTCTTGAGTCGATATATGTCGATCTGAGCACAACTGGGCCACGTATATACAGCCTGGGGGTAGCTCTGATACCAGCCAGCTGCAACCCACGGCCATATAGCACCTACAGGCGATGTTCTTGTGTCGATATATGGCGATCTGAGCACAGCTGGGCCCCGTATATACGGCATGTGGGTGGCTCTGATACCAGCCAGATGCAACCCACGGCCATATAGGACCTACAGGCGATGTTCTTAAGTCGATATATGTCGATCTGAGCACAGCTGGGCCCCGTAAATACGGCATGTGGGTGGCTCTGATATCAGCCAGATGCAACCCACGGCCATATAGGACCTACAGGCAATGTTCTTGAGTGTCGATGATCTGAGCACAGCTGGGCCCCGTATGTACGGCATGTGGGTGGCTCTGATACCAGCCAGATGTAACCAACGGGCATATAGGACCTACAGGCGATGTTCTTGGGTCGATATATGTCGATCTGAGCACAGTTGGGCCACGTATATACAGCATGGGGGTAGCTGTGATACCAGCCAGCTGTAACCCACGGCCATATAGAACCTACAGGCGATGTTTTTGAGTCGATATATGTCGATCTGAGCACAGCTGGGCAACGTATATACAGCATGGGGGTAACTCTGATACCAGCCAGATGCAACCCACGGCCATATAGGACCTACAGGCGATGTCCTTCAGTCGATATATGTCGATCTGAGCAAAGCTGGGCGCCGTATATACAGCATGGTTGTAGCTCTGATACCAGCCAAATGCAACCCACGGCCATATAGGACCTACAGGCGATGTTCTTGAGTCGATATATGTCGATCTGAGCACAGCTGGGCCCCGTATATACGGCATGTGGGTGGCTCTGATACCAGCCAGATGCAACCAATGGCCATATAGGACCTACAGGCGATATTCTTGAGTGTCGATGATCTGAGCACAGCTGGGCCCCGTATATACGGCATGTGGGTGGCTCTGATACCAGTCATATGCAACCCACGGCCATATAGGACCTACAGGCGATGTTCTTGAGTCGATATATGTCGATCTGAGCACAGCTGGGCGCCGTATATACAGCATGGTTGTAGCTCTGATACCAGCCAGATGCAACCCACGGCCATATAGGACCTACAGGCGATGTTCTTGAGTCGATATATGTCGATCTGAGCACAGCTGGGCCCCGTATATACGGCATGTGGGTGGCTCTGATACCAGCCAGATGTAACCCACGGGCATATAGGACCTACAGGCGATGTTCTTGAGTCGATATATGTCGATCTGAGCACAGTTGGGCCACGTATATACAGCATGGGGGTAGCTGTGATACCAGCCAGCTGTAACCCACGGCCATATAGAACCTACAGGCGATGTTTTTGAGTCGATATATGTCGATCTGAGCACAGCTGGGCCACGTATATACAGCATGGGGGTAACTCTGATACCAGCCAGATGCAACCCACGGCCATATATAACCTACAGGCGATGTCCTTGAGTCGATATATGTCGATCTGAGCAAAGCTGGGCACCGTATATACAGCATGGTTGTAGCTCTGAACCCAGCCAGATGCAACCCACGGCCATATAGGACCTACAGGCGATGTTCTTGAGTCGATATATGTCGATCTGAGCACAGCTGAGCCCCGTATATACGGCATGTGGGTGGCTCTGATACCAGCCAGATGCAACCCATGGCCATATAGGACCTACAGGCGATGTTCTAGAGTCGATATATGTCGATCTGAGCACAGCTGGGCCCCGTATATACGGCATGGGGGTAGCTCTGATACCAGCCAGATGCAACCCACGGCCATATAGCACCTAAAGGCGATGTTCTTGTGTCGATATATGGCGATCTGAGCACAGCTGGGCCCCGTATATACGGCATGTGGGTGGCTCTGATACGAGCCAGATGCAACCCACGGCCATATAGGACCTACATGCGATGTTCATAAGTCGATATATGTCGATCTGAGCACAGCTGGGCCCCGTAAATACGGCATGTGGGTGGCTCTGATATCAGCCAGATGCAACCCACGGCCATATAGGACCTACAGGCAATGTTCTTGAGTGTCGATGATCTGAGCACAGCTGGGCCCGTATATACGGCATGTGGGTGGCTCTGATACCAGCCATATGCAACCCACGGCCATATAGGACCTACAGGCGATGTTCTTGAGTCGATATATGACGATCTGAGCACAGCTGGGCGCCGTATATACAGCATGAGGGTAGCACTGATACTAGCCAGATGCAACCCACGGCCATATAGGACCTAC
Source organism: Lordithon lunulatus (assembly GCA_963942505.1). NCBI lineage: Eukaryota > Metazoa > Arthropoda > Insecta > Coleoptera > Staphylinidae > Lordithon > Lordithon lunulatus. The sequence goes on along the minus strand of OZ012674.1, from coordinate 23,673,891 downwards.
AGGAGATGTTCTTGAGTCGATATATGTCGATCTGAGCACAGCTGGGCGCCGTATATACAGCATGGGGGTAGCTCTGATACCAGCCAGAAGCAACCCAAGGCCATATAGCACCTACAGGCGATGTTCTTGAGTCGATATATGTCGATATGAGGTCCGCTATGCCCTGTATATGCAGCATGTGTGTGGCTCTGATTCCAGCCAGATGCAACTCACGGGCATATAAGACCCACAGGCGATGTTCTTGAGTCGATATATGTCGATCTGAGCACAGCTGGGCCTCGTATATACAGCATGGCGGTAGCTCTGATACCAGCCAGATGCAACCCACAGCCATATAGAACCTACAGGTGATGTTCTTGAGTCGATATATGTCGATCTGAGCACAGCTGGGCGCCGTATATACACCATGGGGGTAGCTCTGATACCAGCCAGATGCAACTTACGGCCATACAGGACCTACAGGCGATGTTCTTGAGTCGATATATGTCGATCTGAGCACAGCTGGGCCCCGTATATACGGCATGTGGGTGGCTCTGATACCAGCCAGATGCAACCCACCGCCATATAGGGCCTACAGGCGATGTTCTTGAGTCGATATATGTCGATCTGAGCACAGCTGGGCCCCGTATATACGGCATGTGGGTGGCTCTGATACCAGCCAGATGCAACCCACGGCCATATAGGACCTACAGGCGATGTTCTTGAGTCGATATATGTCGATCTGAGCACAGTTGGGCCCCCGTATATACGGCATGTGGGTGGCTCTGATATCAGCCAGATGCAACCCACGGCCATATGGGACCTACAGGCGATATTCTTGAGATCTCAGCACAGCTTGGCACCGTATATACAGCATGGGGGTAGCTCTGATACCAGCCAGATGCAATCCACGGCCATATAGCACCTACAGGCGATGTTCATGAGTCGATATATGTCGATCTGAGCACAGCTGGGCGCCGTATATACAGCATGGGGGTAGCACTGATACCAGCCAGATGCAACCCACGGCCATATAGGACCTACAGGCGATGTTCTTGAGTCGATATATGTCGATCTGAGCACAGCTGGGCGCGGTATATACAGCATGGGGGTAGCTCTAATACCAGCCAGATGCAACCCACGGCCATATAGCACCTACAGGCGATGTTCTTGAGTCGATATATGTCGATCTGAGCACAGCTGGGCCACGTATATACAGCCTGGGGTTAGCTCTGATACCAGCCAGCTGCAACCCACGGCCATATAAGAGCCACAGGCGATATTCTTGAGTCGATATATGTCGATCTGAGCACTGCTGGGCCTCGTATATACATCATGGGGGTAGCTCTGATACCAGCCAGATGCAACCCACGGCCATATAGGACCTACAGGCGATGTTCTTGAGTCGATATATGTCGATCTGAGCACAGCTGGGCGCCGTATATACACCATGGGGGTAGCTCTGATACTAGCCAGATGCAACCCACGGCCATATAGGACCTACAGGCGATGTTCTTGAGTCGATATATGTCGATCTGAGCACAGTTGGGCCCCGTATATACGGCATGTGGGTGGCTCTGATACCAGCCAGATGCAACCCACGGCCATATAGGACCTCCAGGCGATGTTCTTGAGTCGATATATGTCGATCTGAGCACAGCTTGGCCCGCGTATATACGGCATGTGGGTGGCTCTGATATCAGCCAGATGCAACCCACGGCCATATAGGACCTACAGGCGATGTTCTTGAGTCGATATATGTCGATCTGAGCACAGCTGCGCCACGTATATACAGCATGGGGGTAGCTCTGATACCAGCCAGCTGCAACCCACGGCCATATAGGACCTACAGGCGATGTTTTTGAGTCGATATATGTCGAACTGAGCACAGCTGGGCCCCGTTTATATAGCATGGGGGTAGCTCTGATACCAGCCAGATGCAATCCACGGCCATATAGGACCTACAGGCGATGTTCTTGAGTCGATATATGTCGATCTGAGCACTTCTGGGCCACGTATATACAGCATGGGGATAGCTGTGATACCAGCCAGCTGCAACCCATGGCTATATAGGACCTACAGGCGATGTTCTTGAGTCGATATATGTCGATCTGAGCACAGCTGGGCCCCGTATATACAGCATGGGGGTATCTCTAATACCAGCCAGATGCAACCCACGGCCATATAGGACCTACAGGCGATGTTCTTGAATCATTATATGTCGATCTGAACACAGCTGGGCCCCGTATATACGGCATGTGGGTGGCTCTGATACCAGCCAGATGCAACCCACGACCATATAGGACCTACAGCCGATGTTCTTGAGTCGATATATGTCGATCTAAGCACAGCTAGGCCACATATATACAGCATGGGGGTAGCTCTGATACCAGCCAGCTGCAACCCACGGCCATATAGGACCTACAGGCAATGTTTTTGAGTCGATATATGTCGATATGAGCACAGCCTCGCCCCGTATATACAGCATGGGGGTAGCTCTGATACCAGCCAGATGCAACCCACGGCCATATAGGACCTACAGGCGATGTTCTTGAGTCGACATATGTCGATATGAGCACAGCTGGGCGCCGTATATACAGCATGGGGGTAGCTCTTGTACCAGCCAGATGCAACCCACGGCCATATAGCACCTACAGGCGATGTTCTTGAGTCGATATATGTCGATCTGAGCACAGCTGGGCCACGTTTATACAGCATGGGGGTAACTCTGATACCAGCCAGATGCAACCCACGGCCATATAGGACCTACAGGCGATGTTCTTGAGTCGATATATGTCGATCTGAGCACAGCTGGGCCCCGTATATACGGCATGTGGGTTGCTCTGATACCAGCCAGATGCAATCCACGGCCCTATAGCACCTACAGGCGATGTTCTTGAGTCGATGTATGTCGATCTGAGCACAGCTGGGCCCCGTATATACGGCATGTGTGTGGCTCTGATACCAGCCAGATGCAACCCACGGCCATATACCACCTACAGGCGATGTTCTTGAGTCGATATATGTCGATCTGAGCACAGCTGGGCGCCGTATATACAGCATGGGGGTAGCTCTGATACCAGCCAGATGCAACCCACGGCCATATAGCACCTAAAGGCGATGTTCTTGTGTCGATATATGGCGATCTGAGCACAGCTGGGCCCCGTATATACGGCATGTGGGTGGCTCTGATACGAGCCAGATGCAACCCACGGCCATATAGGACCTACATGCGATGTTCATTAGTCGATATATGTCGATCTGAGCACAGCTGGGCCCCGTAAATACGGCATGTGGGTGGCTCTGATATCAGCCAGATGCAACCCACGGCCATATAGGACCTACAGGCAATGTTCTTGAGTGTCGATGATCTGAGCACAGCTGGGCCCGTATATACGGCATGTGGGTGGCTCTGATACCAGCCATATGCAACCCACGGCCATATAGGACCTACAGGCGATGTTCTTGAGTCGCTATATGACGATCTGAGCACAGCTGGGCGCCGTATATACAGCATGGGGGTAGCACTGATACTAGCCAGATGCAACCCACGGCCATATAGGACCTACAGGCGATGTTCTTGAGTCGATATATGTCGATCTGAGCACAGCTGGGCGCCGTATATACAGCATGGGGGTAGCTCTGATACCAGCCAGAAGCAACCCAAGGCCATATAGCACCTACAGGCGATGTTCTTGAGTCGATATATGTCGATATGAGGTCCGCTATGCCCTGTATATGCAGCATGTGTGTGGCTCTGATTCCAGCCAGATGCAACTCACGGGCATATAAGACCCACAGGCGATGTTCTTGAGTCGATATATGTCGATCTGAGCACAGCTGGGCCTCGTATATACAGCATGGCGGTAGCTCTGATACCAGCCAGATGCAACCCACAGCCATATAGAACCTACAGGTGATGTTCTTGAGTCGATATATGTCGATCTGAGCACAGCTGGGTGCCGTATATACGCCATGGGGGTAGCTCTGATACCAGCCAGATGCAACTTACGGCCATACAGGACCTACAGGCGATGTTCTTGAGTCGATATATGTCGATCTGAGCACAGCTGGGCCCCGTATATACGGCATGTGGGTGGCTCTGATACCAGCCAGATGCAACCCACCGCCATATAGGACCTACAGGCGATGTTCTTGAGTCGATATATGTCGATCTGAGCACAGCTGGGCCCCGTATATACGGCATGTGGGTGGCTCTGATACCAGCCAGATGCAACCCACGGCCATATAGGACCTACAGGCGATGTTCTTGAGTCGATATATGTCGATCTGAGCACAGTTGGGCCCCCGTATATACGGCATGTGGGTGGCTCTGATATCAGCCAGATGCAACCCACGGCCATATGGGACCTACAGGCGAAATTCTTGAGATCTCAGCACAGCTTGGCACCGTATATACAGCATGGGGGTAGCTCTGATACCAGCCAGATGCAATCCACGGCCATATAGCACCTACAGGCGATGTTCATGAGTCGATATATGTCGATCTGAGCACAGCTGGGCGCCGTATATACAGCATGGGGGTAGCACTGATACCAGCCAGATGCAACCCACGGCCATATAGGACCTACAGGCGATGTTCTTGAGTCGATATATGTCGATCTGAGCACAGCTGGGCGCGGTATATACAGCATGGGGGTAGCTCTAATACCAGCCAGATGCAACCCACGGCCATATAGCACCTACAGGCGATGTTCTTGAGTCGATATATGTCGATCTGAGCACAGCTGGGCCACGTATATACAGCCTGGGGTTAGCTCTGATACCAGCCAGCTGCAACCCACGGCCATATAAGAGCCACAGGCGATGTTCTTGAGTCGATATATGTCGATCTGAGCACTGCTGGGCCTCGTATATACAGCATGGGGGTAGCTCTGATACCAGCCAGATGCAACCCACGGCCATATAGGACCTACAGGCGATGTTCTTGAGTCGATATATGTCGATCTGAGCACAGCTGGGCGCCGTATATACACCATGGGGGTAGCTCTGATACTAGCCAGATGCAACCCACGTCCATATAGGACCTACAGGCGATGTTCTTGAGTCGATATATGTCGATCTGAGCACAGATGGGCCCCGTATATACGGCATGTGGATGGCTCTGATACCAGCCAGATGCAACCCACGGCCATATAGGACCTCCAGGCGATGTTCTTGAGTCGATATATGTCGATCTGAGCAGAGCTTGGCCCGCGTATATACGGCATGTGGGTGGCTCTGATATCAGCCAGATGCAACCCACGGCCATATAGGACCTACAGGCGATGTTCTTGAGTCGATATATGTCGATCTGAGCACAGCTGCGCCACGTATATACAGCATGGGGGTAGCTCTGATACCAGCCAGCTGCAACCCACGGCCATATAGGACCTACAGGCGATGTTTTTGAGTCGATATATGTCGAACTGAGCACAGCTGGGCCCCGTTTATATAGCATGGGGGTAGCTCTGATACCAGCCAGATGCAATCCACGGCCATATAGGACCTACAGGCGATGTTCTTGAGTCGATATATGTCGATCTGAGCACTTCTGGGCCACGTATATACAGCATGGGGGTAGCTGTGATACCAGCCAGCTGCAACCCACGGCTATATAGGACCTACAGGCGATGTTCTTGAGTCGATATATGTCGATCTGAGCACAGCTGGGCCCCGTATATACAGCATGGGGGTATCTCTAATACCAGCCAGATGCAACCCACGGCCATATAGGACCTACAGGCGATGTTCTTGAATCATTATATGTCGATCTGAACACAGCTGGGCCCCGTATATACGGCATGTGGGTGGCTCTGATACCAGCCAGATGCAACCCACGACCATATAGGACCTACAGCCGATGTTCTTGAGTCGATATATGTCGATCTAAGCACAGCTAGGCCACATATATACAGCATGGGGGTAGCTCTGATACCAGCCAGCTGCAACCCACGGCCATATAGGACCTACAGGCAATGTTTTTGAGTCGATATATGTCGATATGAGCACAGCCTCGCCCCGTATATACAGCATGGGGGTAGCTCTGATACCAGCCAGATGCAACCCACGGCCATATAGCACCTAAAGGCGATGTTCTTGTGTCGATATATGGCGATCTGAGCACAGCTGGGCCCCGTATATACGGCATGTGGGTGGCTCTGATACGAGCCAGATGCAACCCACGGCCATATAGGACCTACATGCGATGTTCATTAGTCGATATATGTCGATCTGAGCACAGCTGGGCCCCGTAAATACGGCATGTGGGTGGCTCTGATATCAGCCAGATGCAACCCACGGCCATATAGGACCTACAGGCAATGTTCTTGAGTGTCGATGATCTGAGCACAGCTGGGCCCGTATATACGGCATGTGGGTGGCTCTGATACCAGCCATATGCAACCCACGGCCATATAGGACCTACAGGCGATGTTCTTGAGTCGATATATGACGATCTGAGCACAGCTGGGCGCCGTATATACAGCATGGGGGTAGCACTGATACTAGCCAGATGCAACCCACGGCCATATAGGACCTACAGGCGATGTTCTTGAGTCGATATATGTCGATCTGAGCACAGCTGGGCGCCGTATATACAGCATGGGGGTAGCTCTGATACCAGCCAGAAGCAACCCAAGGCCATATAGCACCTACAGGCGATGTTCTTGAGTCGATATATGTCGATATGAGGTCCGCTATGCCCTGTATATGCAGCATGTGTGTGGCTCTGATTCCAGCCAGATGCAACTCACGGGCATATAAGACCCACAGGCGATGTTCTTGAGTCGATATATGTCGATCTGAGCACAGCTGGGCCTCGTATATACAGCATGGCGGTAGCTCTGATACCAGCCAGATGCAACCCACAGCCATATAGAACCTACAGGTGATGTTCTTGAGTCGATATATGTCGATCTGAGCACAGCTGGGCGCCGTATATACGCCATGGGGGTAGCTCTGATACCAGCCAGATGCAACTTACGGCCATACAGGACCTACAGGCGATGTTCTTGAGTCGATATATGTCGATCTGAGCACAGCTGGGCCCCGTATATACGGCATGTGGGTGGCTCTGATACCAGCCAGATGCAACCCACCGCCATATAGGACCTACAGGCGATGTTCTTGAGTCGATATATGTCGATCTGAGCACAGCTGGGCCCCGTATATACGGCATGTGGGTGGCTCTGATACCAGCCAGATGCAACCCACGGCCATATAGGACCTACAGGCGATGTTCTTGAGTCGATATATGTCGATCTGAGCACAGTTGGGCCCCCGTATATACGGCATGTGGGTGGCTCTGATATCAGCCAGATGCAACCCACGGCCATATGGGACCTACAGGCGAAATTCTTGAGATCTCAGCACAGCTTGGCACCGTATATACAGCATGGGGGTAGCTCTGATACCAGCCAGATGCAATCCACGGCCATATAGCACCTACAGGCGATGTTCATGAGTCGATATATGTCGATCTGAGCACAGCTGGGCGCCGTATATACAGCATGGGGGTAGCACTGATACCAGCCAGATGCAACCCACGGCCATATAGGACCTACAGGCGATGTTCTTGAGTCGATATATGTCGATCTGAGCACAGCTGGGCGCGGTATATACAGCATGGGGGTAGCTCTAATACCAGCCAGATGCAACCCACGGCCATATAGCACCTACAGGCGATGTTCTTGAGTCGATATATGTCGATCTGAGCACAGCTGGGCCACGTATATACAGCCTGGGGTTAGCTCTGATACCAGCCAGCTGCAACCCACGGCCATATAAGAGCCACAGGCGATGTTCTTGAGTCGATATATGTCGATCTGAGCACTGCTGGGCCTCGTATATACAGCATGGGGGTAGCTCTGATACCAGCCAGATGCAACCCACGGCCATATAGGACCTACAGGCGATGTTCTTGAGTCGATATATGTCGATCTGAGCACAGCTGGGCGCCGTATATACACCATGGGGGTAGCTCTGATACTAGCCAGATGCAACCCACGGCCATATAGGACCTACAGGCGATGTTCTTGAGTCGATATATGTCGATCTGAGCACAGATGGGCCCCGTATATACGGCATGTGGATGGCTCTGATACCAGCCAGATGCAACCCACGGCCATATAGGACCTCCAGGCGATGTTCTTGAGTCGATATATGTCGATCTGAGCATAGCTTGGCCCGCGTATATACGGCATGTGGGTGGCTCTGATATCAGCCAGATGCAACCCACGGCCATATAGGACCTACAGGCGATGTTCTTGAGTCGATATATGTCGATCTGAGCACAGCTGCGCCACGTATATACAGCATGGGGGTAGCTCTGATACCAGCCAGCTGCAACCCACGGCCATATAGGACCTACAGGCGATGTTTTTGAGTCGATATATGTCGAACTGAGCACAGCTGGGCCCCGTTTATATAGCATGGGGGTAGCTCTGATACCAGCCAGATGCAATCCACGGCCATATAGGACCTACAGGCGATGTTCTTGAGTCGATATATGTCGATCTGAGCACTTCTGGGCCACGTATATACAGCATGGGGGTAGCTGTGATACCAGCCAGCTGCAACCCACGGCTATATAGGACCTACAGGCGATGTTCTTGAGTCGATATATGTCGATCTGAGCACAGCTGGGCCCCGTATATACAGCATGGGGGTATCTCTAATACCAGCCAGATGCAACCCACGGCCATATAGGACCTACAGGCGATGTTCTTGAATCATTATATGTCGATCTGAACACAGCTGGGCCCCGTATATACGGCATGTGGGTGGCTCTGATACCAGCCAGATGCAACCCACGACCATATAGGACCTACAGCCGATGTTCTTGAGTCGATATATGTCGATCTAAGCACAGCTAGGCCACATATATACAGCATGGGGGTAGCTCTGATACCAGCCAGCTGCAACCCACGGCCATATAGGACCTACAGGCAATGTTTTTGAGTCGATATATGTCGATATGAGCACAGCCTCGCCCCGTATATACAGCATGGGGGTAGCTCTGATACCAGCCAGATGCAACCCACGGCCATATAGGACCTACAGGCGATGTTCTTGAGTCGACATATGTCGATATGAGCACAGCTGGGCGCCGTATATACAGCATGGGGGTAGCTCTTGTACCAGCCAGATGCAACCCACGGCCATATAGCACCTACAGGCGATGTTCTTGAGTCGATATATGTCGATCTGAGCACAGCTGGGCCACGTTTATACAGCATGGGGGTAACTCTGATACCAGCCAGATGCAACCCACGGCCATATAGGACCTACAGGCGATGTTCTTGAGTCGATATATGTCGATCTGAGCACAGCTGGGCCCCGTATATACGGCATGTGGGTTTCTCTGATACCAGCCAGATGCAATCCACGGCCCTATAGCACCTACAGGCGATGTTCTTGAGTCGATGTATGTCGATCTGAGCACAGCTGGGCCCCGTATATACGGCATGTGTGTGGCTCTGATACCAGCCAGATGCAACCCACGGCCATATACCACCTACAGGCGATGTTCTTGAGTCGATATATGTCGATCTGAGCACAGCTGGGCGCCGTATATACAGCATGGGTGTAGCTCTGATACCAGCCAGATGCAACCCACGGCCATATAGCACCTAAAGGCGATGTTCTTGTGTCGATATATGGCGATCTGAGCACAGCTGGGCCCCGTATATACGGCATGTGGGTGGCTCTGATACGAGCCAGATGCAACCCACGGCCATATAGGACCTACATGCGATGTTCATAAGTCGATATATGTCGATCTGAGCACAGCTGGGCCCCGTAAATACGGCATGTGGGTGGCTCTGATATCAGCCAGATGCAACCCACGGCCATATAGGACCTACAGGCAATGTTCTTGAGTGTCGATGATCTGAGCACAGCTGGGCCCGTATATACGGCATGTGGGTGGCTCTGATACTAGCCAGATGCAACCCACGGCCATATAGGACCTACAGGCGATGTTCTTGAGTCGATATATGTCGATCTGAGCACAGCTGGGCGCCGTATATACAGCATGGGGGTAGCTCTGATACCAGCCAGAAGCAACCCAAGGCCATATAGCACCTACAGGCGATGTTCTTGAGTCGATATATGTCGATATGAGGTCCGCTATGCCCTGTATATGCAGCATGTGTGTGGCTCTGATTCCAGCCAGATGCAACTCACGGGCATATAAGACCCACAGGCGATGTTCTTGAGTCGATATATGTCGATCTGAGCACAGCTGGGCCTCGTATATACAGCATGGCGGTAGCTCTGATACCAGCCAGATGCAACCCACAGCCATATAGAACCAACAGGTGATGTTCTTGAGTCGATATATGTCGATCTGAGCACAGCTGGGCGCCGTATATACACCATGGGGGTAGCTCTGATACCAGCCAGATGCAACTTACGCCATACAGGACCTACAGGCGATGTTCTTGAGTCGATATATGTCGATCTGAGTACAGCTGGGCCCCGTATATACGGCATGTGGGTGGCTCTGATACCAGCCAGATGCAACCCACCGCCATATAGGACCTACAGGCGATGTTCTTGAGTCGATATATGTCGATCTGAGCACAGCTGGGCCCCGTATATACGGCATGTGGGTGGCTCTGATACCAGCCAGATGCAACCCACGGCCATATAGGACCTACAGGCGATGTTCTTGAGTCGATATATGTCGATCTGAGCACAGTTGGGCCCCCGTATATACGGCATGTGGGTGGCTCTGATATCAGCCAGATGCAACCCACGGCCATATGGGACCTACAGGCGATATTCTTGAGATCTCAGCACAGCTTGGCACCGTATATACAGCATGGGGGTAGCTCTGATACCAGCCAGATGCAATCCACGGCCATATAGCACCTACAGGCGATGTTCATGAGTCGATATATGTCGATCTGAGCACAGCTGGGCGCCGTATATACAGCATGGGGGTAGCACTGATACCAGCCAGATGCAACCCACGGCCATATAGGACCTACAGGCGATGTTCTTGAGTCGATATATGTCGATCTGAGCACAGCTGGGCGCGGTATATACAGCATGGGGGTAGCTCTAATACCAGCCAGATGCAACCCACGGCCATATAGCACCTACAGGCGATGTTCTTGAGTCGATATATGTCGATCTGAGCACAGCTGGGCCACGTATATACAGCCTGGGGTTAGCTCTGATACCAGCCAGCTGCAACCCACGGCCATATAAGAGCCACAGGCGATGTTCTTGAGTCGATATATGTCGATCTGAGCACAGCTGGGCGCGGTATATACAGCATGGGGGTAGCTCTAATACCAGCCAGATGCAACCCACGGCCATATAGCACCTACAGGCGATGTTCTTGAGTCGATATATGTCGATCTGAGCACAGCTGGGCCACGTATATACAGCCTGGGGTTAGCTCTGATACCAGCCAGCTGCAACCCACGGCCATATAAGAGCCACAGGCGATGTTCTTGAGTCGATATATGTCGATCTGAGCACAGCTGAGCCCCGTATATACGGCATGTGGGTGGCTCTGATACCAGCCAGATGCAACCCATGGCCATATAGGACCTACAGGCGATGTTCTTGAGTCGATATATGTCGATCTGAGCACAGCTGGGCCACGTATATACAGCCTGGGGTTAGCTCTGATACCAGCCAGCTGCAACCCACGGCCATATAAGAGCCACAGGCGATGTTCTTGAGTCGATATATGTCGATCTGAGCACTGCTGGGCCTCGTATATACAGCATGGGGGTAGCTCTGATACCAGCCAGATGCAACCCACGGCCATATAGGACCTACAGGCGATGTTCTTGAGTCGATATATGTCGATCTGAGCACAGCTGGGCCCCGTATATACGGCATGTGGGTGGCTCTGATACCAGCCAGATGCAACCCACGGCCATATAGGACCTCCAGGCGATGTTCTTGAGTCGATATATGTCGATCTGAGAACAGCTTGGCCCGCGTATATACGGCATGTGGGTGACTCTGATATCAGCCAGATGCAACCCACGGCCATATAGGACCTACAGGCGATGTTCTTGAGTCGATATATGTCGATCTGAGCACAGCTGCGCCACGTATATACAGCATGGGGGTAGCTCTGATACCAGCCAGCTGCAACCCACGGCCATATAGGACCTACAGGCGATGTTTTTGAGTCGATATATGTCGAACTGAGCACAGCTGGGCCCCGTTTATATAGCATGGGGGTAGCTCTGATACCAGCCAGATGCAATCCACGGCCATATAGGACCTACAGGCGATGTTCTTGAGTCGATATATGTCGATCTGAGCACTTCTGGGCCACGTATATACAGCATGGGGGTAGCTGTGATACCAGCCAGCTGCAACCCACGGCTATATAGGACCTACAGGCGATGTTCTTGAGTCGATATATGTCGATCTGAGCACAGCTGGGCCCCGTATATACAGCATGGGGGTATCTCTAATACCAGCCAGATGCAACCCACGGCCATATAGGACCTACAGGCGATGTTCTTGAATCATTATATGTCGATCTGAACACAGCTGGGCCCCGTATATACGGCATGTGGGTGGCTCTGATACCAGCCAGATGCAACCCACGACCATATAGGACCTACAGCCGATGTTCTTGAGTCGATATATTTCGATCTAAGCACAGCTAGGCCACATATATACAGCATGGGGGTAGCTCTGATACCAGCCAGCTGCAACCCACGGCCATATAGGACCTACAGGCAATGTTTTTGAGTCGATATATGTCGATATGAGCACAGCCTCGCCCCGTATATACAGCATGGGGGTAGCTCTGATACCAGCCAGATGCAACCCACGGCCATATAGGACCTACAGGCGATGTTCTTGAGTCGACATATGTCGATATGAGCACAGCTGGGCGCCGTATATACAGCATGGGGGTAGCTCTTGCACCAGCCAGATGCAACCCACGGCCATATAGCACCTACAGGCGATGTTCTTGAGTCGATATATGTGGATCTGAGCACAGCTGGGCCACGTTTATACAGCATGGGGGTAACTCTGATACCAGCCAGATGCAACCCACGGCCATATAGGACCTACAGTCGATGTTCTTGAGTCGATATATGTCGATCTGAGCACAGCTGGGCCCCGTATATACGGCATGTGTGTGGCTCTGATACCAGCCAGATGCAACCCACGGCCATATAGGACCTACAGGCGATGTTCTTGAGTCGATATATGTCGATCTGAGCACAGCTAGGCTCGCGTATATACGGCATGTGGGTGGCTCTGATATCAGCCAGATGCAACCCACGGCCATATAGGACCTACAGGCGATGTTCTTGAGTCGATATATGTCGATCTGAGCACAGCTGGGCCTCGTATATACAGCATGGGGGTAGCTCTGATACCAGCCAGATGCAACCCACGGTCATATAGGACCTACAGGCGATGTTCTTGAGTCGATATATGTGGATCTGAGCACAGCTGGGCCACGTATATACAGCATGGGGGTAGCTCTGATACCAACCAGCTACAACCCACGGCCATATAGGACCTACAGGCGATGTTTTTGAGTCGATATATGTCGATCTGAGCACAGCTGGGCCCCGTATATACAGCATGGGGTAGCAGATGCAACCCACGGGCATATAGGACCTACATGCGATGTTCTTGAGGCGATATATGTCGATCTGAGCACAGCTGGGCCACGTTTATACAGCATGGGGGTGGCTCTGATACCAGCCAGATGTAACCCACGGCCATATAGGACCTAGAGGCGATGTTCTTGAGTCGATATATGTCGATCTGAGCACAGCTGGGCCCCGTAAATACGGCATGTGGGTGGCTCTGATATCAGCCAGATGCAACCCATGGCCATATAGGACCTACAGGCAATGTTCTTGAGTGTCGATGATCTGAGCACAGCTGGGCCCCGTATATACAGCATGGGGATAGCACTGATACTAGCCAGATGCAACCCACGGCCATAGAGGACCTACAGGCGATGTTCTTGAGTCGATATATGTCGATCTGAGCACAGCTGGGCCTCGTATATACAGCATGGCGGTAGCTCTGATACCAGCCAGCTGCAACCCACAGCCATATAGCACCTACAGGCGATGTTCTTGAGTCGATATATGTCGATCTGAGCACAGCTGGGCCCCGTATATACGGCATGTGGGTGGCTCTGATACCAGCCAGATGCAACCCATGGCCATATAGGACCTACAGGCGATGTTCTTGAGTCGATATATGTCGATCTGAGCACAGCTGGGCACCGTATATACATCATGGTTGTAGCTCTGATACCAGCCAGATGCAACCCACGGCCATATAGGACCTACAGGCGATGTTCTTGAGTCGATATATGCCGATCTGAGCACAGCTGAGCCCCGTATATACGGCATGTGGGTGGATCTGATACCAGCCAGATGCAACCCATGGCCATATAGGATCTACAGGCGATGTTCTTGAGTCGATTTATGTCGATCTGAGCACAGCTGGGCCCCGTATATACGGCATGTGGGTGGCTCTGATACCAGCCAGATGCAACCCACGGCCATATAGGACCTACAGGCGATGTTCTTGAGTCGATATATGTCGATCTGAGCACAGCTGGGCACCGTATATACATCATGGTTGTAGCTCTGATACCAGCCAGATGCAACCCACGGCCATATAGGACCTACAGGCGATGTTCTTGAGTCGATATATGTCGATCTGAGCACAGCTGAGCCCCGTATATACGGCATGTGGGTGGATCTGATACCAGCCAGATGCAACCCACGGCCATATAGGACCTACAGGCGATGTTCTTGAGTCGATATATGTCGATCTGAGCACAGCTGGGCCACGTATATACGGCATGTGGGTGGCTCTGATACCAGACAGATGCAACCCACGGCCATATAGGACCTACAGGCGATGTTCTTGAGTCGATTTATGTCGATCTGAGCACAGCTGGGCCCCGTATATACGGCATGTGGGTGGCTCTGATACCAGCCAGATGCAACCCACGGCCATATAGGACCTACAGGCGATGTTCTTGAGTCGATATATGTCGATCTGAGCACAGCTGGGCCTCGTATATACAGCATGGCGGTAGCTCTGATACCAGCCAGCTGCAACCCACAGCCATATAGCACCTACAGGCGATGTTCTTGAGTCGATATATGTCGATCTGAGCACAGCTGGGCCCCGTATATACGGCATGTGGGTGGCTCTGATACCAGCCAGATGCAACCCATGGCCATATAGGACCTACAGGCGATGTTCTTGAGTCGATATATGTCGATCTGAGCACAGCTGGGCACCGTATATACATCATGGTTGTAGCTCTGATACCAGCCAGATGCAACCCACGGCCATATAGGACCTACAGGCGATGTTCTTGAGTCGATATATGTCGATCTGAGCACAGCTGAGCCCCGTATATACGGCATGTGGGTGGATCTGATACCAGCCAGATGCAACCCATGGCCATATAGGATCTACAGGCGATGTTCTTGAGTCGATTTATGTCGATCTGAGCACAGCTGGGCCCCGTATATACGGCATGTGGGTGGCTCTGATACCAGCCAGATGCAACCCACGGCCATATAGGACCTACAGGCGATGTTCTTGAGTCGATATATGTCGATCTGAGCACAGCTGGGCACCGTATATACATCATGGTTGTAGCTCTGATACCAGCCAGATGCAACCCACGGCCATATAGGACCTACAGGCGATGTTCTTGAGTCGATATATGTCGATCTGAGCACAGCTGGGCACCGTATATACATCATGGTTGTAGCTCTGATACCAGCCAGATGCAACCCACGGCCATATAGGACCTACAGGCGATGTTCTTGAGTCGATATATGTCGATCTGAGCACAGCTGGGCCACGTATATACGGCATGTGGGTGGCTCTGATACCAGACAGATGCAACCCACGGCCATATAGGACCTACAGGCGATATTCTTGAGATCTCAGCACAGCTGGGCACCGTATATACAGCATGGGGGTAGCTCTGAAACCAGCCAGATGCAATCCACGGCCATATACCACCTACAGGCGATGTTCTTGAGTCGATATATGTCGATCTGAGCACAGCTGGGCGCCGTATATACAGCATGGGGGTAGCTCTGATACCAGCCAGATGCAACCCACGGCCATATAGCACCTAAAGGCGATGTTCTTGTGTCGATATATGGCGATCTGAGCACAGCTGGGCCCCGTACATACGGCATGTGGGTGGCTCTGATACGAGCCAGATGCAACCCACGGCCATATAGGACCTACATGCGATGTTCATAAGTCGATATATGTCGATCTGAGCACAGCTGGGCCCCGTAAATACGGCATGTGGGTGGCTCTGATATCAGCCAGATGCAACCCACGGCCATATAGGACCTACAGGCAATGTTCTTGAGTGTCGATGATCTGAGCACAGCTGGGCCCGTATATACGGCATGTGGGTGGCTCTGATACCAGCCATATGCAACCCACGGCCATATAGGACCTACAGGCGATTGTCTTGAGTCGATATATGTCGATCTGAGCACAGCTGGGCGCCGTATATACAGCATGGGGGTAGCACTGATACTAGCCAGATGCAACCCACGGCCATATAGGACCTACAGGCGATGTTCTTGAGTCGATATATGTCGATCTGAGCACAGCTGGGCGCCGTATATACAGCATGGGGGTAGCTCTGATACCAGCCAGAAGCAACCCAAGGCCATATAGCACCTACAGGCGATGTTCTTGAGTCGATATATGTCGATATGAGCTCCGCTATGCCCTGTATATGCAGCATGTGTGTGGCTCTGATTCCAGCCAGATGCAACCCACGGGCATATAAGACCCACAGGCGATGTTCTTGAGTCGATATATGTCGATCTGAGCACAGCTGGGCCTCGTATATACAGCATGGCGGTAGCTCTGATACCAGCCAGATGCAACCCACAGCCATATAGAACCTACAGGTGATGTTCTTGAGTCGATATATGTCGATCTGAGCACAGCTGGGCGCCGTATATACACCATGGGGGTAGCTCTGATACCAGCCAGATGCAACTTACGGCCATACAGGACCTACAGGCGATGTTCTTGAGTCGATATATGTCGATCTGAGCACAGCTGGGCCCCGTATATACGGCATGTGGGTGGCTCTGATACCAGCCAGATGCAACCCACCGCCATATAGGACCTACAGGCGATGTTCTTGAGTCGATATATGTCGATCTGAGCACAGCTGGGCCCCGTATATACGGCATGTGGGTGGCTTTGATACCAGCCAGATGCTACCCACGGCCATATAGGACCTACAGGCGATGTTCTTGAGTCGATATATGTCGATCTGAGCACAGTTGGGCCCCCGTATATACGGCATGTGGGTGGCTCTGATATCAGCCAGATGCAACCCATGGCCATATAGGACCTACAGGCGATATTCTTGAGATCTCAGCACAGCTTGGCACCGTATATACAGCATGGGGGTAGCTCTGATACCAGCCAGATGCAATCCACGGCCATATAGCACCTACAGGCGATGTTCATGAGTCGATAGATGTCGATCTGAGCACAGCTGGGCGCCGTATATACAGCATGGGGGTAGCACTGATACCAGCCAGATGCAACCCACGGCCATATAGGACCTACAGGCGATGTTCTTGAGTCGATATATGTCGATCTGAGCACAGCTGGGCGCGGTATATACAGCATGGGGGTAGCTCTAATACCAGCCAGATGCAACCCACGGCCATATAGCACCTACAGGCGATGTTCTTGAGTCGATATATGTCGATCTGAGCACAGCTGGGCCACGTATATACAGCCTGGGGTTAGCTCTGATACCAGCCAGCTGCAACCCACGGCCATATAAGAGCCACAGGCGATGTTCTTGAGTCGATATATGTCGATCTGAGCACTGCTGGGCCTCGTATATACAGCATGGGGGTAGCTCTGATACCAGCCAGATGCAACCCACGGCCATATAGGACCTACAGGCGATGTTCTTGAGTCGATATATGTCGATCTGAGCACAGCTGGGCGCCGTATATACACCATGGGGGTAGCTCTGATACTAGCCAGATGCAACCCACGGCCATATAGGACCTACAGGCGATGTTCTTGAGTCGATATATGTCGATCTGAGCACAGCTGGGCCCCGTATATACGGCATGTGGGTGGCTCTGATACCAGCCAGATGCAACCCACGGCCATATAGGACCTCCAGGCGATGTTCTTGAGTCGATATATGTCGATCTGAGCACAGCTTGGCCCGCGTATATACGGCATGTGGGTGGCTCTGATATCAGCCAGACGCAACCCACGGCCATATAGGACCTACAGGCGATGTTCTTTAGTAGATATATGTCGATCTGAGCACAGCTGCGCCACGTATATACAGCATGGGGGTAGCTCTGATACCAGCCAGCTGCAACCCACGGCCATATAGGACCTACAGGCGATGTTTTTGAGTCGATATATGTCGAACTGAGCACAGCTGGGCCCCGTATATATAGCATGGGGGTAGCTCTGATACCAGCCAGATGCAATCCACGGCCATATAGGACCTACAGGCGATGTTCTTGAGTCGATATATGTCGATCTGAGCACTTCTGGGCCACATATATACAGCATGGGGGTAGCTGTCATACCAGCCAGCTGCAACCCACGGCTATATAGGACCTACAGGCGATGTTCTTGAGTCGATATATGTCGATCTGAGCACAGCTGGGCCCCGTATATACAGCATGGGGGTATCTCTAATACCAGCCAGATGCAATCCACGGCCATATAGGACCTACAGGCGATGTTCTTGAATCATTATATGTCGATCTGAACACAGCTGGGCCCCGTATATACGGCATGTGGGTGGCTCTGATACCAGCCAGATGCAACCCACGACCATATAGGACCTACAGCCGATGTTCTTGAGTCGATATATGTCGATCTAAGCACAGCTGGGCCACATATATACAGCATGGGGGTAGCTCTGATACCAGCCAGCTGCAACCCACGGCCATATA
Source organism: Lordithon lunulatus (assembly GCA_963942505.1). Classification (NCBI taxonomy): domain Eukaryota; kingdom Metazoa; phylum Arthropoda; class Insecta; order Coleoptera; family Staphylinidae; genus Lordithon; species Lordithon lunulatus. The sequence continues at coordinate 23,654,920 of OZ012674.1, read as the reverse complement.
GGACATACAGGCAATGTTTTTGAGTCGATATATGTCGATATGAGCACAGCCTCGCCCCGTATATACAGCATGGGGGTAGCTCTGATACCAGCCAGATGCAACCCACGGCCATATAGGACCTACAGGCGATGTTCTTGAGTCGACATATGTCGATATGAGCACAGCTGGGCGCCGTATATACAGCATGGGGGTAGCTCTTGTACCAGCCAGATGCAACCCACGGCCATATAGCACCTACAGGCGATGTTCTTGAGTCGATATATGTCGATCTGAGCACAGCTGGGCCTCGTATATACGGCATGTGGGTTGCTCTGATACCAGCCAGATGCAATCCACGGCCCTATATCACCTACAGGCGATGTTCTTGAGTCGATGTATGTCGATCTGAGCACAGCTGGGCCCCGTATATACGGCATGTGTGTGGCTCTGATACCAGCCAGATGCAACCCACGGCCATATAGGACCTACAGGCGATGTTCTTGAGTCGATATATGTCGATCTGAGCACAGCTAGGCCCGCGTATATACGGCATGTGGGTGGCTCTGATATCAGCCAGATGCAACCCACGGCCATATAGGACCTACAGGCGATGTTCTTGAGTCGATATATGTCGATCTGAGCACAGCTGGGCCTCGTATATACAGCATGGGGGTAGCTCTGATACCAGCCAGATGCAACCCACGGCCATATAGGACCTACAGGCGATGTTCTTGAGTCGATATATGTGGATCTGAGCACAGCTGGGCCACGTATATACAGCATGGGGGTAGCTCTGATACCAACCAGCTACAACCCACGGCCATATAGGACCTACAGGCGATGTTTTTGAGTCGATATATGTCGATCTGAGCACAGCTGGGCCCCGTATATACAGCATGGGGGTAGCAGATGCAACCCACGGGCATATAGGACCTACATGCGATGTTCTTGAGTCGATATATGTCGATCTGAGCACAGCTGGGCCACGTTTATACAGCATGGGGGTGGCTCTGATACCAGCCAGATGCAACCCACGGCCATATAGGACCTAGAGGCGATGTTCTTGAGTCGATATATGTCGATCTCAGCACAGCTGGGCCACGTATATACAGCATGGGGGTAGCTGTGATACCAGCCAGCTGCAACCCACGGCCATATAGGACCTACAGGCGATGTTCTTGAGTCGATATATGTCAATCTGAGCACAGCTGGGCCACGTATATACAGCGTGGGGGTAGCTGTGATACCAGCCAGCTGCAACCCACGGCCATATAGCACCTAAAGGCGATGTTCTTGTGTCGATATATGGCGATCTGAGCACAGCTGGGCCCCGTATATACGGCATGTGGGTGGCTCTGATACGAGCCAGATGCAACCCACGGCCATATAGGACCTACATGCGATGTTCATAAGTCGATATATGTCGATCTGAGCACAGCTGGGCCCCGTATATACAGCATGGGGGTAGCTCTGATACCAGCCAGATGCAACCCACGGCCATATAGCACCTAAAGGCGATGTTCTTGTGTCGATATATGGCGATCTGAGCACAGCTGGGCCCCGTATATACGGCATGTGGGTGGTTCTGATACGAGCCAGATGCAACCCACGGCCATATAGGACCTACATGCGATGTTCATAAGTCGATATATGTCGATCTGAGCACAGCTGGGCCCCGTAAATACGGCATGTGGGTGGCTCTGATATCAGCCAGATGCAACCCACGGCCATATAGGACCTACAGGCAATGTTCTTGAGTGTCGATGATCTGAGCACAGCTGGGCCCGTATATACGGCATGTGGGTGGCTCTGATACCAGCCATATGCAACCCACGGCCATATAGGACCTACAGGCGATGTTCTTGAGTCGATATATGTCGATCTGAGCACAGCTGGGCGCCGTATATACAGCATGGGGGTAGCACTGATACTAGCCAGATGCAACCCACGGCCATATAGGACCTACAGGCGATGTTCTTGAGTCGATATATGTCGATCTGAGCACAGCTGGGCGCCGTATATACAGCATGGGGGTAGCTCTGATACCAGCCAGAAGCAACCCAAGGCCATATAGCACCTACAGGCGATGTTCTTGAGTCGATATATGTCGATATGAGCTCCGCTATGGCCTGTATATGCAGCACGTGTGTGGCTCTGATTCCAGCCAGATGCAACCCACGGGCATATAAGACCCACAGGCGATGTTCTTGAGTCGATATATGTCGATCTGAGCACAGCTGGGCCTCGTATATACAGCATGGCGGTAGCTCTGATACCAGCCAGATGCAACCCACAGCCATATAGAACCTACAGGTGATGTTCTTGAGTCGATATATGTCGATCTGAGCACAGCTGGGCGCCGTATATACACCATGGGGGTAGCTCTGATACCAGCCAGATGCAACTTACGGCCATACAGGACCTACAGGCGATGTTCTTGAGTCGATATATGTCGATCTGAGCACAGCTGGGCCCCGTATATACGGCATGTGGGTGGCTCTGATACCAGCCAGATGCAACCCACCGCCATATAGGACCTACAGGCGATGTTCTTGAGTCGATATATGTCGATCTGAGCACAGCTGGGCCCCGTATATACGGCATGTGGGTGGCTCTGATACCAGCCAGATGCAACCCACGGCCATATAGGACCTACAGGCGATGTTCTTGAGTCGATATATGTCGATCTGAGCACAGTTGGGCCCCCGTATATACGGCATGTGGGTGGCTCTGATATCAGCCAGATGCAACCCACGGCCATATAGGACCTACAGGCGATATTCTTGAGATCTCAGCACAGCTTGGCACCGTATATACAGCATGGGGGTAGCTCTGATACCAGCCAGATGCAATCCACGGCCATATAGCACCTACAGGCGATGTTCATGAGTCGATATATGTCGATCTGAGCACAGCTGGGCGCCGTATATACAGCATGGGGGTAGCACTGATACCAGCCAGATGCAACCCACGGCCATATAGGACCTACGGGCGATGTTCTTGAGTCGATATATGTCGATCTGAGCACAGCTGGGCGCGGTATATACAGCATGGGGGTAGCTCTAATACCAGCCAGATGCAACCCACGGCCATATAGCACCTACAGGCGATGTTCTTGAGTCGATATATGTCGATCTGAGCACAGCTGGGCCACGTATATACGGCCTGGGGTTAGCTCTGATACCAGCCAGCTGCAACCCACGGCCATATAAGAGCCACAGGCGATGTTCTTGAGTCGATATATGTCGATCTGAGCACTGCTGGGCCTCGTATATACAGCATGGGGGTAGCTCTGATACCAGCCAGATGCAACCCACGGCCATATAGGACCTACAGGCGATGTTCTTGAGTCGATATATGTCGATCTGAGCACAGCTGGGCGCCGTATATACACCATGGGGGTAGCTCTGATACTAGCCAGATGCAACCCACGGCCATATAGGACCTACAGGCGATGTTCTTGAGTCGATATATGTCGATCTGAGCACAGCTGGGCCCCGTATATACGGCATGTGGGTGGCTCTGATACCAGCCAGATGCAACCCACGGCCATATAGGACCTCCAGGCGATGTTCTTGAGTCGATATATGTCGATCTGAGCACAGCTTGGCCCGCGTATATACGGCATGTGGGTGGCTCTGATATCAGCCAGATGCAACCCACGGCCATATAGGACCTACAGGCGATGTTCTTGAGTCGATATATGTCGATCTGAGCACAGCTGCGCCACGTATATACAGCATGGGGGTAGCTCTGATACCAACCAGCTGCAACCCACGGCCATATAGGACCTACAGGCGATGTTTTTGAGTCGATATATGTCGAACTGAGCACAGCTGGGCCCCGTATATATAGCATGGGGGTAGCTCTGATACCAGCCAGATGCAATCCACGGCCATATAGGACCTACAGGCGATGTTCTTGAGTCGATATATGTCGATCTGAGCACTTCTGGGCCACGTATATACAGCATGGGGGTAGCTGTGATACCAGCCAGCTGCAACCCACGGCTATATAGGACCTACAGGCGATGTTCTTGAGTCGATATATGTCGATCTGAGCACAGCTGGGCCCCGTATATACAGCATGGGGGTATATCTAATACCAGCCAGATGCAACCCACGGCCATATAGGACCTACAGGCGATGTTCTTGAATCATTATATGTCGATCTGAACACAGCTGGGCCCCGTATATACGGCATGTGGGTGGCTCTGATACCAGCCAGATGCAACCCACGGCCATATAGGACCTACAGGCGATGTTCTTGAGTCGATATATGTGGATCTGAGCACAGCTGGGCCACGTATATACAGCATGGGGGTAGCTCTTATGCCAACCAGCTACAACCCACGGCCATATAGGACCTACAGGCGATGTTTTTGAGTCGATATATGTCGATCTGCGCACAGCTGGGCCCCGTATATACAGCATGGGGGTAGCAGATGCAACCCACGGGCATATAGGACCTACATGCGATGTTCTTGAGTCGATATATGTCGATCTGAGCACAGCTGGGCCACGTTTATACAGCATGGGGGTGGCTCTGATACCAGCCAGATGCAACCCACGGCCATATAGGACCTAGAGGCGATGTTCTTGAGTCGATATATGTCGATCTCAGCACAGCTGGGCCACGTATATACAGCATGGGGGTAGCTGTGATACCAGCCAGCTGCAACCCACGGCTATATAGGACCTACAGCCGATGTTCTTGAGTCGATATATGTCAATCTGAGCACAGCTGGGCCCCGTATATACAGCATGGGGGTAGCTCTGATACCAGCCAGATGCAACCCACGGCCATATAGGACCTACAGGCGATGATCTTGAGTTGATATATGTCGATCTGAGCACAGCTGGGCCCCGTATATACAGCATGGGGGTAGCTCAGATACCAGCCATATGCAACCCACGGCCATATAGGACCTACAGGCGATGTTCTTGAGTCGATATATGTCGATCTGAGCACAGCTGAGCGCCGTATATACAGCATGGTTGTAGCTCTGATACCAGCCAGATGCAACCCACGGCCATATAGGACCTACAGGCGATGATCTTGAGTTGATATATGTCGATCTGAGCACAGCTGGGCGCCGTATATACAGCATGGTTGTAGCTCTGATACCAGCCAGATGCAACCCACGGCCATATAGGACCTACAGGCGATGATCTTGAGTTGATATATGTCGATCTGAGCACAGCTGGGCCCCGTATATACAGCATGGGGGTATCTCTAATACCAGCCAGATGCAACCCACGGCCATATAGGACCTACAGGCGATATTCTTGAGATCTCAGCACAGCTGGGCACCGTATATACAGCATGGGGGTAGCTCTGAAACCAGCCAGATGCAATCCACGGCCATATACCACCTACAAGCGATGTTCTTGAGTCGATATATGTCGATCTGAGCACAGCTGGGCGCCGTATATACAGCATGGGGGTAGCTCTGATACCAGCCAGATGCAACCCACGGCCATATAGCACCTAAAGGCGATGTTCTTGTGTCGATATATGGCGATCTGAGCACAGCTGGGCCCCGTATATACGGCATGTGGGTGGCTCTGATACGAGCCAGATGCAACCCACAGCCATATAGGACCTACATGCGATGTTCTTAAGTCGATATATGTCGATCTGAGCACAGCTGGGCCCCGTAAATACGGCATGTGGGTGGCTCTGATATCAGCCAGATACAACCCACGGCCATATAGGACCTACAGGCAATGTTCTTGAGTGTCGATGATCTGAGCACAGCTGGGCCCGTATATACGGCATGTGGGTGGCTCTGATACCAGCCATATGCAACCCACGGCCATATAGGACCTACAGGCGATGTTCTTGAGTCGATATATGTCGATCTGAGCACAGCTGGGCGCCGTATATACAGCATGGGGGTAGCACTGATACTAGCCAGATGCAACCCACGGCCATATAGGACCTACAAGCGATGTTCTTGAGTCGATATATGTCGATCTGAGCACAGCTGGGCGCCGTATATACAGCATGGGGGTAGCTCTGATACCAGCCAGATGCAACCCAAGGCCATATAGCACCTACAGGCGATGTTCTTGAGTCGATATATGTCGATATGAGCACCGCTATGCCCTGTATATGCAGCATGTGGGTGGCTCTGATTCCAGCCAGATGCAACCCACGGGCATATAAGACCCACAGGCGATGTTCTTGAGTCGATATATGTCGATCTGAGCACAGCTGGGCAACGTATATACAGCATGGGGGTAACTCTGATACCAGCCAAATGCAACCCACGGCCATATAGGACCTACAGGCGATGTTCTTGAGTCGATATATGTCGATCTGAGCACAGCTGGGCCCTGTATATACGGCATGTGGGTGGCTCTGATACCAGCCAGATGCAACCAATGGCCATATAGGACCTACAGGCGATGTTCTTGAGTGTCGATGATCTGAGCACAGCTGGGCCCCGTATATACGGCATGTGGGTGGCTCTGATACCAGTCATATGCAACCCACGGCCATATAGGACCTACAGGCGATGTTCTTGAGTCGATATATGTCGATCTGAGCACAGCTGGGCGCCGTATATACAGCATGGTTGTAGCTCTGATACCAGCCAGATGCAACCCACGGCCATATAGGACCTACAGGCGATGTTCTTGAGTCGATATATGTCGATATGAGCACAGCTGGGGGCCGTATATACAGCATGGTTGTAGCTCTGATACCAGCCATATGCAACCCACGGCCATATAGGACCTACAGGCGATGTTCTTGAGTCGATATATGTCGATCTGAGCACAGTTGGGCCACGTATATACAGCATGGGGGTAGCTGTGATACCAGCCAGCTGTAACCCACGGCCATATAGAACCTACAGGCGATGTTTTTGAGTCGATATATGTCGATCTGAGCACAGCTGGGCCACGTATATACAGCATGGGGGTAACTCTGATACCAGCCAGATGCAACCCACGGCCATATAGGACCTACAGGCGATGTCCTTGAGTCGATATATGTCGATCTGAGCAAAGCTGGGCGCCGTATATACAGCATGGTTGTAGCTCTGATACCAGCCAAATGCAACCCACGGCCATATAGGACCTACAGGCGATGTTCTTGAGTCGATATATGTCGATCTGAGCACAGCTGGGCCCCGTATATACGGCATGTGGGTGGCTCTGATACCAGCCAGATGCAACCCACGGCCATATAGGACCTACAGGCGATGTTCTTGAGTCGATATATGTCGATCTGAGCACAGCTCGGCCACGTATATACGGCATGTGGGTGGCTCTGATACCAGACAGATGCAACCCACGGCCATATAGGACCTACAGGCCATATTCTTGACATCTCAGCACAGCTGGGCACCGTATACACAGCATGGGGGTAGCTCTGATACCAGCCAGATGCAATCCACGGCCATATAGCACCTACAGGCGATGTTCTTGAGTCGATATATGTCGATCTGAGCACAGCTGGGCGCCGTATATACAGCATGGGGGTAGCTCTGATACCAGCCAGATGCAACCCACGTCCATATAGCACCTACAGGCGATGTTCTTCTGTCGATATATGGCGATCTAGGCACAGCTGGGCCCCGTATATACGGCATGTGGGTGGCTCTGATACCAGCCAGATGCAACCCACGGCCATATAGGACCTACTGGCGATGTTCTTAAGTCGATATATGTCGATCTGAGCACAGCTGGGCCCCGTAAATACGGCATGTGGGTGGCTCTGATATCAGCCAGATGCAACCCATGGCCATATAGGACCTACAGGCAATGTTCTTGAGTGTCGATGATCTGAGCACAGCTGGGCCCCGTATATACGGCATGTGGGTGGCTCTGATACCAGCCATATGCAACCCACGGCCATATAGGACCTACAGGAGATGTTCTTGAGTCGATATATGTCGATCTGAGCACAGCTGGGCGCCGTATATACAGCATGGGGGTAGCACTGATACTAGCCAGATGCAACCCACGGCCATAGAGGACCTACAGGCGATGTTCTTGAGTCGATATATGTCGATCTGAGCACAGCTGGGCGCCGTATATACAGCATGGGGGTAGCTCTGATACCAGCCAGATGCAACCCACAGCCATATAGCACCTACAGGCGATGTTCTTGAGTCGATATATGTCGATCTGAGCACAGCTGGGCCCCGTATATACGGCATGTGGGTGGCTCTGATACCAGCCAGATGCAACCCATGGCCATATAGGACCTACAGGCGATGTTCTTGAGTCGATATATGTCGATCTGAGCACAGCTGGGCACCGTATATACATCATGGTTGTAGCTCTGATACCAGCCAGATGCAACCCACGGCCATATAGGACCTACAGGCGATGTTCTTGAGTCGATATATGTCGATCTGAGCACAGCTGGGCCACGTATATACAGCCTGGGGTTAGCTCTGATACCAGCCAGCTGCAACCCACGGCCATATAAGAGCCACAGGCGATGTTCTTGAGTCGATATATGTCGATCTGAGCACTGCTGGGCCTCGTATATACAGCATGGGGGTAGCTCTGATACCAGCCAGATGCAACCCACGGCCATATAGGACCTACAGGCGATGTTCTTGAGTCGATATATGTCGATCTGAGCACAGCTGGGCGCCGTATATACACCATGGGGGTAGCTCTGATACTAGCCAGATGCAACCCACGGCCATATAGGACCTACAGGCGATGTTCTTGAGTCGATATATGTCGATCTGAGCACAGCTGGGCCCCGTATATACGGCATGTGGGTGGCTCTGATACCAGCCAGATGCAACCCACGGCCATATAGGACCTCCAGGCGATGTTCTTGAGTCGATATATGTCGATCTGAGCACAGCTTGGCCCGCGTATATACGGCATGTGGGTGGCTCTGATATCAGCCAGACGCAACCCACGGCCATATAGGACCTACAGGCGATGTTCTTTAGTAGATATATGTCGATCTGAGCACAGCTGCGCCACGTATATACAGCATGGGGGTAGCTCTGATACCAGCCAGCTGCAACCCACGGCCATATAGGACCTACAGGCGATGTTTTTGAGTCGATATATGTCGAACTGAGCACAGCTGGGCCCCGTATATATAGCATGGGGGTAGCTCTGATACCAGCCAGATGCAATCCACGGCCATATAGGACCTACAGGCGATGTTCTTGAGTCGATATATGTCGATCTGAGCACTTCTGGGCCACATATATACAGCATGGGGGTAGCTGTCATACCAGCCAGCTGCAACCCACGGCTATATAGGACCTACAGGCGATGTTCTTGAGTCGATATATGTCGATCTGAGCACAGCTGGGCCCCGTATATACAGCATGGGGGTATCTCTAATACCAGCCAGATGCAATCCACGGCCATATAGGACCTACAGGCGATGTTCTTGAATCATTATATGTCGATCTGAACACAGCTGGGCCCCGTATATACGGCATGTGGGTGGCTCTGATACCAGCCAGATGCAACCCACGACCATATAGGACCTACAGCCGATGTTCTTGAGTCGATATATGTCGATCTAAGCACAGCTGGGCCACATATATACAGCATGGGGGTAGCTCTGATACCAGCCAGCTGCAACCCACGGCCATATAGGACATACAGGCAATGTTTTTGAGTCGATATATGTCGATATGAGCACAGCCTCGCCCCGTATATACAGCATGGGGGTAGCTCTGATACCAGCCAGATGCAACCCACGGCCATATAGGACCTACAGGCGATGTTCTTGAGTCGACATATGTCGATATGAGCACAGCTGGGCGCCGTATATACAGCATGGGGGTAGCTCTTGTACCAGCCAGATGCAACCCACGGCCATATAGCACCTACAGGCGATGTTCTTGAGTCGATATATGTCGATCTGAGCACAGCTGGGCCCCGTATATACGGCATGTGGGTTGCTCTGATACCAGCCAGATGAAATCCACGGCCCTATATCACCTACAGGCGATGTTCTTGAGTCGATGTATGTCGATCTGAGCACAGCTGGGCCCCGTATATACGGCATGTGTGTGGCTCTGATACCAGCCAGATGCAACCCACGGCCATATAGGACCTACAGGCGATGTTCTTGAGTCGATATATGTCGATCTGAGCACAGCTAGGCCCGCGTATATACGGCATGTGGGTGGCTCTGATATCAGCCAGATGCAACCCACGGCCATATAGGACCTACAGGCGATGTTCTTGAGTCGATATATGTCGATCTGAGCACAGCTGGGCCTCGTATATACAGCATGGGGGTAGCTCTGATACCAGCCAGATGCAACCCACGGCCATATAGGACCTACAGGCGATGTTCTTGAGTCGATATATGTGGATCTGAGCACAGCTGGGCCACGTATATACAGCATGGGGGTAGCTCTGATACCAACCAGCTACAACCCACGGCCATATAGGACCTACAGGCGATGTTTTTGAGTCGATATATGTCGATCTGAGCACAGCTGGGCCCCGTATATACAGCATGGGGGTAGCAGATGCAACCCACGGGCATATAGGACCTACATGCGATGTTCTTGAGTCGATATATGTCGATCTGAGCACAGCTGGGCCACGTTTATACAGCATGGGGGTGGCTCTGATACCAGCCAGATGCAACCCACGGCCATATAGGACCTAGAGGCGATGTTCTTGAGTCGATATATGTCGATCTCAGCACAGCTGGGCCACGTATATACAGCATGGGGGTAGCTGTGATACCAGCCAGCTGCAACCCACGGCCATATAGGACCTACAGGCGATGTTCTTGAGTCGATATATGTCAATCTGAGCACAGCTGGGCCACGTATATACAGCGTGGGGGTAGCTGTGATACCAGCCAGCTGCAACCCACGGCCATATAGCACCTAAAGGCGATGTTCTTGTGTCGATATATGGCGATCTGAGCACAGCTGGGCCCCGTATATACGGCATGTGGGTGGCTCTGATACGAGCCAGATGCAACCCACGGCCATATAGGACCTACATGCGATGTTCATAAGTCGATATATGTCGATCTGAGCACAGCTGGGCCCCGTATATACAGCATGGGGGTAGCTCTGATACCAGCCAGATGCAACCCACGGCCATATAGCACCTAAAGGCGATGTTCTTGTGTCGATATATGGCGATCTGAGCACAGCTGGGCCCCGTATATACGGCATGTGGGTGGCTCTGATACGAGCCAGATGCAACCCACGGCCATATAGGACCTACATGCGATGTTCATAAGTCGATATATGTCGATCTGAGCACAGCTGGGCCCCGTAAATACGGCATGTGGGTGGCTCTGATATCAGCCAGATGCAACCCACGGCCATATAGGACCTACAGGCAATGTTCTTGAGTGTCGATGATCTGAGCACAGCTGGGCCCGTATATACGGCATGTGGGTGGCTCTGATACCAGCCATATGCAACCCACGGCCATATAGGACCTACAGGCGATGTTCTTGAGTCGATATATGTCGATCTGAGCACAGCTGGGCGCCGTATATACAGCATGGGGGTAGCACTGATACTAGCCAGATGCAACCCACGGCCATATAGGACCTACAGGCGATGTTCTTGAGTCGATATATGTCGATCTGAGCACAGCTGGGCGCCGTATATACAGCATGGGGGTAGCTCTGATACCAGCCAGAAGCAACCCAAGGCCATATAGCACCTACAGGCGATGTTCTTGAGTCGATATATGTCGATATGAGCTCCGCTATGGCCTGTATATGCAGCACGTGTGTGGCTCTGATTCCAGCCAGATGCAACCCACGGGCATATAAGACCCACAGGCGATGTTCTTGAGTCGATATATGTCGATCTGAGCACAGCTGGGCCTCGTATATACAGCATGGCGGTAGCTCTGATACCAGCCAGATGCAACCCACAGCCATATAGAACCTACAGGTGATGTTCTTGAGTCGATATATGTCGATCTGAGCACAGCTGGGCGCCGTATATACACCATGGGGGTAGCTCTGATACCAGCCAGATGCAACTTACGGCCATACAGGACCTACAGGCGATGTTCTTGAGTCGATATATGTCGATCTGAGCACAGCTGGGCCCCGTATATACGGCATGTGGGTGGCTCTGATACCAGCCAGATGCAACCCACCGCCATATAGGACCTACAGGCGATGTTCTTGAGTCGATATATGTCGATCTGAGCACAGCTGGGCCCCGTATATACGGCATGTGGGTGGCTCTGATACCAGCCAGATGCAACCCACGGCCATATAGGACCTACAGGCGATGTTCTTGAGTCGATATATGTCGATCTGAGCACAGTTGGGCCCCCGTATATACGGCATGTGGGTGGCTCTGATATCAGCCAGATGCAACCCACGGCCATATAGGACCTACAGGCGATATTCTTGAGATCTCAGCACAGCTTGGCACCGTATATACAGCATGGGGGTAGCTCTGATACCAGCCAGATGCAATCCACGGCCATATAGCACCTACAGGCGATGTTCATGAGTCGATATATGTCGATCTGAGCACAGCTGGGCGCCGTATATACAGCATGGGGGTAGCACTGATACCAGCCAGATGCAACCCACGGCCATATAGGACCTACGGGCGATGTTCTTGAGTCGATATATGTCGATCTGAGCACAGCTGGGCGCGGTATATACAGCATGGGGGTAGCTCTAATACCAGCCAGATGCAACCCACGGCCATATAGCACCTACAGGCGATGTTCTTGAGTCGATATATGTCGATCTGAGCACAGCTGGGCCACGTATATACGGCCTGGGGTTAGCTCTGATACCAGCCAGCTGCAACCCACGGCCATATAAGAGCCACAGGCGATGTTCTTGAGTCGATATATGTCGATCTGAGCACTGCTGGGCCTCGTATATACAGCATGGGGGTAGCTCTGATACCAGCCAGATGCAACCCACGGCCATATAGGACCTACAGGCGATGTTCTTGAGTCGATATATGTCGATCTGAGCACAGCTGGGCGCCGTATATACACCATGGGGGTAGCTCTGATACTAGCCAGATGCAACCCACGGCCATATAGGACCTACAGGCGATGTTCTTGAGTCGATATATGTCGATCTGAGCACAGCTGGGCCCCGTATATACGGCATGTGGGTGGCTCTGATACCAGCCAGATGCAACCCACGGCCATATAGGACCTCCAGGCGATGTTCTTGAGTCGATATATGTCGATCTGAGCACAGCTTGGCCCGCGTATATACGGCATGTGGGTGGCTCTGATATCAGCCAGATGCAACCCACGGCCATATAGGACCTACAGGCGATGTTCTTGAGTCGATATATGTCGATCTGAGCACAGCTGCGCCACGTATATACAGCATGGGGGTAGCTCTGATACCAACCAGCTGCAACCCACGGCCATATAGGACCTACAGGCGATGTTTTTGAGTCGATATATGTCGAACTGAGCACAGCTGGGCCCCGTATATATAGCATGGGGGTAGCTCTGATACCAGCCAGATGCAATCCACGGCCATATAGGACCTACAGGCGATGTTCTTGAGTCGATATATGTCGATCTGAGCACTTCTGGGCCACGTATATACAGCATGGGGGTAGCTGTGATACCAGCCAGCTGCAACCCACGGCTATATAGGACCTACAGGCGATGTTCTTGAGTCGATATATGTCGATCTGAGCACAGCTGGGCCCCGTATATACAGCATGGGGGTATATCTAATACCAGCCAGATGCAACCCACGGCCATATAGGACCTACAGGCGATGTTCTTGAATCATTATATGTCGATCTGAACACAGCTGGGCCCCGTATATACGGCATGTGGGTGGCTCTGATACCAGCCAGATGCAACCCACGGCCATATAGGACCTACAGGCGATGTTCTTGAGTCGATATATGTGGATCTGAGCACAGCTGGGCCACGTATATACAGCATGGGGGTAGCTCTTATGCCAACCAGCTACAACCCACGGCCATATAGGACCTACAGGCGATGTTTTTGAGTCGATATATGTCGATCTGCGCACAGCTGGGCCCCGTATATACAGCATGGGGGTAGCAGATGCAACCCACGGGCATATAGGACCTACATGCGATGTTCTTGAGTCGATATATGTCGATCTGAGCACAGCTGGGCCACGTTTATACAGCATGGGGGTGGCTCTGATACCAGCCAGATGCAACCCACGGCCATATAGGACCTAGAGGCGATGTTCTTGAGTCGATATATGTCGATCTCAGCACAGCTGGGCCACGTATATACAGCATGGGGGTAGCTGTGATACCAGCCAGCTGCAACCCACGGCTATATAGGACCTACAGCCGATGTTCTTGAGTCGATATATGTCAATCTGAGCACAGCTGGGCCCCGTATATACAGCATGGGGGTAGCTCTGATACCAGCCAGATGCAACCCACGGCCATATAGGACCTACAGGCGATGATCTTGAGTTGATATATGTCGATCTGAGCACAGCTGGGCCCCGTATATACAGCATGGGGGTAGCTCAGATACCAGCCATATGCAACCCACGGCCATATAGGACCTACAGGCGATGTTCTTGAGTCGATATATGTCGATCTGAGCACAGCTGAGCGCCGTATATACAGCATGGTTGTAGCTCTGATACCAGCCAGATGAAACCCACGGCCATATAGGACCTACAGGCGATGATCTTGAGTTGATATATGTCGATCTGAGCACAGCTGGGCGCCGTATATACAGCATGGTTGTAGCTCTGATACCAGCCAGATGCAACCCACGGCCATATAGGACCTACAGGCGATGATCTTGAGTTGATATATGTCGATCTGAGCACAGCTGGGCCCCGTATATACAGCATGGGGGTATCTCTAATACCAGCCAGATGCAACCCACGGCCATATAGGACCTACAGGCGATATTCTTGAGATCTCAGCACAGCTGGGCACCGTATATACAGCATGGGGGTAGCTCTGAAACCAGCCAGATGCAATCCACGGCCATATACCACCTACAAGCGATGTTCTTGAGTCGATATATGTCGATCTGAGCACAGCTGGGCGCCGTATATACAGCATGGGGGTAGCTCTGATACCAGCCAGATGCAACCCACGGCCATATAGCACCTAAAGGCGATGTTCTTGTGTCGATATATGGCGATCTGAGCACAGCTGGGCCCCGTATATACGGCATGTGGGTGGCTCTGATACGAGCCAGATGCAACCCACAGCCATATAGGACCTACATGCGATGTTCTTAAGTCGATATATGTCGATCTGAGCACAGCTGGGCCCCGTAAATACGGCATGTGGGTGGCTCTGATATCAGCCAGATACAACCCACGGCCATATAGGACCTACAGGCAATGTTCTTGAGTGTCGATGATCTGAGCACAGCTGGGCCCGTATATACGGCATGTGGGTGGCTCTGATACCAGCCATATGCAACCCACGGCCATATAGGACCTACAGGCGATGTTCTTGAGTCGATATATGTCGATCTGAGCACAGCTGGGCGCCGTATATACAGCATGGGGGTAGCACTGATACTAGCCAGATGCAACCCACGGCCATATAGGACCTACAGGCGATGTTCTTGAGTCGATATATGTCGATCTGAGCACAGCTGGGCGCCGTATATACAGCATGGGGGTAGCTCTGATACCAGCCAGATGCAACCCAAGGCCATATAGCACCTACAGGCGATGTTCTTGAGTCGATATATGTCGATATGAGCACCGCTATGCCCTGTATATGCAGCATGTGGGTGGCTCTGATTCCAGCCAGATGCAACCCACGGGCATATAAGACCCACAGGCGATGTTCTTGAGTCGATATATGTCGATCTGAGCACAGCTGGGCAACGTATATACAGCATGGGGGTAACTCTGATACCAGCCAAATGCAACCCACGGCCATATAGGACCTACAGGCGATGTTCTTGAGTCGATATATGTCGATCTGAGCACAGCTGGGCCCTGTATATACGGCATGTGGGTGGCTCTGATACCAGCCAGATGCAACCAATGGCCATATAGGACCTACAGGCGATGTTCTTGAGTGTCGATGATCTGAGCACAGCTGGGCCCCGTATATACGGCATGTGGGTGGCTCTGATACCAGTCATATGCAACCCACGGCCATATAGGACCTACAGGCGATGTTCTTGAGTCGATATATGTCGATCTGAGCACAGCTGGGCGCCGTATATACAGCATGGTTGTAGCTCTGATACCAGCCAGATGCAACCCACGGCCATATAGGACCTACAGGCGATGTTCTTGAGTCGATATATGTCGATATGAGCACAGCTGGGGGCCGTATATACAGCATGGTTGTAGCTCTGATACCAGCCATATGCAACCCACGGCCATATAGGACCTACAGGCGATGTTCTTGAGTCGATATATGTCGATCTGAGCACAGTTGGGCCACGTATATACAGCATGGGGGTAGCTGTGATACCAGCCAGCTGTAACCCACGGCCATATAGAACCTACAGGCGATGTTTTTGAGTCGATATATGTCGATCTGAGCACAGCTGGGCCACGTATATACAGCATGGGGGTAACTCTGATACCAGCCAGATGCAACCCACGGCCATATAGGACCTACAGGCGATGTTTTTGAGTCGATATATGTCGAACTGAGCACAGCTGGGCCCCGTTTATATAGCATGGGGGTAGCTCTGATACCAGCCAGATGCAATCCACGGCCATATAGGACCTACAGGCGATGTTCTTGAGTCGATATATGTCGATCTGAGCACTTCTGGGCCACGTATATACAGCATGGGGGTAGCTGTGATACCAGCCAGCTGCAACCCACGGCTATATAGGACCTACAGGCGATGTTCTTGAGTCGATATATGTCGATCTGAGCACTTCTGGGCCACGTATATACAGCATGGGGGTAGCTGTGATACCAGCCAGCTGCAACCCACGGCTATATAGGACCTACAGGCGATGTTCTTGAGTCGATATATGTCGATCTGAGCACAGCTGGGCCCCGTATATACAGTATGGGGGTATCTCTAATACCAGCCAGATGCAATCCACGGCCATATAGGACCTACAGGCGATGTTCTTGAATCATTATATGTCGATCTGAACACAGCTGGGCCCCGTATATACGGCATGTGGGTGGCTCTGATACCAGCCAGATGCAACCCACGACCATATAGGACCTACAGCCGATGTTCTTGTGTCGATATATGTCGATCTAAGCACAGCTAGGCCACATATATACAGCATGGGGGTAGCTCTGATACCAGCCAGCTGAAACCCACGGCCATATAGTACCTACAGGCAATGTTTTTGAGTCGATATATGTCGATATGAGCACAGCCTCGCCCCGTATATACAGCATGGGGGCAGCTCTGATACCAGCCAGATGCAACCCACGGCCATATAGGACCTACAGGCGATGTTCTTGAGTCGACATATGTCGATATGAGCACAGCTGGGCGCCGTATATACAGCATGGGGGTAGCTCTTGTACCAGCCAGATGCAACCCACGGCCATATAGCACCTACAGGCGATGTTCTTGAGTCGATATATGTCGATCTGAGCACAGCTGGGCCACGTTTATACAGCATGGGGGTAACTCTGATACCAGCCAGATGCAACCCACGGCCATATAGGACCTACAGGCGATGTTCTTGAGTCGATATATGTCGATCTGAGCACAGCTGGGCCCCGTATATACGGCATGTGGGTTGCTCTGATACCAGCCAGATGCAATCCACGGCCCTATAGCACCTACAGGCGATGTTCTTGAGTCGATGTATGTCGATCTGAGCACAGCTGGGCCCCGTATATACGGCATGTGTGTGGCTCTGATACCAGCCAGATGCAACCCACGGCCATATAGGACCTACAGGCGATGTTCTTGAGTCGATATATGTCGATCTGAGCACAGCTAGGCCCGCGTATATACGGCATGTGGGTGGCTCTGATATCAGCCAGATGCAACCCACGGCCATATAGGACCTACAGGCGATGTTCTTGAGTCGATATATGTCGATCTGAGCACAGCTGGGCCTCGTATATACAGCATGGGGGTAGCTCTGATACCAGCCAGATGCAACCCACGGCCATATAGGACCTACAGGCGATGTTCTTGAGTCGATATATGTGGATCTGAGTAGGTAAAGAAAGTGCATGCAGGAGGTTTCGAGCCCATGTATTTCTTATGGCACTTCCGGTCGACCAATTTTGTGTGTAGGGATGCAGCGATGGGGTGTATTTGAAATCTGACTTGTGATTTGGGTTGCCTACACCAGCCCCTCGAGACGTTTTTTGAATTATGACCCTGGGGTTGAAACTAGGGGTGGCATACAACAGGTGTACATTTGGTTGCCTACATACAAGGGGACGGCGGGAAAATTCAAATATAATTATACAGGCTGATCAAAAATTAAAATCCAAGATGGCGGGCGGCTGTCGCAATATACAGGGTGATCAAAAATTTTAAATCCAAGATGGCGGCTGCCGCATCATACAGGGTGATCAAAAATTAAAATCCAAGATGGCGGTTGCTGTCACAATATACAGGGTGATCAAAAATTAAAATCCAAGATGGCGGGCGCTTTACGCGGGCTGTCAAAAAATCCAAAATGGCCACTTCCGGTCGAAATATAAAATGTCTAAAATCGAAAAATAGCAACTTCCGGTCCGACTTCCGGTCGTCCAAATGGTGTCGTGTTTGTACTCAAATGAAAGGTCTTGACGTCAGGAACACGAATTTGCAGTTATTTCGTGTCTAAGGCCCTTGTGGCACGAGTTCGCTTTTTGCTGGGTAAATATAGGTATGTGACATATCAAATGAAAGGCCTCGGTGTTAGGAGCACAATTCCGATGTGTGTGTGTGTGTGTTGAAGATCTGAATCTCAATATCGGTTCCCCTCCCCCGCAGCGCACCAGCTCTCATGCACCAATGGCTCAGACGTTCCACTAGGGTGTTGTTTTTTGTTGTTGTTGTTCCAATTTGCGTGCTCCACTCGAGGTGGATGTGAAAAGCGGGGAACGCGGGGTCACGCGGGGACACGGGGCGAATTATTCAAATGAAATTGATTCGTTGTTTATCCATAGCAACTCGTCATTTTCACAGACAAATTTGGGGTACTTTTGTCTAAACAGACAGGAACTATTTCCTGCGCGATAACATGTTTCGAGTGATAACAGTTTTTAATACAGGATGTGGTAGTGATAAACAAACGGAAACCGGATGCATTTCCGCTGATAAATTAGTACAGTCTATACATGTTTCATAAATATCACACTGCTGATTGGCTGATGAATTTATTGCCAGAGTATAAATAGCTAGATTTTTTATAATTTAGTAGTAGTCATCGTTTCAATGAATAACAACGCGGTAGAAATTCGAATTGAAGAAAATCAGTGTGATTCTGGAAGAAGTTCACCAACAGCATTCTTAAACAACATGTTGCAAGACTTTGAAGAGGAGCTGAAAAGTGAACGTCGACTTATTAATGAAGTTAGTTATTCCATATCAAATTCTATATCCATTTCAACTGGGTTTAGTACAATTAGAGGATACCACCAATGTATGCGAATATTTTCAAATTCAAAACAACAAAGTATCACATTTATCCCCATTGAATGGCTAGTGCTTAAGAAGGAATTGGAATCGATTGTGAAACAGTTGAATAGTAGATCTAACACAACTAAAACGAGTGCTGTCAAGAAATCAAGGAAAAGAAAATGTGAAAATTGTAATTGTCACCTTCAAGATGAAACCGATAATAAAACGGAACTAGAAGCAGATATAAAAGAAAAAGAAATCATCACTCATGTGACCGATAATTGTACATTAAAAGTTAAACGACCAACACGTAAAAATTTTAATACAACAGCAGTGCTCGAGCGAAGAGGAGTCGTTCTTAAAATTGATCTACAAACAGTGCGAAAGTTATGTGATTTATTTTCATTAATCGATTATCGGTTGGAGAGACTAAAATCCTTAAATTTCGCGGATTATTATAACCAGCATGTGCTGCACTTTTTAAACATGCGTGAAGATTGTTTGATTATTTCAACTCTGGAAAGTTTGCTGGAAACTTCCACACGAGGATATGCTTTTGAAAGTGTTGAATGTATGTATGAAGTAATAGCATACAATAGAAACAAGTTTGTACAGGACGTGCAAACAACACGTCAGTGTAATGGTTAAAGTCGCCAAAGCAACAAGGGGTGAGGAAGAAGAAGAAGAACATCAGCTGCGAAGAAAAGTACGATTGGAGACGCACATTAGAAAAATCCAACAGTTAAAATTAACAATCAAAACCTACGAAGATGCGAAAAAGTGTTACCAGCTTTTTTCCAACCTTAGTATCAGTGAATAAGTGTTGCAGTTGTCACTGTCGGGCACAATATAAACTACATTTAATGAAACATATATCGGCATGTGAACTGGACTTAATGTGGGACACACTTCCATCATATTTGAAAGAGGATAGAGACATTGTTGCA
Organism: Lordithon lunulatus; assembly: GCA_963942505.1. Taxonomy (NCBI): domain Eukaryota; kingdom Metazoa; phylum Arthropoda; class Insecta; order Coleoptera; family Staphylinidae; genus Lordithon; species Lordithon lunulatus. The sequence continues at coordinate 23,634,507 of OZ012674.1, read as the reverse complement.
TGTCTTCCATGCTTTGAACATTATAATTTACCGGGGGAAAGAGATCATATCGATGGACCCCCACCACCTCGCTACAGATGCTATAAATGTCTAAACATCGCTCCGGAAACTTTAGTAGGCATTGTTTAAGTGTCCAAGTAAAAATATTACCATTTAAAATGTTGATGAACATTGCAAATTTTGTGTTGCTGGTTGGGGTATTTGATAAGTCGTTCTATGCCACCATACCCACTGCTGAAATTGAGGAATGCTATATTATCATGATTGATGGAAAATCTGATACATGGCCGTTTGGATGGAAGAGAATGATTCTGCTACCTGGGACCCTACCACCTACATGTGTCACACAAATTGAAGGAAACGACATCGAAGATGGTGTTATCAATTTTAAATTAATGTATGTATTTCCAAATCGATCATATTACAAAACCGAACAATGGCGGAGCTATATAACCAAGTTACCAACCTCAAGAGAAGAAAAAAATAGCATCACACTCAACAATAATACATTACAACCAGCAATACAAGTAGTGGAATATATTCCCAGCACACAATTATTTGAAGAGCAAGAAGAAGAAGTCAACAACCCTACCACAGAATTATTCGAAGAGGAAGAGGAAGAAGTCCACTCCTTATCTACAACTTCTAGAGAATATGTATCATCATCATCATCTGAATGTTCCCCTGCAAAGAAGTCCCCCAAATATACCAAAGTAATTGCAATTTTTGCCGTTAATTTATGTATAATTCGATTGATTTTGATTGATTTATGTATGGATTAATGTTGTTGTTGTTGTTTGCTTGTAATAATAAAAATAAAATAAATATATATTTATATATAAACTTGTATGGTTTTCTTACCTTTTTCTTTCTCAGTAGCAGCAGAATAAATAAATAAAACAATATATTTAAAAAGGTAAGTAAAATATTTATTCATTTAAATTAATCAATTAATACATTTCATTTAACATTTATAAGTTCCTAAATACGATTTACATGCACTACAATAATGTTTGCTATTCTTGAGAGAGTGAAAACAATAGGGAATACATGGAGCGCAAATACATATACAACATAATAAAGCTAATAAATGAGTCTTGCAACTAGATTTATATTCAACTGTAGTCATTTCGGTGACATTACAAGACTTGCAATAACTCAACTGAGAATGCGGCCCGAACATGTTTACACTGTCACTATCAACTGAAAAATGATTAAATAACTTCACAATGCATTCGATTTATGAATCCAACTATTCTGGGATTTATCAAGCCCCAACCACTTCACATACACCCTGGCTCCTTTGCGTTGCAGCACCTTTTCAACCAAGTAGACATCTTCATGTTTCGCTTTCTGCAGCTCGTGCTCGTAAAATGCCCCCTGAATTGGACTACCTTGCATATCATTCAATAAATATGTTACCGGACTGCTAATCTTAACCTTTTCAATTCGAAATAATTCAGTAGACCAATTTGGTGTATAACCTTTATCAAACAATGCCTTCTGCTTACTTATGCGTACAACATCACCAACATGAAATTGTCCTTTGGCGGCAATCTTCAAATGTGAATAAACCCCTTTGAGCAAGTCTTTCTCATTTCCACGATTTACATCTTTGGGTTTCATGCCAGTTGTTCTATGTCGTGTAGCATTGTACTCTGCTGTAACTTCCCCCAGTATTGAGTACCAATTATACTTTCCATTCAAGCTGAATGCTCGATACAATTTATCTTTTAACGTTCTAATAACTCGCTCCGCCATGCATGCTTTCATAATGGTGTACGTGGAATAATGATTCACATTATGCTTTTTCATTAACGCATTAAATTGTTGGTTGTAAAACTCTTTACCCTGATCAGTTTGCAGATTTCGGGGAATACGGCCACCTGAAGTTTGAAAGATGTTCTTGAATGCTTCCGTTAAACTTGCTGCAGATTTGTCTTTTAACGGCATAGTCCATAGAAATTTCGAGAATCAATCAATCACCACCAGTATGAATTTATAGCCTTTATTTTCACGAGCATACGGACCAAATTCGGCTAAATCTGCTTGCCATAAATCATCTATACCTTTTAGTATAACTCGACGTCTCTTGAAATTTTTACGAGCTGGTTTATGTAACTCATTCACTACGTCCTGCTTGATGGATCCCGATTTTAGGGGGCCCATGAGGAATATCTTTAAAATCCACTACGCCTGCGGGTGCAAGCACTTTTGGTTTACTCTGTGGTTGTTGTGATAATGTATCTTGAATTTTTTTAATATCAGAGGCCAACGTCTGTAACTCCTTTTCAACCTTATCTTTAAATGTAGTATATTTACTATGTTTCGTATTTATATTCGTTGTCAATGCTGTTAGAACATTACTTATTGAGGAATCACATTCCACAGATTTATTGTTCAGTATGTTTATATTATTTTGTACTTCTATAGTTTTATCATTTAATATTTTTAAATTATTTTCCATTTTCTTATTAAAGGCTTCATAGTTACTATCTTTCATATTTATATTTTCTGTTAGCGTTTTAAGTACAGTGCCTATTTTCATATTACATTCATTTACTTCTAAATCAATTTCATTTTTAAAGCCTTTTAACTCGTTTGCAAATGCTTTTAAATCCAACACTTCCTGACCGAGTACATCACTGACATTTAGCAAGTCTTTATTAATTATATCAGTCTTATCATTAACCTTATTCAAGTAATGATTAACATTTGAAATATTTTTATCAACAAAATCTTTAGTGGCAGCATCTGATTTGTCAAGCGGTTCATTTATATTGCAGATTCTTTTATTGTCTACATTAAAATCTCCATCACGTGTAAAAAGAAACCCAGGCCCAGGGGGACCGCGAGTTATACCACTTTTACGGTTTGAATGACGTCCGAACTTGTCAATACTCATTGTACTTCTGATCACAAATTATTCTCTCACTCTATTATATTAGCTTCGCGTAATTCCTCTTCAATGGCAACGATTTCATTCTGATGAGAAGTATTTCCAGCTTGACGTGAAGCATGCAAAAGACACAAACGATCCACTAATTCCTCAAGATTGTCCCAATAGCGGTATTGTACTTTTGCAATATTCAAATTATTATTATTAGTGTTGACATATAAGGAAGAATCAAAAAGACCTCTGCCGGATGATGATGGACCTGACCAGGAATGCGTTCTAGGAATAGCTGGTTTATCGAAAAGGGGTTTTATTATACTTGTATATTTGCGTGATTTATTCCCCTGTTTCTGACCAGTAGGTTCATAATTTCTCTTCAAAGCATTTGTTCTCTCCAATATATCTTTATAATTTCGTCTGTCGTTTTCGTTAAATCCAATGGGAAGTTTTTTAAAAAGCAACTCATACAAACCGGGGGTACCCTTATAGTGAATTCCTTTTATAATTAAATCATTACCATTCAACGCAACTTCTGATTTAGCAATCATCCATTTCTCGGTGTGTGGATTAAAAGTTATACCATATTTTAAATCAAATGCATCATCTCCATCGCTGATTAACTGCTCCAAGTATTGTCTTGGTAGTGGAGCATACTGTTCCAAATAGGACTGCAACGCTTCGGGTCTAGTCTCTTCAACAAACGTTTGATACATGTTTCGATCACTTTGAAAAATTTCATCATCATCTTCATCATCAGCATTATCATTATTGGAGCGTATTGTGTCAGTTATAGCAGCAGCATTCTCAAAAGTATCCTCATGTTCCATTGGTAAAAACTGTGCTGTGGGTCGCTTTGGCTGAGTTTTCTGTATATAATTACTTGCTTTGCGTTTAGAACTCCTAACCATATCATCACCATCATCATCATCATCCATGTCCGAACTTGAACTTTGATGTTTAGAACTCCTAACCATATCATCACCATCATCATCATCATCATCCATTTCCGAACTTGAACTTTGATGATTTTGTTTAAATGATTTAATTGGAATTTTAGAAGGACTTGTAGATTGCTTAAATGATTTAATAGGACTTGTGGATTGTTTAAGTTTCTTTGTAGGTGCTTGTTGTTGTTGTGTAAGTATTAAATTTTTAATGGGTTCGATTAGTGGTTTGTAAGTTTTATTCAGTAATTCATCTTCCTCGCTTCGATTCAGCTTCATAGCCAACAACTTTTTGCGAATTGCTTTCTGAGTATCAATCAACTTACGTTGAACATTTCGACCCATCCTTAAACAGGCTTGAACAGGTTTTAACAGCTAACAAACAGCCAACGAACAGATTTTGAACAGGTTTGAACAGCTGATGATCAGATTTTGAACAGGTTTGAAGGGGTTTGAACAGGTTTGAACAGGTTCAACAGGTATATAAACAGTTTAAACAGATATTCAAACAACAACTTAAACAGGTTAACAGGTCTTATTCCTTCGATGGTCTGTTATCTACTAATAAATATCTATTTACTCGACACTATATATTCATCTAAATATTTACGATATCTTCCCTTATCTATGTCACAATCTTTATCCACTGTAATAAAACCGTAGGGTTCTTTCCAGCATGCTACACACATATCCTTGAATTTATCAAAAGACATGTCACTGGAAATGTGATCGTTGAAAACATGCTTTAGATTTAAATCATCCTGTTTGAAGAGTATTATAAAATTGGCATTATCACGTACGAGATGTTTCGGAATTCGCGTGTATGTTTGACACAAGTAAAATGAATCAATCTTGTTATGACGACCCATACTGAAATATTCGCGTATCACATCCTGTTTATCACAAGCCACATCGTCGAATATAAAAATTGAATCAGGTTTTGCATCGCTAGGCTTCATGATCTCAACGTTCTCTTTAAAGGGAAAATATCCAATACCCTTGAGTGGTTTTAAAACTTTTTCGAGAAACTGATATTTAGGCTGGTATAGTGATTTGGAATATACATAGACATTCTTAAATTTCAATCCGTTTTCATCAAACAGTAGACTCAACATCACGTTGGATTTTCCACAGTTCGATGGACCACAAATTAGACATCTGAGTGTGTTTGGAAGCAAAATACCATGACGTCTCTCTTTTGTGAGCGACATACCTTCGCCTACACAGTTGTCTAGATTCATAATCGGTAAAGATTGTTTCTGTTTAACAAATCGCATCGTACTGACCATAATTTCCCTAAACTTGCTTATAAATACAATGGTTAGTTTTCCAAGAACATCATACAGTTATGTACACCGGTAGAGGAATCATCAATTCACTCATCAACAAGCTCCCGTTCGAGTTGCATGTACCAGGTGGTTATCAGTATTGTGGACCAGGTACAAAGTTAGAAAAACGTTTAGCAAGAGGTGATCCAGGCATTAACGCTCTAGACAGCGCTTGCAAACAACACGATATCGCATATTCACGAAGCAATCAATTGTCGGATCGACACGCAGCGGATAAAATACTTCAGCAAGCTGCTTGGCAAAGAGTAAAGGCAAGAGACGCAAAGCTTGGTGAAAAAGCGACAGCTTTATCAGTTGCTACTGCAATGAAGGTTAAACGAAAACTTGGGATGGGTGTTAAACGCAAGACTAAGCAAAATAAAGTAGCTTTAAATAGTGGTGTTGTCTCAAAAGTACGCAAGGCAATGAAAAAATTCAAGGCTCTGGATGTGAGTGAAGGTAGTAAAATTGCTCTTGCTTCAGCTAGAGCAGCTGTGAGGGAAGTGGGTGGACGTAGAAAAATTCGTACTCCACGTATAATTCCAATACCGAAGCAGGGTGGAATTTTACCGCTAATCCCACTGTTTGCTGGGTTAAGTGCTCTCGGCTCGTTGGCTGGAGGTGCCGCAGGAATTGCGAAGGCTGTAAGTGCCTCAAAGGATGCACGAAATAAATTAGCTGAATCAGAACGACATAATAAAACGATGGAGGCAATCGCATTAGGTAAAAGTGGTCGTGGTCTTTATTTGAAACCGTACCGAAAAGGGTTGGGACTTTATTTAAAAAAGTCAAAAAACTGCTAAGTAAGCTACCTCAACGTCCTCTCAACGATGCTGATATTGCAAAATATACACAAGATCTTAAACATTTCCGTGGTGTGTTTATGCGTGACACGCTTCCAATCAAACCTTTGCGTAACGAGTGTGCGGTTGTGAATTTAGACTCTGTGAAAGGGATCGGTACGCATTGGGTAGCATACAAGAAACATGGAAAATATGTTACATATTTTGACAGTTTTGGTGATTTACAACCGCCCACCGAATTGTTAAAATATTTTCGAGGTAGCAACATAAAATACAATCATGATAGATACCAAAAGTTTAACAGTTACAACTGCGGGCATTTATGTTTACAATTCTTATTGGAGTAATAAAAGTAAAGACAACTGCACATATGTGTCAGTCATGTCTCAGACCTTCACGCTGCAAAGTAATACGAATGTGTTGTCAGTGAATTATTATCCACCTATAGAATTAAATCATGATAAATTATATTGCCTAGGATTAATAGGATTCTATACATATAACACTATTCCAAATATTGAAGAAGGCCGTAATAATTTATTCTGTTACGGTGACGACGAGAAGCAGATTATAATTCCCGCTGGTTCATATGAGATAACAGATATTGAACTCTATTTACAAAACCAGCTGCTTGACGATAGCACCACCCACGACAAGGTCGAGCGAGATAAAGTGCTGTCGATTAAACCGAATAACAATACACTTAAATGTGAAATAAAAAGTAAATACAACATTGATTTCACTTCTAATCATTCAATTGGAAGGCTGCTGGGTTTTTCTGCACAGATATTAGCTGCTGGACAATTGCACGAATCCGATTTACCTGTGGAAATTATAAAAGTTTCCAGTGTACGAGTCGAGTGCAATATTGTACACGGTGCTTATTACGATAACAAGTTGTCGCATACCATATACGAATTTTCACCCACCGTCGATCCTGGATTTGCAATAAATATCGAGCCCCGCAACATCATTTACTTGCCTATTAATGCTCGAGCAATAGATAACATTACAGTGACAATCCTCGATCAAGACGGTCATCCTGTAAATTTCAGAGGAGAAAAAATACTGGTGCGATTAGAATTAAAGAGTATTAAGTGAGAGAGATGGGGATTAATTTTCATTGTAAGCATATAAACAACGTAGCAAGATACAATCCCAGCAGTCCACATTTAGCTCGGAAAGAGTTAACACCTACTTTGAAAAATAAACTATTATCTCTAGGTTATAAGTTAAAGAAGCATTAACGTTATGGATAAAGTAAACATATTTTCCAATATTCACTATGAAGAGACTATTACAAAGAATGAATTTCACACATACCATCCTCTGGCTCAAAATTATAGAAACAACGATGAGATTCGTATAGTCATACAACACCAGGACATGTACACGTGTCCTAGTGAAAGTTATATTTATGTGAGTGGAACCGTTCAGTTTCCAGCACTCGTTGCGCCTGCAACTGTACACAATTTTGAATTTGTTAAAAACGCTTACGCGTATTTGTTTGATGAAATTCGATATGAGTTGAATGGAGTTGAAATCGATAAAAATCGTGATGTTGGAATCACTAGCACGATTAAAGGATTACTTTCCAACACTAAACGAGATCAGCATATACTTGATCTATTTGGATGGGCTGCAAGTGCTACAAATGTTACATACTTTGAAAATAGTAGAAAGTTCTATGCTCTGATCCCACTAAAGTATTTACTAGGCTTTGCAGAGGATTATACAAAGATTTTAATTAATGTGAAACAGGAATTAATTCTACTACGTGCTAGAACTGATGTAAATTGTTACAAGGGAGATGCGAATATAACGTTCGATATAGACAAAGTGTTTTGGAGAATTCCACATATTCAACTCAACGATGAAATTAGATTGGATGTTTTGAATAGACTCAAAGAAGATAAACCAATTTTGATTCCGTTTCGAAAATGGGAGTTGCACGAGTTACCCTCTCTAAAAAATACTGATAGAGACATCTGGTCGGTGAAAACATCTACGAGTCTAGAGAAGCCTCGATATATAATAATTGCGCTGCAAGAGGGGCGAAGGGATAATCATACAAGAACTGCATCCAAATTTGATAATGCATCAGTACGAAATATGAAAATTTACCTAAACTCAGACTCCTATCCGTATGATAATTTAAATCTTGATATGAATAATGGAGATTATGCACAACTCTATTACATGTATGCAGCATTCCAAAACAGTTATTACGGTAACAGCACCAATGAGCCAATACTAAATATGATCGAATTCAGGGAACATGTTCTTTTTGTCTTCGATGTGTCCAAACAGAATGAGAGTATAAAATCATCCACCATTGATTTAAAAGTAGAACTGGAAGCTGCACGAGCATTTAGAGCAAACACTCAAGCATATTGTCTCATTTTATGCGACACAGTTGTCGAGTATACTCCGTTGTCAGGGATAGTGCGAAAATTGATAACGTGAGACAGAAATGTGTATCATTTTTAACAGATTCTGGAGGGGTAGATATAGTTGAAATTTTTACTATTGAACTCCAGTGCGAATCTCGAAATGGTAGCGAATGGTTGTGGAGTGCTGTCAATCGTATCCGTTTTCGTGGAAGAATCAATCATTTGGAAAAGCTACTAACACCGATACTGAGAAAGAAGCAGCAGCACAGCATCGCTATGGATCAGCGGTTTATTATCGATGTTCAAGGATTTATTGTAAATGAAAAATTTATACCAAAGGAACTTTCCATCAAATCATTCGATGAGAATGATGTGAACACCTACTCATTCAAACCGCCAACACCATTCCGTTCTCTCAGCATCTCCAATAAAAAACAGACATGCTGGTTGGAGAATAATCATCATGGACTTAAATACAATTCTGGAAATATACCGTTAAAACTTATTCCGCACATTTTAAAATATCACATTAGAAATACGACTAGTTTTAGAATAATAATATTTGTTAAAGGAGCAGTAAAACAAGAGTTTATTGAATCTATTTTAGGTTTGTATTTGTCACAAAATAATTATACAGTTATTAATTTAGAAAATAATGAAGATGAATATTATGATTGCCCGAATTTAGTTAAAACCGAACATGTATGTTTAAATCATTTCAATAATTATAGTATATGTACTATTAAAAATGTAAAAATATTATATGATTATTTAAAGGAAATAAAAACATAATTATTTTTATATGCTTTATTTTATTCTTTCGTAATAACCCTAAGCCCTAATCACTAAACCCTAAGCCCTAAGCCTTAAGTCCTATTAATATTTTATGTTGGATGTCTGGATATTGGAAAACCCGAGCAAAATGGTGTTATTGCAATTTCATGAACATAAATAAGATACATAATTTTTTCTTCTTCTCCGTCTTAATATGCTATGTATACTTATTTAGTATTTTAGTATTTATTTTTATATGGCGTGACCCCGCGTTCCCCGCTTTTCACATCCACCTCGAGTGGAGCACGCAAATTGGAACAACAACAACAACAAAAAACAACACCCTAGTGGAACGTCTGAGCCATTGGTGCATTAGAGCTGGTGCGCTGCGGTGTGGGAGGGGAACCGATATTGAGATTCAGATCTTCAACACACACACACACATCGGAATTGTGTTCCTAACACCGAGGCCTTTCATTTGATATGTCACATACCTATATTTACCCAGCAAAAAGCGAACTCGTGCCACAAGGGCCTTAGACACGAAATAACTGCAAATTCGTGTTCCTGACGTCAAGACCTTTCATTTGAGTACAAACACGACACCATTTGGACGACCGGAAGTCGGACCGGAAGTTGCTATTTTTCGATTTTAGACATTTTATATTTCGACCGGAAGTGGCCATTTTGGATTTTTTGACAGCCCGCGTAAAGCGCCCGCCATCTTGGATTTTAATTTTTGATCAACCTGTATATTGCGACAGCAGCCGCCATCTTGGATTTTAATTTTTGATCACCCTGTATGATGCGACAGCCGCCATCTTGGATTTAAAATTTTTGATCACCCTGTATATTGCGACAGCCGCCCGCCATCTTGGATTTTAATTTTTGATCAGCCTGTATAATTATATTTGAATTTTCCCGCCGTCCCCTTGTATGTAGGCAACCAAATGTACACCTGTTGTATGCCACCCCTAGTTTCAACCCCAGGGTCATAATTCAAAAAACGTCTCGAGGGGCTGGTGTAGGCAACCCAAATCACAAGTCAGATTTCAAATACACCCCATCGCTGCATCCCTACACACAAAATTGGTCGACCGGAAGTGCCATAAGAAATACATGGGCTCAAAACCTCCTGCATGCACTTTCTTAACCTACTGATCTGAGCACAGCTGGGCCACGTATATACAGCATGGGGGTAGCTCTGATACCAACCAGCTACAACCCACGGCCATATAGGACCTACAGGTGATGTTTTTGAGTCGATATATGTCGATCTGAGCACAGCTGGGCCCCCTATATACAGCATGGGGGTAGCAGATGCAACCCACGGGCATATAGGACCTACATGCGATGTTCTTGAGTCGATATATGTCGATCTGAGCACAGCTGGGCCCCGTATATACGGCATGTGGGTGGCTCTGATACCAGCCAGATGCAACCCACGGCCATATAGGACCTCCAGGCGATGTTCTTGAGTCGATATATGTCGATCTCAGCACAGCTGGGCCACGTATATACAGCATGGGGCTAGCTGTGATACCAGCCAGCTGCAACCCACGGCCATATAGGACCTACAGGCGATGTTCTTGAGTCGATATATGTCGATCTGAGCACAGCTGGGCCACGTATATACAGCATGGGGGTAGCTGTGATACCAGCCAGCTGCAACCCACGGCTATATAGGACCTACAGCCGATGTTCTTGAGTCGATATATGTCAATCTGAGCACAGCTGGGCCCCGTATATACAGCATGGGGGTAGCTCTGATACCAGCCAGATGCAACCCACGGCCATATAGGACCTACAGGCGATGATCTTGAGTTGATATATGTCGATCTGAGCACAGCTGGGCCCCGTATATACAGCATGGGGGTAGCTCTGATACCAGCCATATGCAACCCACGGCCATATAGGACCTACAGGCGATGTTCTTGAGTCGATATATGTCGATCTGAGCACAGCTGGGCGCCGTATATACAGCATGGTTGTAGCTCTGATACCAGCCAGATGCAACCCACGGCCATATAGGACCTACAGGCGATGTTCTTGAGTCGATATATGTCGATATGAGCACAGCTGGGCGCCGTATATACAGCATGGTTGTAGCTCTGATACCAGCCAGCTGCAAACCACGGCCATATAGGACCTACAGGCAATGTTTTTGAGTCGATATATGTCGATATGAGCACAGCCTCGCCCCGTATATACAGCATGGGGGTAGCTCTGATACCAGCCAGATGCAACCCACGGCCATATAGGACCTACAGGCGATGTTCTTGAGTCGACATATGTCGATATGAGCACAGCTGGGCGCCGTATATACAGCATGGGGGTAGCTCTTGTACCAGCCAGATGCAACCCACGGCCATATAGGACCTACAGGCGATGTTCTTGAGTCGATATAAGTCGATCTGAGCACAGCTAGGCCCGCGTATATACGGCATGTGGGTGGCTCTGATATCAGCCAGATGCAACCCACGGCCATATAGGACCTACAGGCGATGTTCTTGTGTCGATATATGTCGATCTGAGCACAGCTGGGCCTCGTATATACAGCATGGGGGTAGCTCTGATACCAGTCAGATGCAACCCACGGCCATATAGGACCTACAGGCGATGTTCTTGAGTCGATATATGTGGATCTGAGCACAGCTGGGCCACGTATATACAGCATGGGGGAAGCTCTGATACCAACCAGCTACAACCCACGGGCATATAGGACCTACATGCGATGTTCTTGAGTCGATATATGTCGATCTGAGCACAGCTGGGCCCCGTATATACGGCATGTGGGTGGCTCTGATACCAGCCAGATGCTACCCACGGCCATATAGGACCTACAGGCGATGTTCTTGAGTCGATATATGTCGATCTGAGCACAGTTGGGCCCCCGTATATACGGCATGTGGGTGGCTCTGATATCAGCCAGATGCAACCCATGGCCATATAGGACCTACAGGCGATATTCTTGAGATCTCAGCACAGCTTGGCACCGTATATACAGCATGGGGGTAGCTCTGATACCAGCCAGATGCAATCCACGGCCATATAGCACCTACAGGCGATGTTCATGAGTCGATAGATGTCGATCTGAGCACAGCTGGGCGCCGTATATACAGCATGGGGGTAGCACTGATACCAGCCAGATGCAACCCACGGCCATATAGGACCTACAGGCGATGTTCTTGAGTCGATATATGTCGATCTGAGCACAGCTGGGCGCGGTATATACAGCATGGGGGTAGCTCTAATACCAGCCAGATGCAACCCACGGCCATATAGCACCTACAGGCGATGTTCTTGAGTCGATATATGTCGATCTGAGCACAGCTGGGCCACGTATATACAGCCTGGGGTTAGCTCTGATACCAGCCAGCTGCAACCCACGGCCATATAAGAGCCACAGGCGATGTTCTTGAGTCGATATATGTCGATCTGAGCACTGCTGGGCCTCGTATATACAGCATGGGGGTAGCTCTGATACCAGCCAGATGCAACCCACGGCCATATAGGACCTACAGGCGATGTTCTTGAGTCGATATATGTCGATCTGAGCACAGCTGGGCGCCGTATATACACCATGGGGGTAGCTCTGATACTAGCCAGATGCAACCCACGGCCATATAGGACCTACAGGCGATGTTCTTGAGTCGATATATGTCGATCTGAGCACAGCTGGGCCCCGTATATACGGCATGTGGGTGGCTCTGATACCAGCCAGATGCAACCCACGGCCATATAGGACCTCCAGGCGATGTTCTTGAGTCGATATATGTCGATCTGAGCACAGCTTGGCCCGCGTATATACGGCATGTGGGTGGCTCTGATATCAGCCAGACGCAACCCACGGCCATATAGGACCTACAGGCGATGTTCTTGAGTAGATATATGTCGATCTGAGCACAGCTGCGCCACGTATATACAGCATGGGGGTAGCTCTGATACCAGCCAGCTGCAACCCACGGCCATATAGGACCTACAGGCGATGTTTTTGAGTCGATATATGTCGAACTGAGCACAGCTGGGCCCCGTATATATAGCATGGGGGTAGCTCTGATACCAGCCAGATGCAATCCACGGCCATATAGGACCTACAGGCGATGTTCTTGAGTCGATATATGTCGATCTGAGCACTTCTGGGCCACATATATACAGCATGGGGGTAGCTGTCATACCAGCCAGCTGCAACCCACGGCTATATAGGACCTACAGGCGATGTTCTTGAGTCGATATATGTCGATCTGAGCACAGCTGGGCCCCGTATATACAGCATGGGGGTATCTCTAATACCAGCCAGATGCAACCCACGGCCATATAGGACCTACAGGCGATGTTCTTGAATCATTATATGTCGATCTGAACACAGCTGGGCCCCGTATATACGGCATGTGGGTGGCTCTGATACCAGCCAGATGCAACCCACGACCATATAGGACCTACAGCCGATGTTCTTGAGTCGATATATGTCGATCTAAGCACAGCTGGGCCACATATATACAGCATGGGGGTAGCTCTGATACCAGCCAGCTGCAACCCACGGCCATATAGGACATACAGGCAATGTTTTTGAGTCGATATATGTCGATATGAGCACAGCCTCGCCCCGTATATACAGCATGGGGGTAGCTCTGATACCAGCCAGATGCAACCCACGGCCATATAGGACCTACAGGCGATGTTCTTGAGTCGACATATGTCGATATGAGCACAGCTGGGCGCCGTATATACAGCATGGGGGTACCTCTTGTACCAGCCAGATGCAACCCACGGCCATATAGCACCTACAGGCGATGTTCTTGAGTCGATATATGTCGATCTGAGCACAGCTGGGCCCCGTATATACGGCATGTGGGTTGCTCTGATACCAGCCAGATGCAATCCACGGCCCTATAGCACCTACAGGCGATGTTCTTGAGTCGATATATGTCGATCTGAGCACAGCTGGGCCCCGTATATACGGCATGTGTGTGGCTCTGATACCAGCCAGATGCAACCCACGGCCATATAGGACCTACAGGCGATGTTCTTGAGTCGATATATGTCGATCTGAGCACAGCTAGGCCCGCGTATATACGGCATGTGGGTGGCTCTGATATCAGCCAGATGCAACCCACGGCCATATAGGACCTACAGGCGATGTTCTTGAGTCGATATATGTCGATCTGAGCACAGCTGGGCCTCGTATATACAGCATGGGGGTAGCTCTGATACCAGCCAGATGCAACCCACGGCCATATAGGACCTACAGGCGATGTTCTTGAGTCGATATATGTGGATCTGAGCACAGCTGGGCCACGTATATACAGCATGGGGGTAGCTCTGATACCAACCAGCTACAACCCACGGCCATATAGGACCTACAGGCGATGTTTTTGAGTCGATATATGTCGATCTGAGCACAGCTGGGCCCCGTATATACAGCATGGGGGTAGCAGATGCAACCCACGGGCATATAGGACCTACATGCGATGTTCTTGAGTCGATATATGTCGATCTGAGCACAGCTGGGCCACGTTTATACAGCATGGGGGTGGCTCTGATACCAGCCAGATGCAACCCACGGCCATATAGGACCTAGAGGCGATGTTCTTGAGTCGATATATGTCGATCTCAGCACAGCTGGGCCACGTATATACAGCATGGGGGTAGCTGTGATACCAGCCAGCTGCAACCCACGGCCATATAGGACCTACAGGCGATGTTCTTGAGTCGATATATGTCGATCTGAGCACAGCTGGGCCACGTATATACAGCATGGGGGTAGCTGTGATACCAGCCAGCTGCAACCCACGGCCATATAGCACCTAAAGGCGATGTTCTTGTGTCGATATATGGCGATCTGAGCACAGCTGGGCCCCGTATATACGGCATGTGGGTGGCTCTGATACGAGCCAGATGCAACCCACGGCCATATAGGACCTACATGCGATGTTCATAAGTCGATATATGTCGATCTGAGCACAGCTGGGCCCCGTATATACAGCATGGGGGTAGCTCTGATACCAGCCAGATGCAACCCACGGCCATATAGCACCTAAAGGCGATGTTCTTGTGTCGATATATGGCGATCTGAGCACAGCTGGGCCCCGTATATACGGCATGTGGGTGGCTCTGATACGAGCCAGATGCAACCCACGGCCATATAGGACCTACATGCGATGTTCATAAGTCGATATATGTCGATCTGAGCACAGCTGGGCCCCGTAAATACGGCATGTGGGTGGCTCTGATATCAGCCAGATGCAACCCACGGCCATATAGGACCTACAGGCAATGTTCTTGAGTGTCGATGATCTGAGCACAGCTGGGCCCGTATATACGGCATGTGGGTGGCTCTGATACCAGCCATATGCAACCCACGGCCATATAGGACCTACAGGCGATGTTCTTGAGTCGATATATGTCGATCTGAGCACAGCTGGGCGCCGTATATACAGCATGGGGGTAGCACTGATACTAGCCAGATGCAACCCACGGCCATATAGGACCTACAGGCGATGTTCTTGAGTCGATATATGTCGATCTGAGCACAGCTGGGCGCCGTATATACAGCATGGGGGTAGCTCTGATACCAGCCAGAAGCAACCCAAGGCCATATAGCACCTACAGGCGATGTTCTTGAGTCGATATATGTCGATATGAGCTCCGCTATGGCCTGTATATGCAGCACGTGTGTGGCTCTGATTCCAGCCAGATGCAACCCACGGGCATATAAGACCCACAGGCGATGTTCTTGAGTCGATATATGTCGATCTGAGCACAGCTGGGCCTCGTATATACAGCATGGCGGTAGCTCTGATACCAGCCAGATGCAACCCACAGCCATATAGAACCTACAGGTGATGTTCTTGAGTCGATATATGTCGATCTGAGCACAGCTGGGCGCCGTATATACACCATGGGGGTAGCTCTGATACCAGCCAGATGCAACTTACGGCCATACAGGACCTACAGGCGATGTTCTTGAGTCGATATATGTCGATCTGAGCACAGCTGGGCCCCGTATATACGGCATGTGGGTGGCTCTGATACCAGCCAGATGCAACCCACCGCCATATAGGACCTACAGGCGATGTTCTTGAGTCGATATATGTCGATCTGAGCACAGCTGGGCCCCGTATATACGGCATGTGGGTGGCTCTGATACCAGCCAGATGCAACCCACGGCCATATAGGACCTACAGGCGATGTTCTTGAGTCGATATATGTCGATCTGAGCACAGTTGGGCCCCCGTATATACGGCATGTGGGTGGCTCTGATATCAGCCAGATGCAACCCACGGCCATATAGGACCTACAGGCGATATTCTTGAGATCTCAGCACAGCTTGGCACCGTATATACAGCATGGGGGTAGCTCTGATACCAGCCAGATGCAATCCACGGCCATATAGCACCTACAGGCGATGTTCATGAGTCGATATATGTCGATCTGAGCACAGCTGGGCGCCGTATATACAGCATGGGGGTAGCACTGATACCAGCCAGATGCAACCCACGGCCATATAGGACCTACGGGCGATGTTCTTGAGTCGATATATGTCGATCTGAGCACAGCTGGGCGCGGTATATACAGCATGGGGGTAGCTCTAATACCAGCCAGATGCAACCCACGGCCATATAGCACCTACAGGCGATGTTCTTGAGTCGATATATGTCGATCTGAGCACAGCTGAACCACGTATATACGGCCTGGGGTTAGCTCTGATACCAGCCAGCTGCAACCCACGGCCATATAAGAGCCACAGGCGATGTTCTTGAGTCGATATATGTCGATCTGAGCACTGCTGGGCCTCGTATATACAGCATGGGGGTAGCTCTGATACCAGCCAGATGCAACCCACGGCCATATAGGACCTACAGGCGATGTTCTTGAGTCGATATATGTCGATCTGAGCACAGCTGGGCGCCGTATATACACCATGGGGGTAGCTCTGATACTAGCCAGATGCAACCCACGGCCATATAGGACCTACAGGCGATGTTCTTGAGTCGATATATGTCGATCTGAGCACAGCTGGGCGCCGTATATACAGCATGGGGGTAGCTCTGATACCAGCCAGAAGCAACCCAAGGCCATATAGCACCTACAGGCGATGTTCTTGAGTCGATATATGTCGATATGAGCTCCGCTATGGCCTGTATATGCAGCACGTGTGTGGCTCTGATTCCAGCCAGATGCAACCCACAGCCATATAGAACCTACAGGTGATGTTCTTGAGTCGATATATGTCGATCTGAGCACAGCTGGGCGCCGTATATACACCATGGGGGTAGCTCTGATACCAGCCAGATGCAACTTACGGCCATACAGGACCTACAGGCGATGTTCTTGAGTCGATATATGTCGATCTGAGCACAGCTGGGCCCCGTATATACGGCATGTGGGTGGCTCTGATACCAGCCAGATGCAACCCACCGCCATATAGGACCTACAGGCGATGTTCTTGAGTCGATATATGTCGATCTGAGCACAGCTGGGCCCCGTATATACGGCATGTGGGTGGCTCTGATACCAGCCAGATGCAACCCACGGCCATATAGGACCTACAGGCGATGTTCTTGAGTCGATATATGTCGATCTGAGCACAGTTGGGCCCCCGTATATACGGCATGTGGGTGGCTCTGATATCAGCCAGATGCAACCCACGGCCATATAGGACCTACAGGCGATATTCTTGAGATCTCAGCACAGCTTGGCACCGTATATACAGCATGGGGGTAGCTCTGATACCAGCCAGATGCAATCCACGGCCATATAGCACCTACAGGCGATGTTCATGAGTCGATATATGTCGATCTGAGCACAGCTGGGCGCCGTATATACAGCATGGGGGTAGCACTGATACCAGCCAGATGCAACCCACGGCCATATAGGACCTACGGGCGATGTTCTTGAGTCGATATATGTCGATCTGAGCACAGCTGGGCGCGGTATATACAGCATGGGGGTAGCTCTAATACCAGCCAGATGCAACCCACGGCCATATAGCACCTACAGGCGATGTTCTTGAGTCGATATATGTCGATCTGAGCACAGCTGAACCACGTATATACGGCCTGGGGTTAGCTCTGATACCAGCCAGCTGCAACCCACGGCCATATAAGAGCCACAGGCGATGTTCTTGAGTCGATATATGTCGATCTGAGCACTGCTGGGCCTCGTATATACAGAATGGGGGTAGCTCTGATACCAGCCAGATGCAACCCACGGCCATATAGGACCTACAGGCGATGTTCTTGAGTCGATATATGTCGATCTGAGCACAGCTGGGCGCCGTATATACACCATGGGGGTAGCTCTGATACTAGCCAGATGCAACCCACGGCCATATAGGACCTACAGGCGATGTTCTTGAGTCGATATATGTCGATCTGAGCACAGCTGGGCCCCGTATATACGGCATGTGGGTGGCTCTGATACCAGCCAGATGCAACCCACGGCCATATAGGACCTCCAGGCGATGTTCTTGAGTCGATATATGTCGATCTGAGCACAGCTTGGCCCGCGTATATACGGCATGTGGGTGGCTCTGATATCAGCCAGATGCAACCCACGGCCATATAGGACCTACAGGCGATGTTCTTGAGTCGATATATGTCGATCTGAGCACAGCTGCGCCACGTATATACAGCATGGGGGTAGCTCTGATACCAACCAGCTGCAACCCACGGCCATATAGGACCTACAGGCGATGTTTTTGAGTCGATATATGTCGAACTGAGCACAGCTGGGCCCCGTATATATAGCATGGGGGTAGCTCTGATACCAGCCAGATGCAATCCACGGCCATATAGGACCTACAGGCGATGTTCTTGAGTCGATATATGTCGATCTGAGCACTTCTGGGCCACGTATATACAGCATGGGGGTAGCTGTGATACCAGCCAGCTGCAACCCACGGCTATATAGGACCTACAGGCGATGTTCTTGAGTCGATATATGTCGATCTGAGCACAGCTGGGCCCCGTATATACAGCATGGGGGTATATCTAATACCAGCCAGATGCAACCCACGGCCATATAGGACCTACAGGCGATGTTCTTGAATCATTATATGTCGATCTGAACACAGCTGGGCCCCGTATATACGGCATGTGGGTGGCTCTGATACCAGCCAGATGCAACCCACGGCCATATAGGACCTACAGGCGATGTTCTTGAGTCGATATATGTGGATCTGAGCACAGCTGGGCCACGTATATACAGCATGGGGGTAGCTCTTATGCCAACCAGCTACAACCCACGGCCATATAGGACCTACAGGCGATGTTTTTGAGTCGATATATGTCGATCTGCGCACAGCTGGGCCCCGTATATACAGCATGGGGGTAGCAGATGCAACCCACGGGCATATAGGACCTACATGCGATGTTCTTGAGTCGATATATGTCGATCTGAGCACAGCTGGGCCACGTTTATACAGCATGGGGGTGGCTCTGATACCAGCCAGATGCAACCCACGGCCATATAGGACCTAGAGGCGATGTTCTTGAGTCGATATATGTCGATCTCAGCACAGCTGGGCCACGTATATACAGCATGGGGGTAGCTGTGATACCAGCCAGCTGCAACCCACGGCTATATAGGACCTACAGCCGATGTTCTTGAGTCGATATATGTCAATCTGAGCACAGCTGGGCCCCGTATATACAGCATGGGGGTAGCTCTGATACCAGCCAGATGCAACCCACGGCCATATAGGACCTACAGGCGATGATCTTGAGTTGATATATGTCGATCTGAGCACAGCTGGGCCCCGTATATACAGCATGGGGGTAGCTCTGATACCAGCCATATGCAAACCACGGCCATATAGGACCTACAGGCGATGTTCTTGAGTCGATATATGTCGATCTGAGCACAGCTGAGCGCCGTATATACAGCATGGTTGTAGCTCTGATACCAGCCAGATGCAAACCACGGCCATATAGGACCTACAGGCGATGATCTTGAGTTGATATATGTCGATCTGAGCACAGCTGGGCGCCGTATATACAGCATGGTTGTAGCTCTGATACCAGCCAAATGCAACCCACGGCCATATAGGACCTACAGGCGATGATCTTGAGTTGATATATGTCGATCTGAGCACAGCTGGGCCCCGTATATACAGCATGGGGGTATCTCTAATACCAGCCAGATGCAACCCACGGCCATATAGGACCTACAGGCGATATTCTTGAGATCTCAGCACAGCTGGGCACCGTATATACAGCATGGGGGTAGCTCTGAAACCAGCCAGATGCAATCCACGGCCATATACCACCTACAAGCGATGTTCTTGAGTCGATATATGTCGATCTGAGCACAGCTGGGCGCCGTATATACAGCATGGGGGTAGCTCTGATACCAGCCAGATGCAACCCACGGCCATATAGCACCTAAAGGCGATGTTCTTGTGTCGATATATGGCGATCTGAGCACAGCTGGGCCCCGTATATACGGCATGTGGGTGGCTCTGATACGAGCCAGATGCAACCCACAGCCATATAGGACCTACATGCGATGTTCTTAAGTCGATATATGTCGATCTGAGCACAGCTGGGCCCCGTAAATACGGCATGTGGGTGGCTCTGATATCAGCCAGATGCAACCCACGGCCATATAGGACCTACAGGCAATGTTCTTGAGTGTCGATGATCTGAGCACAGCTGGGCCCGTATATACGGCATGTGGGTGGCTCTGATACCAGCCATATGCAACCCACGGCCATATAGGACCTACAGGCGATGTTCTTGAGTCGATATATGTCGATCTGAGCACAGCTGGGCGCCGTATATACAGCATGGGGGTAGCACTGATACTAGCCAGATGCAACCCACGGCCATATAGGACCTACAGGCGATGTTCTTGAGTCGATATATGTCGATCTGAGCACAGCTGGGCGCCGTATATACAGCATGGGGGTAGCTCTGATACCAGCCAGATGCAACCCAAGGCCATATAGCACCTACAGTCGATGTTCTTGAGTCGATATATGTCGATATGAGCACCGCTATGCCCTGTATATGCAGCATGTGGGTGGCTCTGATTCCAGCCAGATGCAACCCACGGGCATATAAGACCCACAGGCGATGTTCTTGAGTCGATATATGTCGATCTGAGCACAGCTGGGCAACGTATATACAGCATGGGGGTAACTCTGATACCAGCCAAATGCAACCCACGGCCATATAGGACCTACAGGCGATGTTCTTGAGTCGATATATGTCGATCTGAGCACAGCTGGGCCCTGTATATACGGCATGTGGGTGGCTCTGATACCAGCCAGATGCAACCAATGGCCATATAGGACCTACAGGCGATGTTCTTGAGTGTCGATGATCTGAGCACAGCTGGGCCCCGTATATACGGCATGTGGGTGGCTCTGATACCAGTCATATGCAACCCACGGCCATATAGGACCTACAGGCGATGTTCTTGAGTCGATATATGTCGATCTGAGCACAGCTGGGCGCCGTATATACAGCATGGTTGTAGCTCTGATACCAGCCAGATGCAACCCACGGCCATATAGGACCTACAGGCGATGTTCTTGAGTCGATATATGTCGATATGAGCACAGCTGGGGGCCGTATATACAGCATGGTTGTAGCTCTGATACCAGCCATATGCAACCCACGGCCATATAGGACCTACAGGCGATGTTCTTGAGTCGATATATGTCGATCTGAGCACAGTTGGGCCACGTATATACAGCATGGGGGTAGCTGTGATACCAGCCAGCTGTAACCCACGGCCATATAGAACCTACAGGCGATGTTTTTGAGTCGATATATGTCGATCTGAGCACAGCTGGGCCACGTATATACAGCATGGGGGTAACTCTGATACCAGCCAGATGCAACCCACGGCCATATAGGACCTACAGGCGATGTCCTTGAGTCGATATATGTCGATCTGAGCAAAGCTGGGCCCCGTATATACAGCATGGTTGTAGCTCTGATACCAGCCAAATGCAACCCACGGCCATATAGGACCTACAGGCGATGTTCTTGAGTCGATATATGTCGATCTGAGCACAGCTGGGCCCCGTATATACGGCATGTGGGTGGCTCTGATACCAGCCAGATGCAACCCACGGCAATATAGGACCTACAGGCGATGTTCTTGAGTCGATATATGTCGATCTGAGCACAGCTCGGCCACGTATATACGGCATGTGGGTGGCTCTGATACCAGACAGATGCAACCCACGGCCATATAGGACCTACAGGCCATATTCTTGACATCTCAGCACAGCTGGGCACCGTATACACAGCATGGGGGTAGCTCTGATACCAGCCAGATGCAATCCACGGCCATATAGCACCTACAGGCGATGTTCTTGAGTCGATATATGTCGATCTGAGCACAGCTGGGCGCCGTATATACAGCATGGGGGTAGCTCTGATACCAGCCAGATGCAACCCACGTCCATATAGCACCTACAGGCGATGTTCTTCTGTCGATATATGGCGATCTAGGCACAGCTGGGCCCCGTATATACGGCATGTGGGTGGCTCTGATACCAGCCAGATGCAACCCACGGCCATATAGGACCTACTGGCGATGTTCTTAAGTCGATATATGTCGATCTGAGCACAGCTGGGCCCCGTAAATACGGCATGTGGATGGCTCTGATATCAGCCAGATGCAACCCATGGCCATATAGGACCTACAGGCAATGTTCTTGAGTGTCGATGATCTGAGCACAGCTGGGCCCCGTATATACGGCATGTGGGTGGCTCTGATACCAGCCATATGCAACCCACGGACATATAGGACCTACAGGAGATGTTCTTGAGTCGATATATGTCGATCTGAGCACAGCTGGGCGCCGTATATACAGCATGGGGGTAGCACTGATACTAGCCAGATGCAACCCACGGCCATAGAGGACCTACAGGCGATGTTCTTGAGTCGATATATGTCGATCTGAGCACAGCTGGGCGCCGTATATACAGCATGGGGGTAGCTCTGATACCAGCCAGATGCAACCCACAGCCATATAGCACCTACAGGCGATGTTCTTGAGTCGATATATGTCGATCTGAGCACAGCTGGGCCCCGTATATACGGCATGTGGGTGGCTCTGATACCAGCCAGATGCAACCCATGGCCATATAGGACCTACAGGCGATGTTCTTGAGTCGATATATGTCGATCTGAGCACAGCTGGGCACCGTATATACATCATGGTTGTAGCTCTGATACCAGCCAGATGCTACCCACGGCCATATAGGACCTACAGGCGATGTTCTTGAGTCGATATATGTCGATCTCAGCACAGCTGGGCACCGTATATACAGCATGGGGGTAGCTCTGAAACCAGCCAGATGCAATCCACGGCCATATACCACCTACAGGCGATGTTCTTGAGTCGATATATGTCGATCTGAGCACAGCTGGGCGCCGTATATACAGCATGGGGGTAGCTCTGATACCAGCCAGATGCAACCCACGGCCATATAGCACCTAAAGGCGATGTTCTTGTGTCGATATATGGCGATCTGAGCACAGCTGGGCCCCGTATATACGGCATGTGGGTGGCTCTGATACGAGCCAGATGCAACCCACGGCCATATAGGACCTACATGCGATGTTCATAAGTCGATATATGTCGATCTGAGCACAGCTGGGCCCCGTAAATACGGCATGTGGGTGGCTCTGATATCAGCCAGATGCAACCCACGGCCATATAGGACCTACAGGCAATGTTCTTGAGTGTCGATGATCTGAGCACAGCTGGGCCCGTATATACGGCATGTGGGTGGCTCTGATACCAGCCATATGCAACCCACGGCCATATAGGACCTACAGGCGATGTTCTTGAGTCGATATATGTCGATCTGAGCACAGCTGGGCGCCGTATATACAGCATGGGGGTAGCACTGATACTAGCCAGATGCAACCCACGGCCATATAGGACCTACAGGCGATGTTCTTGAGTCGATATATGTCGATCTGAGCACAGCTGGGCGCCGTATATACAGCATGGGGGTAGCTCTGATACCAGCCAGAAGCAACCCAAGGCCATATAGCACCTACAGGCGATGTTCTTGGGTCGATATATGTCGATATGAGCTCCGCTATGCCCTGTATATGCAGCATGTGTGTGGCTCTGATTCCAGCCAGATGCAACTCACGGGCATATAAGACCCACAGGCGATGTTCTTGAGTCGATATATGTCGATCTGAGCACAGCTGGGCCTCGTATATACAGCATGGCGGTAGCTCTGATACCAGCCAGATGCAACCCACAGCCATATAGAACCTACAGGTGATGTTCTTGAGTCGATATATGTCGATCTGAGCACAGCTGGGCGCCGTATATACACCATGGGGGTAGCTCTGATACCAGCCAGATGCAACTTACGGCCATACAGGACCTACAGGCGATGTTCTTGAGTCGATATATATCGATCTGAGCACAGCTGGGCCCCGTATATACGGCATGTGGGTGGCTCTGATTCCAGCCAGATGCAACCCACCGCCATATAGGACCTACAGGCGATGTTCTTGAGTCGATATATGTCGATCTGAGCACAGCTGGGCCCCGTATATACGGCATGTGGGTGGCTCTGATACCAGCCAGATGCAACCCACGGCCATATAGGACCTACAGGCGATGTTCTTGAGTCGATATATGTCGATCTGAGCACAGTTGGGCCCCCGTATATACGGCATGTGGGTGGCTCTGATATCAGCCAGATGCAACCCACGGCCATATGGGACCTACAGGCGATATTCTTGAGATCTCAGCACAGCTTGGCACCGTATATACAGCATGGGGGTAGCTCTGATACCAGCCAGATGCAATCCACGGCCATATAGCACCTACAGGCGATGTTCATGAGTCGATATATGTCGATCTGAGCACAGCTGGGCGCCGTATATACAGCATGGGGGTAGCACTGATACCAGCCAGATGCAACCCACGGCCATATAGGACCTACAGGCGATGTTCTTGAGTCGATATATGTCGATCTGAGCACAGCTGGGCGCGGTATATACAGCATGGGGGTAGCTCTAATACCAGCCAGATGCAACCCACGGCCATATAGCACCTACAGGCGATGTTCTTGAGTCGATATATGTCGATCTGAGCACAGCTGGGCCACGTATATACAGCCTGGGGTTAGCTCTGATACCAGCCAGCTGCAACCCACGGCCATATAAGAGCCACAGGCGATGTTCTTGAGTCGATATATGTCGATCTGAGCACTGCTGGGCCTCGTATATACAGCATGGGGGTAGCTCTGATACCAGCCAGATGCAACCCACGGCCATATAGGACCTACAGGCGATGTTCTTGAGTCGATATATGTCGATCTGAGCACAGCTGGGCGCCGTATATACACCATGGGGGTAGCTCTGATACTAGCCAGATGCAACCCACGGCCATATAGGACCTACAGGCGATGTTCTTGAGTCGATATATGTCGATCTGAGCACAGCTGGGCCCCGTATATACGGCATGTGGGTGGCTCTGATACCAGCCAGATGCAACCCACGGCCATATAGGACCTCCAGGCGATGTTCTTGAGTCGATATATGTCGATCTGAGCACAGCTTGGCCCGCGTATATACGGCATGTGGGTGGCTCTGATATCAGCCAGATGCAACCCACGGCCATATAGGACCTACAGGCGATGTTCTTGAGTCGATATATGTCGATCTGAGCACAGCTGCGCCACGTATATACAGCATGGGGGTAGCTCTGATACCAGCCAGCTGCAACCCACGGCCATATAGGACCTACAGGCGATGTTTTTGAGTCGATATATGTCGAACTGAGCACAGCTGGGCCCCGTTTATATAGCATGGGGGTAGCTCTGATACCAGCCAGATGCAATCCACGGCCATATAGGACCTACAGGCGATGTTCTTGAGTCGATATATGTCGATCTGAGCACTTCTGGGCCACGTATATACAGCATGGGGGTAGCTGTGATACCAGCCAGCTGCAACCCACGGCTATATAGGACCTACAGGCGATGTTCTTGAGTCGATATATGTCGATCTGAGCACAGCTGGGCCCCGTATATACAGTATGGGGGTATCTCTAATACCAGCCAGATGCAATCCACGGCCATATAGGACCTACAGGCGATGTTCTTGAATCAATATATGTCGATCTGAACACAGCTGGGCCCCGTATATACGGCATGTGGGTGGCTCTGATACCAGCCAGATGCAACCCACGACCATATAGGACCTACAGCCGATGTTCTTGAGTCGATATATGTCGATCTAAGCACAGCTAGGCCACATATATACAGCATGGGGGTAGCTCTGATACCAGCCAGCTGCAACCCACGGCCATATAGTACCTACAGGCAATGTTTTTGAGTCGATATATGTCGATATGAGCACAGCCTCGCCCCGTATATACAGCATGGGGGTAGCTCTGATACCAGCCAGATGCAACCCACGGCCATATAGGACCTACAGGCGATGTTCTTGAGTCGACATATGTCGATATGAGCACAGCTGGGCGCCGTATATACAGCATGGGGGTAGCTCTTGTACCAGCCAGATGCAACCCACGGCCATATAGCACCTACAGGCGATGTTCTTGAGTCGATATATGTCGATCTGAGCACAGCTGGGCCACGTTTATACAGCATGGGGGTAACTCTGATACCAGCCAGATGCAACCCACGGCCATATAGGACCTACAGGCGATGTTCTTGAGTCGATATATGTCGATCTGAGCACAGCTGGGCCCCGTATATACGGCATGTGGGTTGCTCTGATACCAGCCAGATGCAATCCACGGCCCTATAGCACCTACAGGCGATGTTCTTGAGTCGATGTATGTCGATCTGAGCACAGCTGGGCCCCGTATATACGGCATGTGTGTGGCTCTGATACCAGCCAGATGCAACCCACGGCCATATAGGACCTACAGGCGATGTTCTTGAGTCGATATATGTCGATCTGAGCACAGCTAGGCCCGCGTATATACGGCATGTGGGTGGCTCTGATATCAGCCAGATGCAACCCACGGCCATATAGGACCTACAGGCGATGTTCTTGAGTCGATATATGTCGATCTGAGCACAGCTGGGCCTCGTATATACAGCATGGGGGTAGCTCTGATACCAGCCAGATGCAACCCACGGCCATATAGGACCTACAGGCGATGTTCTTGAGTCGATATATGTGGATCTGAGCACAGCTGGGCCACGTATATACAGCATGGGGGTAGCTCTGATACCAACCAGCTACAACCCACGGCCATATAGGACCTACAGGTGATGTTTTTGAGTCGATATATGTCGATCTGAGCACAGCTGGGCCCCCTATATACAGCATGGGGGTAGCAGATGCAACCCACGGGCATATAGGACCTACATGCGATGTTCTTGAGTCGATATATGTCGATCTGAGCACAGCTGGGCCCCGTATATACGGCATGTGGGTGGCTCTGATACCAGCCAGATGCAACCCACGGCCATATAGGACCTCCAGGCGATGTTCTTGAGTCGATATATGTCGATCTCAGCACAGCTGGGCCACGTATATACAGCATGGGGCTAGCTGTGATACCAGCCAGCTGCAACCCACGGCCATATAGGACCTACAGGCGATGTTCTTGAGTCGATATATGTCGATCTGAGCACAGCTAGGCCCGCGTATATACGGCATGTGGGTGGCTCTGATATCAGCCAGATGCAACCCACGGCCATATAGGACCTACAGGTGATGTTCTTGAGTCGATATATGTCGATCTGAGCACAGCTGGGCCTCGTATATACAGCATGGGGGTAGCTCTGATACCAGCCAGATGCAACCCACGGCCATATAGGACCTACAGGCGATGTTCTTGAGTCGATATATGTGGATCTGAGCACAGCTGGGCCACGTATATACAGCATGGGGGAAGCTCTGATACCAACCAGCTACAACCCACGGGCATATAGGACCTACATGCGATGTTCTTGAGTCGATATATGTCGATCTGAGCACAGCTGGGCCACGTTTATACAGCATGGGGGTGGCTCTGATACCAGCCAGATGCAACCCACGGCCATATAGGACCTAGAGGCGATGTTCTTGAGTCGATATATGTCGATCTCAGCACAGCTGGGCCACGTATATACAGCATGGGGGTAGCTGTGATACCAGCCAGCTGCAACCCGCGGCTATATAGGACCTACAGCCGATGTTCTTGAGTCGATATATGTCAATCTGAGCACAGCTGGGCCCCGTATATACAGCATGGGGGTAGCTCTGATACCAGCCAGATGCAACCCACGGCCATATAGGACCTACAGGCGATGATCTTGAGTTGATATATGTCGATCTGAGCACAGCTGGGCCCCGTATATACAGCATGGGGGTAGCTCTGATACCAGCCATATGCAACCCACGGCCATATAGGACCTACAGGCGATGTTCTTGAGTCGATATATGTCGATCTGAGCACAGCTGAGCGCCGTATATACAGCATGGTTGTAGCTCTGATACCAGCCAGATGCAACCCACGGCCATATAGGACCTACAGGCGATGATCTTGAGTTGATATATGTCGATCTGAGCACAGCTGGGCGCCGTATATACAGCATGGTTGTAGCTCTGATACCAGCCAGATGCAACCCACGGCCATATAGGACCTACAGGCGATGATCTTGAGTTGATATATGTCGATCTGAGCACAGCTGGGCCCCGTATATACAGCATGGGGGTAGCTCTGATACCAGCCATATGCAACCCACGGCCATATAGGACCTACAGGCGATGTTCTTGAGTCGATATATGTCGATCTGAGCACAGCTGAGCGCCGTATATACAGCATGGTTGTAGCTCTGATACCAGCCAGATGCAACCCACGGCCATATAGGACCTACAGGCGATGATCTTGAGTTGATATATGTCGATCTGAGCACAGCTGGGCCCCGTATATACAGCATGGGGGTAGCTCTGATACCAGCCATATGCAACCCACGGCCATATAGGACCTACAGGCGATGTTCTTGGGTCGATATATGTCGATCTGAGCACAGCTGAGCGCCGTATATACAGCATGGTTGTAGCTCTGATACCAGCCAGATGCAACCCACGGTCATATAGGACCTACAGGCGATGTTCTTGAGTCGATATATGTCGATATGAGCACAGCTGGGCGCCGTATATACAGCATGGTTGTAGCTCTGATACCAGCCAGATGCAACCCACGGCCATATAGGACCTACAGGCGATGTTCTTGAGTCGATATATGTCGATCTGAGCACAGCTGGGCCCCGTATATACGGCATGTGGGTGGCTCTGATACCAGCCAGATGTAACCCATGGCCATATAGGACCTACTGGCGATGTTCTTGAGTCGATATATGTCGAACTGAGCACAGTTGGGCCACGTATATACAGCATGGGGGTAGCTGTGATACCAGCCAGCTGCAACCCACAGCCATATAGAACCTACAGGCGATGTTTTTGAGTCGATATATGTCGATCTGAGCACAGCTGGGCCACGTATATACAGCATGGGGGTAACTCTGATACCAGCCAGAAGCAACCCACGGCAATATAGGACCTACAGGCGATGTCCTTGAGTCGATATATGTCGATCTGAGCACAGCTGGGCGCAGTATATACAGCATGGTTGTAGCTCTGATACCAGCCAAATGCAACCCACGGCCATATAGGACCTACAGGTGATGTTCTTGAGTCGATATATGTCGATCTGAGCACAGCTGGGCCCCGTATATACGGCATGTGGGTGGCTCTGATACCAGCCAGATGCAACCCATGGCCATATAGGACCTACAGGCGATGTTCTTGAGTCGATATATGTCGATCTGAGCACAGCTGGGCCCCGTATATACGGCATGTGGGTGGCTCTGATACCAGCCAGATGCAACCCACGGCCATATAGGACCTACAGGCGATGTTCTTGAGTCGATATATGTCGATCTGAGCACAGCTGGGCCACGTATATACGGCATGTGGGTGGCTCTGATACCAGACAGATGCAACCCACGGCCATATAGGACCAACAGGCGATATTCTTGAGATCTCAGCACAGCTTGGCAACGTATATACAGCATGGGGGTAGCTCTGATACCAGCCAGATGCAATCCACGGCCATATAGCACCTACAGGCGATGTTCTTGAGTCGATATATGTCGATCTGAGCACAGCTGGGCGCCGTATATACAGCATGGGGCAGCTCTGATACCAGCCAGATGCAACCCACGGCCATATAGCACCTACAGGCGATGTTCTTGTGTCGATATATGGCGATCTGAGCACAGCTGGGCCCCGTATATACGGCATGTGGGTGGCTCTGATACCAGCCAGATGCAACCCACGGCCATATAGGACCTACAGGCGATGTTCTTAAATCGATATATGTCGATCTGAGCACAGCTGGGCCCCGTAAATACGGCATGTGGGTGGCTCTGATATCAGCCAGATGCAACCCACGGCCATATAGGACCTACAGGCAATGTTCTTGAGTGTCGATGATCTGAGCACAGCTGGGCCCCGTATATACGGCATGTGGGTGGCTCTGATACCAGCCATATGCAACCCGCGGCCATATAGGACCTACAGGCGATGTTCTTGAGTCGATATATGTCGATCTGAGCACAGCTGGGCGCCGTATATACAGCATGGGGGTAGCACTGATACTAGCCAGATGCAACCCACGGCCATAGAGGACCTACAGGCGATGTTCTTGAGTCGATATATGTCGATCTGAGCACAGCTGGGCGCCGTATATACAGCATGGGGGTAGCTCTGATACCAGCCAGATGCAACCCACGGCCATATAGCACCTACAGGCGATGTTCTTGAGTCGATATATGTCGATCTGAGCACAGCTGGGCCCCGTATACACGGCATGTGGGTGGCTCTGATACCAGCCAGATGCAACCCATGGCCATATAGGACCTACAGGCGATGTTCTTTAGTCGATATATGTCGATCTGAGCACAGCTGGGCACCGTATATACAGCATGGTTGTAGCTCTGATACCAGCCAGATGCAACCCACGGCCATATAGGACCTACAGGCGATCTTCTTGAGTCGATATATGTCGATCTGAGCACAGCTGAGCCCCGTATATACGGCATGTGGGTGGCTCTGATACCAGCCAGATGCAACCCATGGCCATATAGGACCTACAGACGATGTTCTTGAGTCGATATATGTCGATATGAGCTCCGCTATGCCCTGTATATGCAGCATGTGGGTGGCTCTGATTCCAGCCAGATGCAACCCACAGGCATATAGGACCTACAGGCGATGTTCTTGAGTCGATATATGTCGATCTGAGCACAGCTGGGCCACGTATATACAGCATGGGGGTAGCTCTGATACCAGCCAGATGCAACCCAAGGCCATATAGCACCTACAGGCGATGTTCTTGAGTCGATATATGTCGATCTGAGCACAGCTGGGCCACGTATATACAGCCTGGGGATAGCTCTGATACCAGCCAGCTGCAACCCACGGCCATATAAGACCCACAGGCGATGTTCTTGAGTCGATATATGTCGATCTGAGCACAGCTGGGCGCCGTATATACAGCATGGGGGTAGCTGTGATACCAGCCAGATGCAACCCACGGCCATATAGCACCTACAGGCGATGTTCTTGTGTCGATATATGTCGATATGAGCACAGCTGGGCGCCGTATATACAGCATGGTTGTAGCTCTGATACCAGCCAGATGCAACCCACGGCCATATAGGACCTACAGGCAATGTTCTTGAGTGTCGATGATCTGAGCACAGCTGGGCCCCGTATATACGGCATGTGGGTGGCTCTGATACCAGCCATATGCAACCCACGGCCATATAGGACCTACAGGCGATGTTCTTGAGTCGATATATGTCGATCTGAGCACAGCTGGGCGCCGTATATTGTCACGACTACGGGGTTTAGTGTATGATTTTATATTAGAAATAGTATATTTTATACTTAGCTGAATTGTTCTCGTATTACCGAATAACTATTGGGGTGGCGTTATCGGTAAGAGATCACTTTGCCTGCGAGTCGTGACGAGACATACACACCGGAATATTAATATAGTAGAGAGGGCCTTTGTTAATTAAATGAACTACTCAGTAAATGGTAAAATGTGGAATATATGTATATTGACTTAAACACTTTAAACAATTAAAAATAGTTACTACAACTTACGAGATAGAACAATGGTTACAATTTATATGTATAATTTGAATATGGCTTACCAACGAGATGAATACATCTTTAACTTGAGAACTAGAGAGCGGCTTGGGCTTCGAGGGTGGCTTGGCACAAACGTAATTGCACTGAAACGGTTTCTCTAAGAGAAGTGTCCCCTCAGGGCAGGGTCGGAACGTTTTATACTCGGGAAGTCTGAGGTTTCCCCCCGCACCGAATAGTGCATTTTTAGAACACGTGCCAGGGTCTTGGGAACGCATAATTGTTTCCCAACACGGCGGCTCCCGCGGAAATCCGCGGTTAAGCCGGGCCGCGTGACGGAAAAAGAACTTGATTAAGAAATACAATGTAACGTGAGACTAATTTGAAATTCCCGAAAATAAGAATTCTATTCAGGGATGCTCCGGATCGGTCTCCTGGGCATAATGACACTCAGTGTGCATTATCTCCATATTTGGAGTTAAGTCACTGCGTGACATTTCCCCCGACCTAATTCCGAAACACTGCCCTCAGTGTTGGATTAAGAAAAGTTTGGACCCGTGACTGGAAGGTGCCTTCTTTCCGAGTATAATTATTCGTACCCTTAAATAAACATGGTTCATGCCGACCTAAACCCTCTATGGTACTAGTGCAAAGAATACGTATACTTAAATCTACTCTTATAACCTACCAACTTCCAAACGAGAACTTTTCTTTTCATAAAAAAAATCATAATACTGACGTGGCTTAGATGCCCGCGTTGTAAAAACCAACAATAACTATTTTACTGGGGTTCTCGGTTGTAAGTTTCACAAATTAGTTTCTGTCGAACAAATCCGGGGCTTGGGAGGTCTGTCGTACAAATACGAGGTATCTATGTTTATGTAGGGGATTGGGCGCCCGTTGAAGGTGTCCCCTTTCATGGTGGTATACTCGACCATTTCCAACGTGGAGTCGGGCGAATCTGGATCCGCGGCGTCGGACTGGATTATCTGGCTCATGGTGAGATAACCAAAACTCATGCTGGTCGATTTCTCCTGGCGCACCAGCGGTCGTGGCGGCGGCGCCGGGGCCTCGGAATGTAGGCGAGGTTCTTCGTACAGCACGTCCTCTGTGTCGGTCTCGCTAATGGCATTCCTGGTACACCGTTGCATAGATAACCTCATGACTTGGCATTGGGTCTGGTCCAGGCTATGGCGCAGGCGGTTATGACGATCTACGTACGTCCATACGAGGAGAGTAACAATTAATACGAGGCAAATAATTAAAGTTAATGAAATTATAGCTAAGACACCTATCATTGGAATACCCTGGGAGGCGCGGCCTCCCTATAAGTGGCCTTCCAAAACTCGTGGTCGCCGTTCTCCAGAGCGTCGAACGTGGCCATGGCAGTGGCCTGATGGTTCATCTTGACTCCCTTTAGGTTGGTCCAGTGTATCGGCACTATCTGGACAACTTCTAGTTTCCCGTTGTATTGACAGGGTTGTCGGCTTAGGATCATGTCCTCTTCACTTAGCTGAATGTGGCATCGACAGGGTAGTCGGATACGAAAGGCTCCCCTATTCTTGGTGAGTTGATACCTGAAATCATCCATAACGAAACTTTCTAACATACTGTGGCATTTCACGAGTAAGTGCCCATCGATGGAGTGGAATATGATGTCATTCATTGTGAGAAATGTGGCAGAAGCGTTCTGATCTCCTCTGGGCATACAAATCATTGGACAGTTCCTGTTGTATGCTGCTGGTGGATCCTTTTTAAACACGCTGTATGCACATGCGCTGACAGGGTCCTGGTTCTCGTAGAAGTTCTGTATGCGTACCAATGGTTGCGTGATCTCGGACTCCCTGATGGTGGCCAGCTGGATCATATTGATTGACGAGTAGTAAAGGGGTTGGTCCGGCACTCCGACTACTCTGCACGCATGATTTTCCCATCCGAACGAGGGTGTGGATATTTGTGTGATCTTCCCTTCATGGTGCCTGGTGGCGATTATGGGCACTTTGAGAATCATCGTCAGGTAGTCTGGTTTGCTGAAACATTCTAATAATGGAAGACTATAATAAGTAGAAATGTCTTTTAGTGCTAACCGGTGCTCTGTTAAAGAAATATGAACCCTTTTACTAACTGTTTCCAGAATCTTTATAGGTACTGACGTTGGATGTGGTGTCCTGTGCTGACAAGCCAGTAATGTGGACTGTATTCCTGCCATCCTTAGTGTTAGCTCTGCGATAATTAATTTCATGATCGCTTCTTGCTTACAAATGATCTCCGTTGCATTCCTTATTGTTTGGTTCCGTTCTTCCATCTCTTGATTGTATGTTAGCGTTAGTTTGAGGTATCCTTTCGCTGTTATTTGGGCCCATTCGTGTTCGTATTCGTCTTCTGTTACTGCCAAGTTTTCGTAGGTTGGATGTCGTATCGTCCTGTATAGCCATTCTTCGGCGTTCTCGTATATGTCTATGGGATTTTCATTAAGTAGGTCTAATTGCCTAGAAAAGTCCCAAAAGTTACTTTGTTTTCCCAATTTATGTATATTGGCGTATTTGTCTCCTCCCAAGTATTGTTTACATCTAGTGTAGGTCGGATTGTAGAAAAGGTCTTCAATTTTTGTTTCTAAGTATACCGGTACGTATTCTTCGTATATGGCATAGTTCGGTAAATTCTTTATGTAGGTTCCCGTGACAACTTCAATTGGGATTTTAGTAATGTTAATGGTTTTAGCATATTCACCCCCGCTACTGTTTATAAGCGTCCCGCTTATTAGGAACAATGTTAGTACTTGTACTCTCATGCTTTTATTTATTACTTTTTGTTAGCTTGGTGTAAGATTCGCTTCACTTGATTGTGTGTTATCTGTAATGTTTATGATTACTAAAATGAAAAACTTTTACTATCTCGCTGGTAGCATGTTTCTTCTGCCAATTATTTTGACTAGAATTCCTCGCTCGAAGGTGTATTCCTTCGATTATTTGTTATTATTTATTATCATATATTTATTTCTTATTATATTTATATATTATGCTAGGGGGTGAGGTTAACGACTTTCAACTGCTTCTAATATTTTGATTGCTTCCAATGTGATAGCTTTTTTCCGCTGCTTGCGTTTGTTTAATATTTTTTCATGAGATTTAATTTGAGGGATGCGATCAGTGTCGTCTGTCTGCTAGTTGTATTTCTCGAGTAACCTCACAAGCGGTTTTAATTATTATAAAGAAAAAATTCGTTAGAATTGGTTCCTAATTATCATGCAATAAAAATAGTAAACTTATGTATACCGATGCTTCAATAAAATGTGTAGGGTTGTCTATCACAACGTGTGTATTTACATTAATTAATTTCTAATGATATATATATATATATATATATATATATATATATATATATATATATATATATATATATTATACTTGTTTTTCTCCCTTGGCTTAAGTGTATGGTTCCGTTAATGTATAATTCCTTTAATGAATAATGTGTGGTCTCTTTAATGCTATTTTCCTTTAAAATATGGTTTCTTTAATAATATATAGTTTCTTAAAAAAAAAATGCTTAATGTATCGATTTGCTGTACTGTAGTTATTTCCTATTCACTTTATATTTGTAAATATTTCTTCCCTAACTAATTCTTACTTTGCTATTATTGGCGTAAAGCTTATATACTTGATTCCTCGGGCTTGTAAGCGTTAAAGTTTATTGATACCAAACTTGGAAAATATCCGAGGAGTCTCTTCTTGTTTTAAATATAGATTATTATATAGTATATACTCATTCATACTTGGTATTTCTCAGAGTTATTTATTTTCTTTTATTTTCTTCAAATTTTTCAAAAAACTTCTTACGATTCTCTGAAATCGTTTGGGTACCCTTATTTCTAAATAGAATTAATCTTTCCTCTTGTGATTCCCGTGGACATCACTATATATAAATAACGTTGGACAATACTCAATTTGTCCTGTGAGACCTCTCTGATGATCCCAAATCGAAAAAGAAAAACTTTCTTCTGGTGCACCTTTATAGTTATCTTTTAAAATATTCGTTTTTCAATAATAATTTCCTCAAAAATACTCGCGAGTCAACAA
This sequence comes from Lordithon lunulatus, assembly GCA_963942505.1. Taxonomy (NCBI): domain Eukaryota; kingdom Metazoa; phylum Arthropoda; class Insecta; order Coleoptera; family Staphylinidae; genus Lordithon; species Lordithon lunulatus. Next base: position 23,598,163 of record OZ012674.1, on the reverse strand, counting down.
TAACAACTTCCTTTAAAACATTTGTCCCTTGACATTTAACCGTTTAATTTCCTTTTTAGTCACAATGTATTTTCTTTAATTCATCTCAAAATTCCCTTGACGTCCTATTAGCTTCCCAAGGTTTACTTTATATATTCAAACTTGATTCCTTTTTTAATAACAATGCATTTCCTTTAATTCATTTCAAAATTCCCTTGACGTCCTATTAGCTTCCCAAGGTTTACTTTATATATTCAAAACTTGACTATTAAAACAACATTACTTTACTAACACTTGTCTACGTGCAATGTTAGCTGGACCAAACACCCGCCGAGCATTTCCTCGACTCATCACGTCGGAATTCCGGTTCCGCGCTACCGCGACCCGACTGTACACATGACATCGGTGCCCCTTGATAGTTGCCACGCTCGCAGCGTCAACTCCCCCAGCCCCCCCTAACTCAATAAATATTCAATATAATTCAACAATAATTCAATAAAATTCAATAAAATTCAAAGTGCTTGTCCATTTAAAAAGATTTGTCCCTCCCAGGCAATTCAGACCCCGTAGGCTCGGAAAATGTGTAACCATCAGGCACGCTAGTATCGCCAAGTTCTACCTTTCTTCGTCCTACGTGGATTCCCTAAACAATTAGTCATACATTTTGTTGTGGTAGCTTACGATAACTCTACTGAGCCACTTTCGCGATTTTTCATAGCGGGGGGGTTCCCACCTGTAAACGGGCCCCCACCTCCCGTGGGCAATCTATCAAGGCATTTTACGCGAGAACGCGGGGGATTTTTAAGAAAAAATTATCAATATAAACATTTAAATTATGATCTTTTGCTACCAATTTGTGAACCAGCAGGACTTGAGGGGCGTGCAAGACTAACCTTCGTATTGGCTTGTTACCAAGGTTCTCCTTGCGGCCTCCTTGGAGTGCGTCTAATTTGGATCCGGTGATGCGGCTCCCATCCTGCTGATCACAACCTCATATTTAACACCGTTGGGTAGAACTAGCGTCCCTGTTACACCTGAATCACCTGCCTGTTCCTCTAACTCGACTTCGTCCACCAATCGTGTGGGCGTCTCTTACGGATGTACCTGTAGCTGTCGCGAATAATATAATAGGCTATAATGGCTATCCATATGGTAATTAATAAATATAAGAAAGATAATATCCCTGGCACCTCCGGTGCGTTTTCCTCGGCTCTAGCAGGGGCAGGGAGCAACGCGAAGGCCGCTGTCCTTGTTTTAGCTAACAAGTAGACCACTGCTAATGTGAGGAATATGGACCACAGAACCATCGCAAAATCTGTTGGTCGTGCCGTGAGTCCAGAGTATGTGTCTACCCTTATTCTGTCAATGCTGTCCTCAATTTCCATGAGTCTGCGTGGCGTTGTTAAGTTGAGGTGGGGCACATGTAATGTCCAATTGGCATCTAGGCATTCGCTTAAATTTGAAAATACAGGTAGAGTGTGTGGTTTAGCAGGGTTCAATTGGTAAGTTTTGAGATTAGACCATGTCGCAGGTAATAAGTGGAGTATGTGTAACTGTTTTGCCTTTGTGTCTCCGCATGGGTACCTCGTGGGTATAATCGTACCTTCAGGTGCTGTCAAAGCACAGTAGCATGGCAAGGATATTTTTAACGCTCCCATGTCCTTGTCTCCTAGTGTTATATTTGGTTCTGTTCCCATCCTGCATTCTACCTTCAGACCGTTGGTCGGGTGTGTTACCACGTACGTGTCGTCATTTACTTCCGTCACAACCATAGCCGTTGATGTTTGGCATCTCAGGGGGCAGCGGTGCGTTAGCTCTTCTACGGAGGCGCCTTTGTACATGTATAGAGCGCACAAATGTCCGTTCATTGTGTCAGCGGAAAATCGGGGCAGGTAACATAGCTTATCATGGTACGGCTTGCATTGGTGCAGGCCGGTGCCAGAGATGGCTCTCACGTCGCTAGTTTGGGTGTCAATTGCTATGTACAGAGTGTCGTGCAACAGCACGCAGATGTCGTTTCGCCAAGCGAAAGGGGTTGTTATCAATTCTAATAGAGACCATGTGGTATTAATTCTGGTTATAGGTATTCTCACCTGTACGGTCATTGCTTCTACTCCAAAAGTGCAGTCACTGATGGATAATTCGTAATATTTCGCTATATCGCTTGGTGGTATGGCAAGATGGTAGCCATCGGCGGCGATGTTCCTTCGCAGTTGTTCCAAGTCGGTGTACAGTATCTTGGGTGAGATCACGGCGATCGGAATGTGGTGGAGTTTGCAGCTGTTGAGGACCTCCTGGTTGCGTACCAGCGTTAAGACGCGGTGCATCTGTAGGGCTCCCGTCAGGAGGCTCCGCGCGACATATCGCGTCATTTCCACCCGATTCACAATGAGTCTCTCCCTTCTCTGTAATGCGACTACCTGTTTATTAATTGCGTCTATATTGGCGTTCATTTCTTTTGCATACTGCTGGAATGCCGATGATTGACTACCTACTTCCCTCAAGGTCCCTTTCAACCCTCTGTTAATAGCTCTGATCTTTTCCTGTACCTGTGCCTCGTTCATTGCTAGATTGTCGAATTTCCGCTCCGTAGCTACGCCGCAGCACCATTCAAGAGCCTCCCCTATGAAGTCGAGTCCTCTGGATCGCCTGGTTTTGTTCGTCATGCTTGTAATGGCCAGGGCGAGACTCTCTGCTAGGTTGTCGGGTAAGGTGCTCGTGCCTTTTGTTCTCTCTGTAATTTCGTCCTCGTCATAGTCTGAAAATGTACTTACGAAGGTGTGGTGTTGATATATTTGCTCATCCATGGCTTCCTCCATTAGTCGGAGTTGCCCTTCCACCATACGTAGGGTTTCCTCTGATTCTGCCTGGTATGCACACTCATGATCTGTTCCGGCGAGACATTCTAATGGTTCTGCGTCTGTGGTCCTCCTGAGTACGGTCCTGGCCCATCGCGTCTGATATGTCAGCGGGATTGTGGCCTCGTACGGGATGCTTTGCGGCAATGCCCTCCATTGCACCCCTGCTGTCACTTGGACCTTCTGTGCTCCCAGCCCTGTGACTGCTGACAATAGTGCGATAATTATCCAGTAATTAAGTTTTTTAAGTTATTTGTTCGATAGGGTTTTCGTTGTCGGAGTATTTTTAGTAGTGGTTTCCTTTTTGTAGGGGGTTAAATTCATGACTATCTTTTTCTTTTTGACTGTTATATATTTAATTTTGTTGGCACGAGTGAGGAGAGAAAAAATTTTTTTTGTTAATACGGCGCTTCGGTTATGTGGCTTTCTACCTGCCACGGCCCACCGTCGATCCTTTTCATTATAACTGTTTCAAGTCGACCTCGGTGTCCGTCCGGAGGGGACGCCACTGGTTCCGCTGCTCTGGGGTTGTTTTCTCTCCCTGATGCGTCTGGTGTCTCGGGCGTTGCAGGAGGTAGGAGGTCCCAGTCCTCCTCGGCGGGGTTGGGCGTCCCTATTGTTAGGGCCTCCCAACGCTGCTCCTCCTCCCAGGCGTACTCCGGGGGGACTAGTCTCAAGGGTCGGCCCTCCATCAGTCCGACCAAGCGGTCGGCCCTCGATTTTCTACAAATCGAGTATTTCCTCCCGCTTGGCCGGATTTTCTCGTGCGGCCTCCTTCTCCCCAAGTCCTTAATTGGAGGGAAGAACATGATGTCGAACTGGTCTTCTCCCCTCCTCGGCAGGTCCCCCCTGAGGCGTAGGGCCAGGTCGAAGGCACGGGAACGGCTACAGGACTTGTTGCTGCCCGTATGTAGGCCGCACCCGACATCGTCCACGGTCCTGTACGGCCAGCCCAGGCCGACCTCGTGGATGGTGGCTGATCTGCCTATCCACCTTCTCAGCAACGGGGCATTTAGGTCTGTGGTGTATACCACGAGGCCTTCCAGGGACTGCCGGACCGCTCCTTCGATGGCCCCTACACGCAGGCTCCCGGGCGTCTCGCTGCCCAGTCCGTGGAGGTGCGCCAGCATTACGGCGTTTTTGGCTGCCTCCTCATTCTTGGGGTGCGTGGGGGGGAACGTCTCGCTCGCCGTGAGGTGTTCCACCCCCATATTGTGCGTCCGTATTATGGTTAACTCCTTCGCGTACCTCTGTCCGGAGCTGGCGTAGAGGAGATTGAAATCTACCACTACCGTGTGACGCAGGTTGGGGCTGAAAATAGTGTCGTTTGCATATGTTAGTTATGCTTCGTCTAACTCCTCGTCTTCCTCATCGCATGCGAGTCTCTCCTCTATCTCGGTTTCCGTTGAAACCCATGGGTCATTATAAGGTAGTATTCGTCCAACATGCACTATATCTACTTTTGAGTTAGTTCTATCTCCTTTTCTAATTAGATAATCTACTTCCCCTTTTTTCTCGAGAATCGTATAAGGACCGTAGTATTTTGGCAATAATTTCTCGCTTAGGCCAACTTTCCGAGTTGGCGTGAAAACTTTTACTTTATCTCCCGGGTTGAATTCTACTTGTCTATGTTTCCGGTCGTACCTTGACTTGTCTTTACATTGTTTGTTTCGAATATTGTCTACAGCGTTCTGTCTTACGTCTAGCGCGCGTTCCCTAATGGAGACTGCGTCGGTATGTGTTACAGGTAAATTTAGATTAGCTTCTGTCGGTAAAATCGCCTCTCTCCCGTAAACCAGCATAAAGGGTGAATATTTAGTTGTTTCTTGTCTGGCTGTGTTATAAGCAAATGTTATGTGTGGCAGATACAGATCCCAATCTGTTTGTTTGGTGTTGGTGTACATGCTTAACATGTCTGCCATTGTTTTATTAAATCTTTCGGTTAGGCCGTTACATTGGGGGTGATAACTTGTAGTGAATTGGCCAGTTACGCCCATTATTTTACACAGCTCTGCGACGAGCTCTGATTGGAAAGTTTTACCCCTGTCGCTTAATAGAAATTGTGGGCTTCCGTGCCGACAAATAATGTTCTCTAAAATGAATTTAGCTACGTGTTCGGTTTTCTGGTTCGGAAGGGCTTTAGTCTCGACGAAGCGTGTCGCATAATCCGTGGCGACGATAATGCATGTTTTCTGAAATGGTTGACCTACTGGGATCGGCTGTAGTAGCCCTGCGGGTCTCAAGTTTTTCTGTCCTTTTCGCGACTGACAGTCAGGACATCCTTTTATAAATTTTTCTACGTCTTTTTGCAACCCGTCCCAGTAGTATCGTTTTTTAATTTTGTCTAATGTTTTTGTTAAACCTAAATGTCCGGCCATCGGCTCGCTGTGACTCGTGTATAAAATTTCACCTATTATTTTTTTCGGAATTACTAGTAACATTGGATTACCGACTATTGAATAGTTTTGTTTATAAAGGGTATTGTTGTCAATAGTGAAAGCTTTGGCTTTTCTGGTCAATGCGATTGTACTGTTTTCGGGGTTTTTTATTGCGTCTATTATAGCTACTAGGCGGTCGTCTTCCCTTTGTAATTGCGCTACGTCTACCGAATCCAACAAGTAAGTTACGATTTCATTACAGTTATCCTCGTCTTCAGGTTGGGCTTTATTTACGGGATTTCGTGAAAGTGCGTCTGCATCTCTATGATTAATTCCGCTTTTATGGATTATAGTGTAATCGTACTCTGCCAGTTTTATTGCCCATCTGGCCAATCGGCCCGTAGGGTTTTTTACTGTTTTTAGATAACAAATTGCACTATGATCTGTGACTATTTTTACAGGTCTTCCGTAAATTAAATGACGTAAATATCCTAAGCTCCAAACCACTCCGAGTGCTTCTAGTTCTGAAATCGAGTAATTCTTTTCTGCCGGTGTTAGGCTTCGGGAGACGTATGCAACTGGGTGTACACCGCCGTCGTGTTCTTGCAATAAAACGGCGCCTAATCCGACGTACGACGCGTCTACTCTGAGCTCGGTTCCTTCATGAGGATTAAAATGCGCGAGTACGGGCGCGCTAACTAATTTATTTTTTAATTCTTCGAATGCGTTTTGTTGCGCTTCGCCCCACTTGAACTCTAAGTTTTTCTTTGTTATTTCGTACAATGGTCTAGCTATTATTGAAAATCCTGATATAAATTTACGATAGTAGTTGCATAGTCCTACGAAACTTTGTACAGTTTTTACATTTTTTGGTTGTGGGAAATTTTTTATTGCTGTTAGTTTATCTTCGTCTGGCGCTATACCTTTATTGTTTACGACGTGGCCCAAAATTTTGATTGTTGATTGTGCATACGTGCATTTTGATGGTTTGAGTGTCAGTCCCGCGTCCCTTAGTCTTTCAAAAGCGTGACGGAGACGGATAAGGTGATTTTCGAATGTGTCTGAGAAAATTATAATGTCGTCGAGGTAGGTTAAAAGTTCTACCCATTTTAATCCAAAGAATACTTTATCGGCTAGTAATTGAAATGTAGCGGGTGCGTTGCATAACCCGAATGCAAGTTTATTGAATTCGTATGCACCGCCTCCGCTAACGACAAAGCTGGTTAATTCCCGGCAGTCTTCTCGTACGCCGACTTGCCAGTAGCCGCTAAATAAATCTAATGTTGAAAAGTATCTTGCTCCGCCCACATACGTCAGAATATCGTCGATATTTGGTAGTGGGTAACAATCTTTTTTGGTTACGCTGTTAAGCAGCCTATAGTCGACACAAAATCTCGTCTTTCCGTCCTTCTTTTTGACTAATACAATGGGTGCCGCCCATGGGCTAGAGCTTGGCCTTATTACGTCGTGCTTTAGCATGTCTTGAATTTGTTCGTCAATTAACTCGCGTTCTGCTTGGGAGACTCTATACGGTCTGCATTTAATTGGGACGGCGTCTCCTACGTCAATGACGTGTTCGACGAGGTCCGTATGCCCCATGTCGCTTGTATCTGTTGCAAAGATGTCATTGAATTCTACTAATAATTCGTTTAATTGATATTTTTGCTCGGTTGTTAAATTTACGTTAAGATCATGCTTTATTATATCGTGTTTTGTTCCGACCGGTGTTTGGTATAGTAGCGTCGTGCTAGCGATAAAATTGTCCGATAAATGTCCCACTGTCGTATGTTTAAATAATTGTTTTGTTATGTTTGTACAGTTTCGTATCGTTATGCTATCCCCATCGATGTTTATGATTGCTAGCCCGTGTTTTGTTAAGAAATTTTCACTTGGTCTAAAATTGTGTGTGTTACGATTAATGCATTTGTTCACTTTGATTGCGATTTGATTTCCTGGGGCGATATTACTTGTCGCTAAGCAACTGACTTTACCACTAATTTCCTGTAAATTCAAGGTTCGCGTTACGTTATTTCCTAATCCGAATGTAATGCGGTTTGGATTCCGCCCGTGTTTGAGTTCTAAATATTTTTCCTGGAAGTTTATAATTGCGTCATATTTATGCAGGAAGCCAACGCCTAAAATTATCTTATGCGGTAGCTTTTTCACAACGATCGCGTTAAATTTGTAAATTTCGTTATTTAATGTTATGTATTCTGTGACGTTTCCTAAAACTGGTACATGATTTCCCCCTGCTGTTAAGACAAATTGTATACTACTTTCTTTTAATTTTAGTTTATCATTATGTTCAATTACATTTCCAGCTGAGCCAGTATCAATCACTATTAATGTTTCTGTTTTGTCATATAATCCATTCACTAATAAAATTCCTAAGTCGCTAATTTTAGTTACTAATGTTTCGGTATGTCCGTTACCGGTATCGGTGGGTTTATCACCGATTAGTCCCTCGCATAAAGAGACGGCATCGAGGTTTTCGTTTAATTCTGCCGCCTTATCCCGTTTGGGGAAGCTTCTCTTGAACCCGTATTGCCAAAATTGTCCGAGAACGATACTCGTCTATTTTCGTAATTACCACTTTTATTCGTTCTTTCATTAGAACGTTCTCTATTGCCCCTTTGTTGCTGATTATTATTATACCCTCTATCGTAACTATTGTCTCTACTGCCGTAATTTCTTTCATTACTGTTTGGACGTCTATTATTACTCCAATTTTCCCTATTTAAATTTCCTTGCTCGGAATATCTTATTCCTGTGTCCCTACGCTCGTAACTATTACCATTATTTCTACAATTGTCTCTGTTACCGCGCTCGTAATTATTACCATAGTTTTGCCTATTATTGCGGTCATAATTATTACCATTATTTTGCCTATTATTGCGCTCATTATAATTATTTCCATAACTTCTATAGTTATCGTAATTTTGCCTATTATTTCGCGTAAAATTGCTACTATTATTTCCGTAATCCTGCCTATTAAATCTGCTATTGCCCGAATAATTTGCATAATTTCTCTCGTTACTTCTTCCATTGCCTCTTAGCCACCCCCGGCCCTGTCCGTTGCCTCTAGCTCCGCCTAATGTACTAAGTAATATACCAGCATTCTAACCCGTAACGAAAAACATACATATAAATTAGAATTTCATGTTTTGTTGTAACACCTCATGATTAGTAATGTAACAAAGCTAGATACTATACAATTATATTCTGGTAGTAAATTAAAATACAGAAAAATAATTTCCATCAATAATTTTGTAAATAAAATTAAGACCTATATCATTTTTATAATGTTGTAATTAGTATACAATAAGCGGGACGCTTATAAATAGTTATGGGGGAAAATTGAGGTAACTAACACCACTACTAACGAGATAACAATTGGAGCATAGAACGATTGAAACATTACTTGGGCGAGGAAAAATATCAAGACTTGCATGTTTTAGCAATTAAAGTAAATTTGGAGATATTTAAAATAATATGAGGATCGATACAAACATCCAATAAACAAACAAAGCAGCAGATGAATGGCATTTTCGATCAAGCTGGCACCAACCCACGATAACCAGGAGTCCTCACTACGAGTCGAGAACAAGAACGAGCGAGAAAGCGGTACTAGAAAATAGGATGGGAATCGACAAACAACTGGCGTCACACACTCCAACTACAAGAAATCTCAAAAAGAAGTCATGTAAGGATATAATTAATACTGGAAAGATAACAGATATTTTTTCTTCACCATTCGGGCGAAAAGATACAATATGCAGAATTATCGAAACATTGGACAAGTTCAGCCTCTATTTACCAACTAACATGTATACCAAGAGGTAACCGGAATGAGCCGAGGACCTAATAATGAACATTCTGCTATTTGATTTCTGCGTTGGCAACAATATCAATACCAAGTCGAAATTCGTATGGATACATGCAGACGGATTTTTACCAGTGCCAACTCCAGAAGAACCAAGAAGCTATCCAAGTAAGATTACCTTACAGATCCGAAATCCAGTTAGACAACAACGACAGAGTGAATCCAACGAAGAACTAACGATGAACTAAGCTCGAGGGCCAGAATGTAGAACAACAGCGACGCCTGAGAAGATTCCAAAATCAACAATTGGAGAGACCTGAATGATGCCGAGCAAGTTACACCCATAGTAGCTGTAATACCTTGGACGCTCACGTCAATTTCAATAACCTTGACACTATGCATTCTAGTAATTATTGTTTTTTTTTCTGAGCACATATAGGTCGCCATAACCTTCCGCGACAAAGTCTTAATCGAACACAGTACCAGAACATGAGCAGATTCCGTCTACAATATTTACGAAAGCTATCAGTAAAGCGGGATGCGAGGACGGAGATCCCATATGCGAGTCGAAAGAGTACCAGTCTAATCAATTTACCGGTATGCCAAGGAAGCCAAATCATTGTATCGTGTCGGCAATGGACGAGTGTTGACCCACTCACCCACCAAATGGAATCACACCTGCTAGTTCAGCCGCCATGAAGGATGAGACGTTCAACGGAAGACCTATTCCCAAAAGTTGATAAAATGTATATTTTCAGCCCAAGCCCAAGTTATGTAGTGTTATCGCGATAATTAAATTTGTGAAGTCTATACACGAGACACCCAGTTTCAGTTTAGTTTAGTTCAAGTTTTTAAAGGTAGTTTACCAACATCATTGTTAAGTATAAAGTATAGCGAGGATAATCGTTTATAGACTATATCAGTATGCATGATTTAATTGTTAGTAGATAGTAGAAGATTGAGAAGGAGAAAGTTTGGTCGTGTGGCAAAAGAACAGATTTAGTGTTTAAATTCAGTATCTGGCAATCAACGATGAAAGGTATTTATACTCTGAAGTTCGCGTATTACTTCTTTTTCTAAATTTATAGCAGAACACTGAGGACAGTGTTCAATCTTTAAGGTGGGGGAAATGTCACGTAGTGATAATTCGATAATTAAGTTAAATTATATTTTCCAAACTAACCAACTCCGATCTATGTGGAAATTGATGATTATTAATTACGCTTCTTATTTCTTTGAATACGACTCACGATAGGAGTTCTTATCGGTGGCGCGTTCCCGGTTTCCATTCGGAAGCGGTGTTCCCGCATTCGAAGGCCTCGCACGCGTGTTCTAAAAATGTCATACTGCACACGAAAAACCACAGAACTTCCCGGGTATAAATACTGAGACTAAGCCTTAAATCAGTAGTCAGCCGAGAGTCTGCAGTCAAGCTAACAAGTGCCTAAAAGCCCAATCGCCACCCACGACCAAACTCAAGCCATTCTCAACTAAGTCACATGTAAAGTACAGTAATCTTTCGTAAGATGCATTAAACCTTTGGTAAGGATGATTTATATTATTTGTAATGTGCCGTATCATATTTATAATAAACATAGAACTTGAATTTAGTCCACTCTGATTTAATAAGTAATTATCTTGTATTTCTAACTATCATCCCGGTGTGTATGTCTCGTCACGACTCGCAGGCAAAGTGATCTCTTACCGCTAACGCCACCCCAATAGTTATTCGGTAATACGAGAACAATTGAGCTAAGTATAACACATGTAAGTTCTAATATAAAATCATACACTAAACCCCGCAGTCGTGACAATATATAATAATCGAGGAAATTAACATAGATAGTTTGAATAGTATAGTCATACCAAATACTGTATTTACATATATAGATAAAGTCAGTTTATTATATATTGGAGGTTTTGTTGCCAAGAAATTGAAATCTTTTCTAGATGCATGTGAAGATTGCAAATATTACGTAATTTGCAAAAATAAAATAGAAGTGTGGCATGATTTAATAACAGATCGGGAGTTTTCTAATGGAATTCCAAATAAATTGAAATATTGTAGACCTGAATTTTTACGTGGAATATGTCAATGCTACAATCTCATAAAAATTATCCTACCCAAGGTTGCTTATAAACCAAATGGGTACAAATATTTAGTCAAGTATTTGAAAAATAATGTACATTTTAATTTTTTTATAAAATGTATGCATGAAACAGAATTAGTCAATAAAATAATAGAAAAGTTTAGTTTAATTATTACCTACAACTGGACTATAGGAATTAATGAAATATTGGTAGGTACCGATAGTAGATTAAGTAGAAGGGACGAAATATCACAAGAAGCAAGGGACATATATTTAAGCCGTCGAAAAAAGAAAACTAGGCTCTAGGGCAGTGGTGCCCAACCTTTTCCTTCGCTCAAGCCAATGTAGAATTTAAATTTTGTAGGTTACTCTAAATTAAAAAAAACAATATGTTATAACAACAATAGAAATTTATAATTTTTTTAATAATATGATGTTATTTATAATATGATTTCTTTCTATATCAAATATCCATGCCTGCAATGATAAAATGAGTCACATCAAAAATTGACCCAAATTTGGCACCGCTGCTCTTGTGTACACATTATAAATTTATTAAAATGTACATTATAATTCAGATTGACTAAACTTATTTATTTGTCTTATGTAGATTGTCATTGGTAATATTGTAATAATTCAGGTCTATAATATGTGGTTGTTTACATAATGATTTCCCTGTTGTTTATACTATTCTTCTATATATTTGTTGCAAATATATTATATTTACTGTTTTCAATGTATCTAAAAATGGTTTTAATTTCCTGGGAACAAAAATGTATTACAAACTGTTTATTGATATATGTAGTACAATATTGATGTATTATGACTGTACAATTTAATATTTCAATATTAATTTCCACTGCATTTCTTTCTTCATGTATATTTTGACAAGAAAAATGCATTTTGTAAATTTAATTAAATTAATGGAGTTATCATTTAATAATTTGCCTTTCTTGGATGTCTATGATTTTATAAGTAATTATTCTAGTGAAATATGTTTTAAATAAGAATACTGTTGGGTTATTATTTTTTCACTCATGGTGCCTCCTTAGCAGAATTTTCACCATACATTGATTATTGCTTCACAATTTGTTATTGTTCTTTTTTTCCTTTACTCCAGTTGTTTGGAAATACAAATTATATATATTTGTTAGCTACTTTTCAAATTTGATATGATCAGATATGTTTGGAAGTATATTTTCACAATATCAAATAATTTGTAAATAAACTTTCTACAAGTTTGTAGTTCTGATACAATCGCAGGTAGTACTGATTTTCTATAAATCTTATTGTAATATCCAGTCATTATTATTACTATTATTAGTGTAGCACATTTTATCTTTATTGTCTTATATGGATGAGTCAAAATAATATGGAATTTCGTTAATTTTACATGGTACATGTGATTCATTGTTAATTTTTAAAATAGCTTCTATATAGTACAAAAAGTGGGAGCATAATATATAATACACTTTTTCTTTGCTTGTCCTATTATTTCTATTTCAATCAATGTATACGAAACATTTATTGATGTGGAATTTCATAAATGTGATTTGGATTATGCTTGTCCAATTTGTTTTTCTCTAAATTTTTAGTTGTTCACTGTTGCTTGGTTTATGTGAACATTGCTTATAGCTGTCATAATTTGATAGCCTGCACTGTAACATTTTGTTATTAAATATTTAATAGTTTTCTCTATAAAATTTTCGTGAAGTAAATATTGGTTTGACAGTTTCAATCTTTTCATAATCCTGTAGCATGGCTAATAATGAATTTGATACATATCTACAATCTGGTGAACCATTAATTTGAATTATAGTTAAAATAAAGCTGATCTATAACCATTTCATAAAACATTCATCACAAAAAATTTTTCATTGATTATTGATTAGTTCTGTCTTATGTTATTAAAAATATACTCATTACGGCAGTATCAATTTAGAGTTTGTAACTGAATACTAATGTCATTGTATTTTTGAATGTATACCCTTTTCAGCTAATCTGTAAGCATTGTCTAGACTAATTATTTTATCATTAGCCTCACGTTAAATGAAATATCCCTAAGAATTTACAACCCTGCCAATTATAGTGTTATTTGTTTAAGTCATTAAATATATAATTGAATACATTTTACAACAAAGGTTTAGTGTTGTTGAGTTTTTCCATCTACATATTAATTCTTTATTAAGTATATGATTTATTACTATTACCATTTGTTTTATTTATATATATTATATATATATATATATATATATATATATATATATATATATATTTATTTATAATAAACAATTTAATTTAATAATTTTACTTACTTATACAGTGTGAGAGAGAGAAACATTGGTATCACTATTCTGGTATAAAATAATAATCTCTCAAGATAAATACTATGGATAAAGTATGAATTACATTTTATCATGACAAATTATTAATTTCTTATTATATTTCTTGGGTATTGTACTGTAATTTAGATACCATAGAGATAATTAGCTCTGACTTGCAATATATTAATATTACTATAAAGTGTTAATAAATAAGTAAATATATTTATTACTAATCTAATACCGATTCATATACTTAGTTTATAGGAGAATATTATAATTATTACTGTTAATTTTAAATTGAATAAATGTGGTGTAATATAATTTGCTTTCTTTATTTTTATAATGAGAACAAGAACCCAGGTCGCTAACTCTGTCAACGCTCGATACATTGCAGTTGTCTATCTATAGTATTATTTATATAGGAGTTCCTACAGCCCAAGGGCGTGGTCAACTTATTGTTTCTCTACCATACTCCGCGAACGAATTTTTATAATTATCAGGGATACGTTTACGTTGAAATAAATGTATATATATACTCCCGACTTTCTAGTGAATTGCAAAAGCAATTATAACCGTACCAATAAATAAACCACATAAAATTATTTTTTTAACGGCATCTTCTTCGGACTGCTAAAATGTCATATTCTTTGCCCTAATTAGTTCGTCTAGTTAATCAAAGTCCCTAATGAGGCACATAGAGGTTAAAATATTTGAAACTAATTATAATATTGTAATAAAAAAACTCTTGTCAAATTATTTCTTTCATCTCGTCATGATAATTAAATAAGTAGTCGCGAGCATTATGATGTAATAAAAAGTAAGATTTAATGGTTTAAGGTAATAAACCATTAAATCTTTTTTTTGTCGAGAATACCCGAATACCGTCTTGCTTTAGGAACGTCTAATGATAAAGAATCCATATTGGACGATTTATGGCCTAACTGCATTATATCCTTGATTGAAGTATAAATACTTCAATCAACGATTATATCCAGTACATCTTCTCCAAAAGAATGCCCATTTTCTATTAGGTAATTCACAAATGTAAAATTCGTAATCGGTACACGCGAATAGAATCGTAATCTTATTATGTCCCTCCCGTCAACAGACTTTTTTGTTTGTTAATTTCTTTCTCGTTTTTATCATGAGTCATTGATTAGATCAGAATCACCCTGTATTACTTATAACAGAATAATAAGGAAGTGATATTTATTTAGATACAAGGCCAATTAGCCACCTCAGGAAGAAACATATGTTATTTCATTGTATACAGTGGAGTTAAAAATGATTTATTTGTGGAGACGATTTAAAATTAATTAAATTTTATAAGGATTGTGTTGGGCCGGAAGTCATATTGCAGAGAAGATACAAAGGTCTAAAATGCAAAGACCCCAATTAACGAATCAGGGCTAAAAGTTTATGATTATTAATTATTATTTATTTTATTTATTAATATTAACACATCCTGACCTAAGGCAAAGAAATAATAGAATGCTGGAAGGAACAGCAACAACTACTTCATAACATTGATAACTACAACGAAACAATACAAAGTTCAGCCGAATGGGACAATAAACAGTAGGCAAGATGACGATAATTATATAAAAATAGAGGAGGTTTCGGAGGCAATAACATTTCAGAAAAGATGTGAAGCGGCCGGACATGATAAGATTGCTCCAGACATACTGAAACTCCTTGGTATACAAGGTATCGAGATGTTCACAAATATGTTTAACAAAGCATGGAGCAATGCACTAGTGTCTGAGGACGGGAGGACAGGAATAATAATACCAAAATTCAAAAAGGGTAGCACAAAACTTTGCGAAAATTACCGAAGTATCTACTACTAAGCACTGTTTCCTAAACATACGAGAAAATATTGGAGAAAGGGCTAAGGAGCAAAGTGGAAGAACAGCTAAAGCAAGCCCAAAGAGGGTTCAGAAAAGGACCATGTTTTTACAATAAAGCAAATGATCGAAAATACCAGAATAATGAACAAAACCATATACCAGCATTTTTGAAAGCATTTGATAGTTTCCCAAAGAGAAGTGTGGGTAAGTCTTAGTCAATGACACATCAATCATAAATTAAGGAAAAACAAATAGAAAGCATATATGAAAACAACTGAAGCTATATAAGAAAGAACAATATGAAATCACATAGGCCTAATGCAGGGTGGTGTAATGAGTCCAACACTCTTCACTTTAATTATGAATGATATACTAAAGGCTCCAGTAAAGAACATGAAAAACGTATATATTAGATACAACTAATTACATTAAAATATGCCTTTGTTGACGATCTGTGCATCAAGTGAAAAAGATCTACAAGAAAACCTGAACCGACAGGGGTATGTATTAGCTAGAAGAAATATGCGACTAAATACTAGATAAAGATCGTGGTCATAGGTAAAGTAAATAAACACACTAGTATAGAATAAACCAGGAAAAAAATAGAATAACTTAATACATTGCAATATTTGGGAGTTATGCTAGACAGGGAAGGAAGTATGGAAAATTAAATAAACGAAAGAGTAACTAATGCAGTACTATTGTGCCAGTTTAAGCAAGCCATTCACAGGCAAACAGAAAATGATAGGATAACTAAAATGACAGTATACAAAACCATATTCAGGCCATCACAGGATAGAGAAACAACATTTAAAATGGTCGGACAAATAAGAAGAATTAATGAGGGAACTTTGCAGACCCGGGAAATAACGTGGCGACAGCGTCGAAACTGGCAAAGAACAAGAAGAAATTGACGAATTTACATGAATTTACATTTCAGCTTTCCCAAGTATTTTATAACTCCAGTCGCGATTAGACTGTTGTATTGATCATTTATTTAATGCAGTATTGAAAAATTAAAATTACTTGAACAAGCACTTTTTATTCTTTATTTTATTATGGTGTCTGAATTTTAATAAAACGTTTCGGTTCTTTACTATCATCATTAACTTTCTTACTTTGTTTGTATACATATTGTATTCGTATCAAAAACCTATTCATATTTTTTCTGAAAACACTATATCATCTCAAAAAAAATTCTCAATCGCCCGTTGACGTCGTCCGTTTGTGACAAATTTGTGTTTCGGATAAAGTACTGAATACATATATGGTTCTAATCTCCAAAACAAAAGTTAATAATTTGAGGTTCTTTATATAATACAAAAAAATATATTAACTTTAAATCATTGATATATCGTTTCGTTCCCGTTTTTGTGCAGAGCGATGAACTTTGTCACGTTTTCAGATATTTTGTTAGAATTTTTTTACATTTACATTTGAAAACAAACAGATGAAATCATATTAATAAATGAAGCGGAAAAGGTATTTCCTCTTGCATTTTTCTCTAAAATGACAATTTTGTTTCCTTCCTTGCGCCGTGGGGCCGCGCGCACGGCAGATTGTTTGCAGGTCTGTACTGACCAATTGGGGTGACCAATAAAATTAAAATTTTGAGGAATTCTTTACTAATGTCTTGCCGATCATAATATATATATCTAACTTTTTTTAATAATTTTTATAGGCGTTGTTGTATAATATATATTGTTACGTAAATAATTATTTTTAAAATTCCACCGTCATACAATAGATTTGAAAAAATTACACAATGTTTATAACAAGATGACAATCAGAAAATGGAAAGTCCCAACCCAAGCAGGTAGTTCCTTCTATTTTTTTTTATTTTTAACTTTTCCGCTCCTATCTGGACACGCCGATTTTAGAGGCTGGGTCAATAAAAAAATAATGCAACATATTTTGTTTAATTTTTTTTTGGATCTTTGTTCAGAACATATCAGTGCACCAGATATTCGAAGGAAATTGGAAAATTTTGATTCTAAGTATTTTTTTTTTCGGCGACAAAGTCGAGTATGTTTCATTATTATTATTTTTAAAATTCCACCGTCATACAATTGATTTGAAAAATTTACAGAATATTTATAACAAAATGTCAATTAGAAAATAGAAAGTCCCAACCCGAGCAGGTACTTCCTTCTATTTTTTTTTATTTTTAACTTTTCCGCTCCTATCTGGACATGCCGAATTTAGAGGCTGGGTCAATTAAAAAATAATGCTACACATTTTGTTTAATTTCTTTTGGATCTTGGTTCAGAACATATAAGTGCGCCAAATGGTCGAAGGAAATTGGAAAATTTTGATTCTAAGTATTTTTTTCTCGGCCACCAAGTCGAATTTGTTTCATTATTATTATTTTTTAAATTCCACTGTCATACAATTGATTTGAAAAAAATACACAATATTTATAACAAAATGTCAATTAGAAAATGGAAAGTCCCAACCCGAGCAGGTACTTCCTTCTATTTTGTTTTTGTTTTTAACTTTTCCGCTCCTATCTGGATATGCCGATTTCAGAGGCTGGGTCAATAACAAATTAATGTAACATATTTTGTTTCATTTTTTTTTTTTGGATCTTGGTTCAGAACATATCAGTGCACCAGATGGTCGAAGGAAATTGGAAAATTTTGATTCTAAGTATTTTTTTCTCGGCCACCAAGTCGAATATGTTTCATTATTATTATATTTAAGATTCCACCGTCATACAATTGATTTGAAAAAATTACACAATATTTATAACAAAATGACAATTAGAAAATGGAAAGTCCCAACCCGAGCACGTAGTTTCTTCTATTTTTTTTTTTATTTTTAACTTTTTCGCTCCCATCTGGACGAAGGCAAAGTCAAAACTATTGAATTTTCCATCATAGCCCATGGAGTTTTTTTTTCCAAATTTTCACCATTTGTTGCTAACCCAATAGTGGTTACAAACAGTATTTTCCCACTTTTATATATTTTTACAGGCCTTTTAGGTAGTTTGATCATTTATATGGCTGCGCGAATTTCCCATGTCCGATTGGGATTATTATTACTTATTAATAAACTCGCTACTTTAAGGATTACAATTCATTCAAAATACTTATTATACCAATAGTATTACGAGTTATAATATCTAAAAAGGCTACACCCTCGACGGTGATTCGAATCATCGACTCTGAGTTTTATAATAACAGCAGAAGAATTAAACGATAGGTCGGTCTAAAAACATTGACTATGATTTTATATACAGTTTTTTATGCAAAAGACATATTCCGGATGCGAATGTTATGATTATATAGGGTAACTGTGCACTACAAATTATATTGAAATGAAATATGCCTCTATTAATTACCTCGAAGAGTGCCTAACCAATAAAAAGGATCAATATTTTCCTATATAGTGAAATAGATGTTAAGAAATTTTCGAATCAATTTGCTTGTCTCTTAAGAAATGACTTTCAAATTTTGTTGTAGACCGCTGTACCAAGATTTTAACAAAACTTAATAAAAATCCTGATTATGCAGTTTACACATCAAGAAGGTGTTTCATATTATTAGACGAGTCAATAGAAGATGCAAGTGTCTATAAAAGTTTGCCATTGTTAAAAAGAAAACTATTATGGCCCATGATTGAAAGTAACCGTTGGTGTCTACTTCTGTAAGAAATACAGTTACAATATCGGAAAAGTGATTCAGGCAGATTTGGAAGTATGTTTATTAACACATCCAATTCAGAGGGACTCATTTAAATGTAATGTGTTTGCCTTAAGATTTGTTGAGGCCTTTCTTAAAGAAGCGTCCCTTGAAGAAATAGATATAAATACTACTAATATAGTATAGTATATAATTTATATGAAGAAATGTATTTTGGTATTATCAGAAAACATGACTAAACGTTGTTTATATTGTGGAATCATTAAAACAAGTTTAATCAATGTTAATTGTGAACTATATTCCATTATATGTAAAAAGTAACAACACCTGTATCCTAGTTCAATAACGGATGCACTCAGGAATATTGTCCTAGTTCAATATCGGATGCACGGAATATTCATGTGTTAAGAGTTTCATCAATGTTATGTATCAAATTAAGTGCTATCGGAGTTCTAAACTATATTGTGTTCTGTGTAAAAAGTAAATGGTTGAACCCTTGGCTTATATTGGCCATAATAATTTTCTTTTTAACAATGGCAAACTTTTATAGACACTTGCATCTTCTATTGACTCATCTAATAATATGGAACACCTTCTTGATGTGTAAACTGCATAATCAGGATTTTTATTAAGTTCTGTTAATTTCACTATATAGGAAAATATTGATCCTTTTATTGGTTAGGCATTCTTCGAGGTAATTAATTGAGGCATATTTCATTTCAATATAATTTGTAGTGCACAATTACCCTATATAATCAATATAATAATAATATAACATTCGCATCCGGAATATGTCTATTGCATAAAAAACTGTATATAAAATCGTAGTCAATGTTTTTAGACCGACCTCGTTTGTTTAATTCTTCTGTTGTCATTATAAAACTCAGAGTCGAAGGTTCGAATCACCGTCGAGGGTGTAGCCTTTTTACACATTGTAACTCATAATACTATTGGTAAAATAAGTATTTTGAATGAATTGTAATCCTTAAAGTAGGGAGTTGATTAATAAGTAATAATTGACCATTAAAGTTACCGATGGGGGCGCCACTACGCCGAGACTTTAGAGTCCTAAAGTAACATAACCTTTTAGCGCCAAGTTTTTGTTATTGAATCATTAAAGTTCCGTTGATAATTTGTTCTAATATTGTATTTTTCGTATGGTATGGGCTCTTAACGTAAGAATCACGTATCACGTATCATAAAACCTGATGGTTGGTACACTATGAATGTAGAATTATTGTCCAATATTGTCAGAACGTTTAGAAAATTATCAATTTTCACAGGGCATTTTATGATAAATTATTATCGTACCTAGCTTCAGACAGGTACAGGTAAGCAGGTAACCAACATTCAGGATAATTGCAGAGTCCGTAAAATTTCTGCATTATTGTGTTTTAATTAGTACTTACGGTAATTGTGATTTTTTCAATGCAGAAAACAATGTGAAGAACTTTGGTGGATACTGGGACGATAATATAGCAATGGTAACTTTGCATTTTATTTGTTATGTTGGTTGTGCATATGTTCATGTATATCGGCATTGAATAATCGACAAGAAGTGTTCGAGAAAATTTGGTATTCACAGCTTCTAACGAGCAGTCCGATCAAAAAACCGTCTTGAACCTGATAGCGGAAAGTCAGACCAACACGTTGATACCCTGCACGTCGACAATATTTAACCGAGTGAATAGTAATTGATTCTACAAAATACATTATAAGCATATGTAAATTTGAAAGTAGGACTCTAAAGTATGTTCAAATTTTTGACACCAGATGTCTCAAACTAGCGTATAGAGGTCAATAATCCCAATCGGACATGGGAATTTCTAATTGATCCTTTTTATTTGTAAGGCATGCTTTCCAGGACAATAATTTAGGCACATTTCATTCCAATATAATTTGTAGTGCACAATTACCCTATATTATCATAACATACGCATCCAGAATATCTCTATTGCTTAAAAAACTATATAAAATCGTAGTCAATGTTTTTAGGCCGACCGACCTATCGTTTGTTTAATTCTTCTGCTGTCATTATAAAACTCAGAGTCGATGGTTCGAATCACCGTCGAGGGTGTAGCTTTTTAACATATTATAACTCGTAATACTATTGGTATAATAAGTATTTTGAATGAATTGTAATCCTTAAAGTAGCGAGTTTATTAATAAATAATAATAATGCCAATCGGACATGGAAAATTCGCGCAGCCATATAAATGATCAAACTACGTAAAAGGCCTGTAAAAATATATAAAAGTGGATCCGTGTCAATCTAAAAAAATACTTTTTGTAACCACTATTGGGTTAGCAACAAATGGTGAAAATTTGAAAAAAAAAACTCCGTGGGCTATGATGGAAAATTCAATACTTTTGACTTTGCCTTCGTCCAGATGGGAGCGAAAAAGTTAAAAATAAAAAAAATAGAAGAAACTACGTGCTCGGGTTGGGACTTTCCATTTTCTAATTGACATTTTGTTATAAATATTGTGTAATTTTTTCAAATCAATTGTATGACGGTGGAATTTTAAAAATAATAATAATGAAACATACTCGATTTTGTCGCCGAAAAAAAATACTTAGAATCAAAGTTTTCCAATTTCCTTCGACCATCTGGTGCACTGATATGTTCTGAACGAAGATCCAAAAAAAAATTAAACAAAATATGTTGCATTATTTTTTTATTGACCCAGCCTCTAAAATCGACATGCCCATATAAGAACGGAAAAGTTAAAATTAAAAAAAAAAAAATAGAAGGAACTACCTGCTCGGGTTGGGACTTTCCATTTTCTAATTGTCATTTTGTTATAAATATTGTGTACATTTTTTAAATCAATTGTATGACGATGGAATTTTAAAAATAATAATAATGAAACATACTCGACTTTGTCGCCGAAAAAAAAAATACTTAGAATGAAAATTTTCTAATTTCCTTCGACCATCTGGTGCACTGATATGTTCTGAACCAAGATGCAAAAAAAATTAAACAAAATATGTTGCATTATTTTTTTATTGACCCAGCCTCTAAAATCGGCATGTGCAGATAGGAACGAAAAAGTTAAAAAAAAAAAAAAATAGAAGACAATACCTGCTCGGGTTGGGACTTTCCATTTTCTAATTGACATTTTGTTATAAATATTGTGTAATTTTTTCAAATCAATTGTATGACGGTGGAATTTTAAAAATAATGATAATGAAACATATTCGACTTGGTGGCCGAGAAAAAAATTCTTAGAATCAAAATTTTCCAATTTCCTTCGACCATCGGTGCACTTATATGTTCTGAACCAAGATCCAAAAAAAAAATTAAACAAAATATGTTGCATTATTTTTTTAATGACTCATCCTCTAAAATCGGCATGTCCAGATAGGAGCGGAAAAGTTAAAAATAAATAAAAATAGAAGGAACTACCTGCTCGGGTTGGGACTTTCCATTTTCTAATTGTCATTTTGTTATAAATATTGTGTAATTTTTTCAAATCAATCGTATGCCGGTGGGATTGTAAATAATAATAATAATGAAATGTGTTAGACTTGGTCGCCGAACAAAAAATAATCAAAATTTTCCAAAATCCTTCGGGTATCTGGTGTACTGATATGTTCTACAATAGGATCAGTAAAAAAATTGAACAAAATATGTTGCATAATTTTTTTATCGACCCAGCTATTAAAAGCGAGATTGGAGCGGAAAAGTTAAAAATAAAAATAAATAGAAGGAACTACCTGCTCGGGTTGGGACTTTCCATTTTCTGATTGTCATTTTGTTATAAACATTGTGTAATTTTTTCAAATCTATTGTATGACGGTGGAATTTTAAAAATAATTATTTACGTAACAATATATATTATACAACGCCTATAAAAATTATTAAAAAAAATTAGATATATATATATATATATATATATATATATATATATATATATATATATACATATATATTATGATCGGCAAGATATTAGTAAAGAATTCCTCAAAATTTGGATTTTATTGGTCACCCCAATTGGTCACTACAGACCCGCAAACAATCTGCCGTGCGCGCGGCCCCACGGCGCGGCGCTGTATAGAGGCTGGGATCATAGGGGCTAAGTTCACACCGGTATACACGCTTGCATGGGCAAAGTCACCACCTGGTTTTAAATAATAATAATAATGATTTTTCATATTCTAATTTCTAATTTTAACATTTCCGAGCATATATTTCTGGTAATTTATAATAAGACAGAGAGGATATTATAAAATGCATATTTATTTTCCGAACAGCGCTTCTGCACTGTAGTCCAGTCGAATTAGCTTCACATAGCTTGAAAAAGTAAAAAAAATCATACTTGATATTTTGTTGCACATTACTATTGGGAAGGGTTACTAGAATGATAATATCTAAAACTAACTCGAAAGAAGTTGTGCTAAAGTGACAAATTGCAATACAGTTCAAAAACTACGTGTTTATCTACTTTTGTCAATAAATATTAAAATATAGACCTATGAGCAGTAGTTAATGCATGCTGTAGGCAATTGAATTACCTAGAATTTAAGATTAGTAACGTTAATTTTCGATCAATTGTTAATGAGAAAATAAATGAGGAACACGAAAAAGTACATTTTCGAAAATGTTGGCTTATTATTGATAGAATAGCTCAATCGTAATGAAAATACATGGAAAGAGGGTCAGTCTAATGCTGAATATGTGTGCAAAATTTAATATTCATTAATCTAATTCTTTTTGCATGATGGTTTTATTTTATAAAATGTATAAGTATGGAAAATGGCTATTCCCGACAACAAATAGAATCCATAATCAATAAAAAAAACAACAAAAAAAACACTTTAAAAATGATATACCCCACCATTTCAGAAAAAATAGGACACATTTATTATTGCAAAATCACTATTTAATAACAGTGATGACAGGTATTGAATACAACACATTTATTTCATTGAAACTAATATATGACATAAGACTAAACTAATAGAAACTCGTAATTCCAAATATGAGTATCACATTGACTAATCACTATGTAATCACATTGATGACTGGTATTGAATAAAAACAACATTTGTTTCACTGAAACACTAATGTATAACATATGACTAAATCGATAGATATTCGTAATTGCAAATACGAGGTAGCATATTGCATAATCACTATTTAATCACAGTGATGGCAGGTATTGAATACAACACATTTATTTCATTGAAACTAATATATGACATAAGACTAAACTAATAGAAACTCGTAATTGCAAACAAGAGTATCATATTGCCTAATGACTATTTAATCATAGTGATGACTGGTATTGAATATAACACATTTGTTTCATTCAAACACTAATTTATAACATATGACTAAATCAATAG
This sequence comes from Lordithon lunulatus, assembly GCA_963942505.1. Taxonomy (NCBI): domain Eukaryota; kingdom Metazoa; phylum Arthropoda; class Insecta; order Coleoptera; family Staphylinidae; genus Lordithon; species Lordithon lunulatus. The sequence goes on along the minus strand of OZ012674.1, from coordinate 23,573,865 downwards.
ATACTCGTAATTGCAAATACGGGTTAGCATATTGCATAATCACTATTTAATCACAGCGATGGCAGGTATTGAATACAACACATTTATTTCATTGAAACTAATATATAACATAAGACTAAACTAATAGAAACTCGTAATTGCAAATAAGAGTATCACATTGCCTAATCACTATGTAATCACAGTGATGACTGGTATTGAATACAACACATTTGTTTCACTGAAACACTAATGTATAACATATGACTAAATCAATAGATACTGGTAATTGCAAACACGAGGTAGCATATTGCATAATCACTATTTAATCACAGTGATGACAGTTATTGAATACAACACATTTATTTAATTGAAACTAATTAATGACAAAGACTAAACTAATAGAAACTCGTAATTGCAAATAAGAGTATCATATTGCCTAATCACTATTTGATCACAGTGATGACTAGTATTGAATATAAAAGATTTGTTTCATTGAAACACTAATATATAACATATGACTAAATCAATAGATTTTTGTAATTGCAAATACGGGGAGCATATTGCATAATCACTATTTAATGAGAGGTATTGAATACAACGCATTTACTTCATTCAAACTCATATATCACATAAGACTAATCTAATAGAAACTCGTAATTGCAAAATAAGTGTATCATATTGCCTAGTCACTAATTAATCACAGTGATGACTGGCATCGAATACAACACATTAGATATAATATTGCATCATCACAATTTAATCACATTTTGATTTTATTTCATCACAGTATTTTATCAGTGATAGTCAGTATTGAATGCAAAGAAACGTATATAGAATCTTAACGTTCAGTATTAAATAAATTTAACAATGAGTCGTATCATTGCATAATCACAATTTAAGCAGACTTTCATCAGTGTTAGCCAACGTATATAAACTATTAATGCAGTTTGAGTACAAATAAACTAATAAAGTTATAACTCTTTACAGAAAATAAGAAGTATTTTGGTTCATATTTAAAAATTCAATTAATATAAATTAAAATAATACCTTAGTGATAGGTAGTGTAAACTAAAATAATTCTAGATTCAAGTAAATAAACATAAACTCTTATAAATAATAAATGAAAGAATACTCTAACTAAAATAAATGTAATTGCATAATAAAGATCAAACTAATTGTGTTTATAATACGAACTTAAATTGTTTTGTTATGAAAAGAAAATAAAGCTAGTAATTCTATAAAATGTAGATTTGAGTATATATCCCAATTCGAAAATGAGGTGCGATGATAATAGGTCACATTGAATCCATAATGACATTGGCATCTTGTGGCGTTTATGATAATACAAGGGATGTCGAAACAAGCTCAATAATGGCCATGTAGTTCTGCGTTTCTTGAGCGCCTTCACCTCTAACGGCTGGTTGACCAACTCAGATTCACTTGCAATCGGCGTCACCTCCTTGACCTTCTCAGCAGTAACCACGTCTTCTTATTAGGGTAAGTCTGCAATCTTGGCATCACCGAATACTACATAGGCTTATTGTAGGCGTCTGGCTCGTTGATGAGAAATAGGATGTTCTTGGATTTCATTCAAGTCACACAGCTTGAACCGGTTTCCGTCCCAATTTAGAGATGATCTTCCTAGCCGTTTTACCTTTGAACCGCCTGGCGCTGGAGTCTATATATGTGGATAAACCGGCGGCCGCAATCCCAGAGAATTCGGCTAACGCTGCTGCATTGCCCCCATTATCGAACTCAGGAATTTCGTCATCAGTATCACTTCCAGTTGAAGAGCTGTTCTAATTCAGGCTATGCAGGCAGGCAGACTAGGCAGACAGGCAGACTAGGCAGACAGGCAGACTAGGCAGCAAGGCAGACTGGCAGACAGGCAGACTAGGCATACAGGCAGGTGCTACTGGGTTGTAATTCTGCGGTAGTAAGATGTAAAAAACGGAGGTACGTGTGCAAGGAGATGAGTGAGGTGGCAGGAGGTATGGCAGCGAATCAACTGGGGTGTGGCAACGAAACGGCAGGGAGTGGTCAGTGGCGCAAAGGTGGTTAGAGGCGAACAATTGCACATGTGGTCATCTCTGATTTTTTATACTATCTAGTGCTTTTGATGTTATTTTCATGACTTACGGTGATTTGAGGTGAAACATATGTGGTATATGGTTTATTTAGGACAATTTATTCGTGGTCCCTTTTTCACAGTAAACCCATGCCACCCTATTCTGGAAAGTCACCCGCCCCGATTGAGCGTCATGGACAAAATAAACATGTCGATTCACCGAAGGGATTTTCAATTAGTTCGGCTCCGGGTTGCTCAGTGCTTAAGTTAATCAGCGGGAGCCGAATGACATAAATTCATAATATGGAGGAGATATATTCTCCGATATTTGGATTACCCCAAAGAAAGATTCAATTTTGAATAAAGAACGCTCCTGAAAAGAATACGTATCCAATGGAATGGACAAAGAACTCGGCGAATGAATTAATTGACCGTGTGATTTCGGATATTTGTGGATCCAAAAGCAATAGATATGTTTTCATCTTAATCTAATAAACGTGCTGCCTCTGGGCTATTAGAAACATGTAAAATGACTATAAATGAATAAAAACCGAAGCATTTTATTTGTATAACACAAAATATTAATTTATTTATTATTCTCTTTTCGGAAACTCAATTTGCCATTGTCAATTTTTATTGGAATTATAGGTGGTTATATTTCCCTAAATATTTCGAGAAATATTATATAAAGAGCTCAAGAAGCAATTTTGGATATCACATTATTTGATGAAACTTTAACAAACAAAATAAAAAATTGCAAGGTTGAGGATATAGAAACCCTTAGTGATCATAAATACATTTATTTTGAGGTTATAGAAAATAATTTAAAGGAAAAAATCAATAGTATCTGTGATAATAAGTATGTTTTAAATAAAAATAATATTTTAAATTTAAATCAAGTCTTTGGAATTTAAACTATGAAATCGATACTGCATTATCGTCAACAAATTTTATATTAAATTTATGTGATAAAATATTTATTAAATAATAATAATAATAAATTTAAATTCAAAGGTGGAAAAACTTAAATTAAAGAAAATAGGAAGAAATGCATAAAAATAAAGAGAAAAATCACAAGAGAAAATAAAAAATGATATAAAACAAAAAAGGTTTGTGATGATTTAGGAAACAATGTATGAGGAAAAGCATACAAAATTATTTGTAACAAATTTCAGAAGAAGAAAAATTATAGAATCTGATGAACAATACAAAATTGTAAGAGATCTATTTCCTGAGCACTATACAACTACTTGGTATGCAAAATTTAATGGAAACAATTAAAAATTTTGAAAATTTTGACATAGTTGAGTCAAAAAACGCTTGTAGAGTGTTGAGAAATAAGAAAGCTCTGGGAAATGACCAAATTCCAAATGAAATAATAATAATTTTAATTGTGAAATTCCAGATGTTTTCCTAAATGTTTTCCAAAACGTATTAAACACTTAACCGATCCTTTGAAGCTTAGACCAATTTGTCTATTAAATAATTTAGCAAAACTTTTTGAAAGACTAATAGAAAAATGACTGTTGCTTATCTAAAAGGGGTATGTCAAAATTATCACTCTGAATGCTTTAGAAAACGTTATTAATGAAGTTAATATGGCAAAAATTGGAACGTATAAACATACAAAATTATGTATAATAATATGTTTAGACGTCAAAAAAATGCATTCAATAAAAAAAGCCTCAGCAATTTCAGATGATCTAATTAACATTGTTCCACAAGGATCCCTTCTTGGTCCCCTTTTATGATGGCGTATTAAATCGAAAGTAATCTTTAGGTGTTAAAATTGTTGGCTATGCTAATGATATTGCATATTTCAGTCTCGATATGTGGTAAAAATGAACCTGAGTGGATATGGATGATTGATAATCAACTTTGGCAAGTGAAAAAAAAGAAATAATTATACTTGAAGGTAGAAGAAAATTAAATAATTTCAATTTAAATATAGGTAACAATATTATTAAAAGTAAAAAAGAAAATAAATATTTAGGTATTTGGCTAGATAAAGGATTAACATTTACAAACCATGTGAAATATGATTAGGAAAAAATAATTAAAAATATAAACTAAGTGTAATTAGAAACCTTCAAGTGAGCAACATTCAATAATACTATACGCTAGGTGCAGCGTACAGTATTATTTCGATACTGCCACAGAAAAATTGCTTTAAGAGTAATTTGCGCATACAGAACTATTTCGAACGATGCTTTTAGAATTATTGGTGGTTTATTTCCATTAAAATTGCGAAATGCAGAACAATAAGAAATTAGAAATAATATTTGCAGGAAAAATTAGCGCGTGAAAAAAATAATTAGCTATTTGACAACAAAATTGGAATAATTCATCCAAAGGAATTTGGACAAAGAAATTAATGGCAGATATTAGGATATGGTTATTAAAAGGGGTTAAAAATTTGTATTATTATACTACCCACTTCCTCTCCGGTCATGGGTGTTTGGGTTCATATTTATTTAAATTAAAGTCTAATGAGAAAATTAAATTTACAAAAATTAAATAAATAAAATGCATAAATGTAAAAACAAAATTTAAAAAATTGGTATCCAATTGGTCAAAAGTAAAGCTCGATAATGAATTGAACCCCACATTAGGTCATATATTTTGGATCTCCAGGAATTTTTAGAGATCCAATTTTCGAAAGACGCTTCGTATCAACGTGTGTTACCGACAGTACAATCTCATAAAAACAAGTGACTTGCACTTAAGAGGTGTTTAGCAAACTAATATGACTATTCTTGAGGGAATTCAAATTCAAATTTTTAATTTCATACCTATTTATCTTATATTCCCAAAATATGCCAAATAAATAAAATTTAATTTTGGTATTTTCAAAATAGCAATACGAATTACCTCGTAATGTACAAATACCCAGGTCACCAAATCAGAATTAGTATCGACAACCAAACACACGAAATCAAAACAAGAATTGGACTAATGTGGACAGCCTATAAAGTATTATATCTATTATACATATTGCCTCAAATGGGTTGGTGTTCGACTAATGCACCCTACCGGACCTGACCTATGGAGCAGACACTAATCCTAACAAAACACCATTCAAAGTATAAATATGGAAAGTTCTATGCTGGATATATCACCCCGAGAGACAGAGTTCGAAATGAACAACTACGTCAGCAAACTAAGGTTAACGACGCAACTGATCGTATTACATATTTAAAGTGGAACAAATGATAAATGCACAACAATAATGCTGGCATGGAGACCTACACAAGATTCGATACGATACAGACGACGCCCACTAACCCGATGGACAGTTGATATAAAGCGCGTCATAATAAAACCTGGATTCAAGCAACCCAAACGCAAAGCAAATGGAAAATATGAAGTGAGGCTTATGTCCTTCCGTGGACGAAACAAGCTGTTGTAAGATGAAATTATTTTCCCTGCAGTCAGAAATTACCCAAAATAATGAATAATAAACCTCTCGATAATTAGAACTCACAACAAATTAACCTTCGATTTATTAAAAAAAACACACACATATTTACGCATTCCTTTTTACATCCCGACATTCACACAAACACAAAAAGGCCACGCTTAATTCAATGATACACAAAGCATTCACCCTACCGCTTTCATCCGAGTCATGAAAAGTAAATTCAATTCAGAAGATTGCATTCCGGCATTACCTAAATTCCATTTTAGATATTTGACATATTTTGGCAATCATTTAAAAAATTTAGTGATAGAGCAATATAATATAATGGTTGCTTTTAAACAATTTTGCAAACTCCGAAAAACTATTAATCCTAAGTCACAGATCCCTATACTGGAATAATTGAGAGTCTATAAATTAACATGCGGTGATTTTAAAAATGTGTATATTGATCAGTTGGATTTTCTTCAATCAGGAAGAAAAATCTTGGTTCGCTAAACACCTCTTCGGCGAAGGCTACTCTTTTCATGAGGATGTACTGTAGTTATTCACGTTGTGAAGAAAGGTAGTAAAATGACCTAGATTTTCTGTGGGATCCAAAAAGCATAATATAATAGAGTCGTCTATTTTCAAAGAAAAATTTAACTAATATATATATATATATATATATATATATATATATATATATATATACACTATTTTGTTAATTGCAACCTATTTTTTTGACAATGGCAAGTTGAGTTATTGAAACTATGGTCATAAATATATATTTTGTGTTATACAAAGAAAGTGATTATGTTAATTTGTAAAATTTACTTTTACTGGCAAATGGAAGTCGATCTATTGAAGCAACTCGGAGCGCATCAACACCGATTATTCGATTCGATTCAACATGATGAAGATAAGTACCGCACGATCGAACCGGAAGACAAAATCGGCATATAATAACGTGTGTGACAGAAGTAAGATCTAAAATACAACGAACAAATATTATTTCTGGCTTGTTCGCTTTTTATCTCGGGAATTGTGGCTTGTGGAATTAACAAAATAAAGTAAAGTCCATCTTTACAACTGAGATCTAACACGTTATATTTTCGATGGCATAGATGCACATTTTTCATATTCTAATGAATGAATAAACGTCATTTAATGAATTCTTTTTCAGATTTTTTCTTGCTGGATGTTCTTGTACTGCCTGTTTTACCTGCATAGAATGCATCACGTGCAATGGGGTGTTCTCGACACACCTCAATGCACACATCTACGTGAATTGAGGTATGTAGATTCAAATCTTCTGAGAGTAGTTGCATTCAAAAATTTTAGTAATTCCATGACCTGCTGGTGTTAAGAGTATGGCCTTATGATGCCCGGCTGCCTCAAGAGTATCTGCTAGATTTACGTGTAACTGTTTCTCTCAATTAACCCAATACATTGATGCCCGTAGTAATTTAGTAGCTTTTGCTACTAAATGCAGTTCAAATATTTGTCTAGTTTCTTTGTAATATCCGTCCACCGTCATTCCGTTGATACTGGTCTCACGACCACGAGCATGATTGATTTGAATTCCAACAGTTACCATATCCACCCTTAAATGGTATCTTGTTGTATTTGCCCGCATGAACTTTATTCGATACTCCATTTAAGAATATGCAATCCACTGTTAATATTGCTACCGTAGTGGACACCGCTGCCCAAACTCGTCTAAAATTGTATACTAGTAAAATAGTGTGATATATCCGTATATCACATATTGAGTAACTATGGAATCAACGAGGAATTCAATTTTAGAACGTGGTGGAAATGATCGTTGTATCACAACTAATTACCCAAATATATAACAGAAGCTAAGTTATAATATCAGACATTGATTTAAGCAAACAAAATCGTTTTCTAGATTTCAATTCCAATCCGTACAGGTATATGAAATATGTCAAATTTTATAGAGGTTGACAGGAGAGAGACAAACTGATTATAAAATGTTTATTGGAGTTATTTTACTGTGACAACAAGTTATACTTTTTTATTTTATTTTTATATTAAAGATTTTATAATCAGATTTTCTCTCCTTGTCACCCTCGAATAAAATGTTAGATGTGTGGCGTTGCTGCTTAGACGACGATATGTGCATAAATATTATACAATTCATTAAAATAAATGGTGCTTTTATTTATTTCAATTTTGTTTAAAATTAAGTGTTATTAAGGTATATCATATATTAATAATTATGGAAAAATGCTATGATAATTATTATTTCAACAAAACAAATAGTAGTCGTATTCTACGTTATCATGTTGCTTTATTCTTCCTTTCTTATACAACTGGAAGTCATGTCTTTCTATATGCATAAGGACAAAATCTGACATCCAAAAGAGAGTTTTTTGCGTGTAACTTCGTAACGGTGCATTTGTACGAAAATTTATAGATTCATATTCGGTGTATCATTTCTGAACATCTTTTATTAAAATCATTTTTGCGAAATTAAAAATTAAAAAAGTCACTGAAGCATGCATGTATGAAGTTAAATGTCAATAAGTGAGTCATCCGTACCATCTGTAAATCAATCAATTCGACTGCGAAAATGGTTGCATGTTAAATATAGTAAGGTGGACATTTTATATTTTAAAATTTAAGTCAATGCAACAAGTCAAGTCAACAAGTCAATTTTACAAGTCATGTCAGCAAGTAAAGTTAATGATTCAAGTAAATTTCAGACAAACCAAGACGAGTCAAAAAATCAAATTTAAGAAATATTTTTGAATTTGAATGTAACAATAATTAATTAATTTAAAGAGTCATGTGATACCCACACCAGACTACAACAACTACACCTTAGTTTAGAATGTTTCAAAACTATTCATGATGTTTTAGAATTATCCAAGTAGATTGTGTCCCAGTGTACATTTCACAAGTAAACATTTTGCGTACGATGTCGTAACGTTTCAAATACACTAAATAGTCAATAGTCCTCAAATGATCCGAGAGTTTAATGAAATGCAATGGTCGCAAACTCGATATCATATCGTACACCTCCACGTGGCGGAGGATAGCAGCATTTATATGACGTACAACGGGGACCGAATGAGGGGCGGTATGAGCAATAACCCTCACTTTCGTTTTGAACAATGCTACGAACGCGAAAATGACATTACTAAACCCATCAAAGCAACAAGATATAAAATAAAGACACAGCATATGGGAACATGGAAGATCAGAAAAATGGGAAAGCTGGCAGCAACGAAACAAGATGGTCATCTAACGGAAAATCCAAAGTAGATAACTAGCATTTTTATTATTCGGACGATGTCCAGCCGCAGAACAAAAATAACATTGCAATCATAGTTACGAATGAAGTAGAAAGATCAATCCTAGTATTCCTACCAACTCCTCGTGGACGCATAGACCTGAATGATGTTAATTTTACATGGGCTCGAATTCCGCTTCAATATTGCTACTCTGTCTGAGTAGCAAGAATGAAACTGAATTTAAGCCCATGGAAAATTAAAATTATTCAGGTTTGTGGAAATGAAGAAGATCTTGAAAAGTATTATGAGGACATAAGATTAGCATAGAAGCAAACGAAAAAGAAGAAATCACAGTAGCTACTAGGAGACTTCAATGTAATAGTTGGCAAAGGAGGACATGGAGATCTCGTGGGAGAGAAGAAAGGCTAATCCAATTCGGGAAAGAAGGTCATGCCATAATGAACACCTTGTATAAGTTGCCTCCTAAGAGGTTATAAACTTACACACTCAAGAGAACCTTATAAGGAATCAAATCGATTTATCTACATTTAATAAATGGTTCAGCAACATCATTACATCAGTCGAAACGTTCCCAGGTGCAGATGTATATACTGACCACAATATACTACTTTCAACACTATAAGTACGCCCAACGAGAACGGAAGAAGTACGCAAACCAAATCACATGATATGCAGAAAACAAAAGAACCTAACGTTATAGAACGAATGAATGAACAGATAGCACAGAAAATGACCAATATTGTAAATCTTGCAAATCTCGGACGTCAAAGCATAGAACAAATAACTGAACAGTCGCTAACATTATGGCAACGGTAGCGAATGGCAATCTACTCACTACACAAAGAGTCAAGAAGAGCAAATTGATCACGAAGGAGATTCTAGATATAATGGAGAATAGCAGAGAAACGCTAAAAACAAAAACCAAATGGAATATGTACCGATACACCAGAGCACCAAAAGAAAAATTATAGAAGCCAAGGAAAGCTGGTGGAGAGAGCAACGTGAAAACGCAGAAAACATCATACACTAACGTAGCATATCAAATCTGTATAGCCAACAAAACCACGCATTCGCGCAGAGAACTGATTAATAGGATAATTATTAGTACTATCTACGAAATTGTTTAACAGATAACAGGTATGCAGAGAGCCTCTTCAGAGACACGCTAGGAGAGCAGGAGGAGATAATAATATACGGGCAGGTGATCATCAATCAAAGATACGCAGACGATTCTGTACTAATGGCCGAAATAACAGACGGGCTACAAAGATAATAGAAAGAGTGGCCATCATCTGCCAAGAACACAATATATCAATGATCACCAGCAAAAACGAGAACATCGCACAATTTTATGTGAACGGCCTCCCCTACAGACAGTACCATCAGTAACATAATAAATGACAAATGGGACCATTGCCAGGAGGTAAAATTAAGAATCTAAAAAGCACGAACAGCTCTGCAACTATGCCTCCAACTTCTAACGCGCATTCTAGGATGTTGCATCTTTTCAATACTCCTATATGGAGGATGGACACTATCCAAAGAGGTCAACGAGCGATTAGAATGCTTAGGGTTTCATGTACACATCGAGTAACTAATGATACTACTATACTTATATGCATTCAAAAAAGCAAGGCAGTACTAAAACGACAAACCAGAGAAAATTGACGTATGTCGGTCAAATCATGCACTACAACAAAAGGTAGGATCTTCAATTAATTATACAAGGCAAAATCGAAGGAAAATTAAAATTATCACCCGGAAGACGACAAACTACTTGGCTCAAAAACTTGGGACAAACAAGACTTCAATATTGCTATTTAGAACCGCGGTAAAGCCAATTAGATGGGCTAGATTGATGGCCAACGCCCGCAGAGGATACTACACACACGTTAAGAAGAAGTCAACAACAGTAAGCAATTATTTAGCCCCAGTAAGACTCCTTTTAAAATAGCAGAAACCCTCTTTTCATAATCGAATTCAAGTTATATTTATCCTAGTTGAGCAATAGTAATAATAATAAAATTTACTATTATTCAGCTTGCTACAGCTATTGATGAAACGTTGTGGATGAAAGAGATGAGTGTGATATAAAATACTAGACAAATATAACTGTGGTTAACTGTGTCAATATAACGTGTACAGGTAGTATTACTTAGGATATTTAATTATTTAAATAAATATGTTAACTGAATTATGTCTGTTAATTAATAATATCGGAAGCAATATCTTAATAATTATCCAATTTGATAAATTTACGAGCAAATAACGAAAAAAAACTAATCAAATAAGAGCAAACAACGAAAACTAATCAAATAAAAATGTCAAATTTTGTACTGTCCCGTTCTAGTAATTACTTCATACACACACTGATTCTGTTGAGCATCCATAAATCGTTCGTTTAATTTCGCGCGCTTAATTGTACTGTTAAGTGAAGAAGAATTCTTCACTTAACAATTGTACCAAGTTCATTGCCACTCTGCTCCAAATGACAGTTAAAACCATAATAGTGCAAACTGGTATTTGTTTTAGATTTCAATGTCAATTTCGTTCCATGATGAACTTCATAGACCAATACGTTCAGTTTATTATTTAAAATACGCCTCAATAGAAAACTTATCGTATTAATCTACGATAATCCTCATTAAACGAAATTCACGTAGACTTTTAAAACAAAACAAATGTCGGTCCGACGCTAATAATTGAATATGCTAAATGGAGCATGTTAACGTAAACGGAATTGGAATTAAATAGGCGCGCGTAATTAAATAAGGTGACCATACGTCCAGCATTTTCCGGGACAGTCATGAATTTTCAGTGTCTGTTCCGATTTAGCTTGTTGGTCCCGAGTTTATACCATTTGTCCCGCAAAACAGTGCTGTGAGAACGTAACAGTTTAAATGCATATATTTATATAAGTAGTATAGTAGTTTATCTTTAGTTTTCCTTGTACTAATGCTGCAACTGAGCGAGTATTTAGCATTATGAACAGTTTTTGAGCTAGTGATAAGACACAGGTTGAAATGGACACTTTGAAGGATATGTTAATCACAGAGAATAAATTTTGATGAAAATGCAAGGACTTTTATAAGGAGATTAAAATAGAAAAAGTTGTTTTAAGAAATATTCATGCTTCGGAGAAATATAATCTAATATAGAAGGGTTACAAATTTATTATTTTGTTTAAAATTAATGTCTTGATTTACTGTCTATTTATTACAAAATAAATATTATAATCACTATTTAAAAATAAAACAAATATTATTCAAAATATCTGGTGTGGCCCCACACTACTTTCCGAATTACATTGACATTACTCACTTTTTTAACATTTTCGACATTTTCAAATTTTTTAACATTTTTGACAGGTTTTGAGAAAACTCGACATTTTGACTTTTGACATTTTCATATTTTTATTACCTTACTACAATTAACATGCAACCATTAAAGAAGATTCTTCTTTTTTTTTAAATTGTTCACGACCTTCCTTATTATCAGTGATGTATTCGGAAAGTGGAAAGTATTTATGTATATATATATATATATATATATATATATATATATATATATATATATATATAAATACTTTTCACTTTCCGAATACAGCACTGATATATAAGGAAGGTATTGTGGTCGTGAACAATTTAAAAAAAAAGAAGAATCTTCTTTACGTTTTATGCATAAAATAGTCCAAATAAACCCGATTCTCGCTCGGCGCATTAGCGAAAATGGTTGCATGTTAAATGTAGTAAGGTAATAAAAATATGAAAATGTCAAAAGTCAAAATGTCGAGTTTGCTCAAAACCTGTCAAAAATGTTGAAAATGTCGAAAATGTGTAAAAAAAAAGTGAGAAATGTCAATGTAATTCGGAAAGTAGTGTGGGGCCGCACCAGATATTTTGAATAATATTTGTTTTATTTTTAAATAGTGATTATATTTATAGACAGTAAATAAAGACATTAATTTTAAACAAAATAATAAATTTGTAACCCTTCTATATTATTTTGATTATATTTCTCCGAAGCATGAATATTTCTTAAAACATCTTTTTCTATTTTAATCTCCTTATAAAAGTCCCTGCATTTTCATCAAAATTTATTCTCGGTGATTAACATACCCTTCAAAGTGTCCATTTCAAGCTGTGTCTTATCACTAGTCCAAAAACTGTTCATAATGGAAACAACAAGGAAAACAAAAGATAAACTACTATACTACTTAAATAAATATATGCATTTAAACTGTTACGTTCTCACAGCACTGTTTTGCGGGACAAATGGTATAAACTCGGGACCAACAAGCTAAATCGGGACAGACACTGAAAATTCATGACTGTCCCGGAAAATGCTGGACGTATGTCACCTTATTTAATTACGCGCGCCTATTTGTTTCCAATTCCATTTACGTTAACATGCTCCATTTAACATATTCAATTATTAGCGTCGGACCGACATTTGTTTTGTTTTAAAAGTCTACGTGAATTTCGTTTAATGAGGACTGACCTAGATTAATACGATTAGTTTACTATTGAGGCGTATTTTAAATAATAAACTGAACGTATTGGTCTATGAAGTTCATCATTGAACGAAATTGACATTGATATCTAAATAAATACCAGTTCGCACTATTATGGTTTTGTCTGTCATTTGGAGCAGAGTAGCAATGAACTTGGTACAATTGTTAAGTGAAGAATTTTTCTTCACTTAACAGTAAAATTAAGCGCGCGAAATTAAACGAACGATTTATGGATGCTCAACAGAACCAGTGTGTGTATGAAGTAATTACTAGAACGGGACAGTACAAAATTTGACATTTTTATTTGATTAGTTTTCGTTGCTTGCTCGTAAATTTATCAAATTGGATAATTATTAAGATATTGCTTCCGATATTATTAATTAACAGATATAATTCAGTTAACATATTTAATTAAATAATTAAATATCCTAAGTAATACTACCTGTACATGACGTTATATTGACACAGTTAACCACAGTTATATTTGTCTATTATTCTATATCACACTCATCTCTTTCATCCACAACGATTCATCAATAGCTGTAGCAAGCTGAGTAATAGTAAATTTTATTATTATTACTATTGCTCAACTAGGATAAATATAACTTGAATTCAATTATGAAAAGAGGGTTTCTGTTATTTTAAAAGGAGTCTTACTGGGGCTAAATAATTGCTTACTATTGTTGACTTCTTCTTCACGTGTGTGTAGTATCCTCTGTGGGCGTTGGCCATCAATCTAGTCCATCTAATTGGCTTTACCGCGGTTCTAAATAGCAATATTGAAGTTTTGTTTGTCCCAAGTTCGTGAGCCAAGAAGTTTGTCGTCTTCCGGGTGATAATTTTAATTCTCCTTCACGATTTTGCCTTGCATAATTAATTGAAGATCCTACCTTTTGTTGTAGTGCATGATTTGACCGACATACGACAATTTTCTCTAGTTTGTCGTTTTAAATACGTCTTTGCTTTTTTGAATGCTTATAAGTATAGTATCATTAGTTACTCGATGTGTCCATGAAACCCTAAGCATTCTAATCGCTCGTTGACCTCTTTGGATAGTGTCCATCCTTCCATATAGGAGTATTGAAAAGACGCAACTTCCTAGAATGCGCGTTCGAAGTTGGAGGCATAGTTGCATAATATACTCTTCATTTGCTTGAAAGCTGTTCGTGTTTTTTAAATTCTTAATTTTACGTCCTGGCAATGGTCCCATTTGTCATTTATTATGTTACTGATGGTACTATATGTAGGGAAGGCCGTTCACATACAATTGTGCGATGTTCTCGTTGTTTTTGCTGGTGGTCATTGATATATTGTGTTCTTGGCAGATGATGGCCACTCTGTCTGTCATTATCTTATGTAGCCCGTCTGTTATTTCGGCCATTAGTGCAGAATTGCTTGTGTATCTTTGATTGATGATCACCTGCCCGTATATTATTAGCTCCTCCTGCTTTTCTTCTAGCGTGTCTCTGAAGAGGCTCTCTGTATAACTCTTATCTGTTAAACAATTTCGTAGATAGTACTAAGAATTATTCTGTTACTCAGTTCTCTACGCGAATGCGTGGTTTTGTTGGCTGTACAGATTTGATATGCTACGTCTGTGTATGATGTTGCGTTTTCACGTTGCCCTCTCCACCAGCTTTCCATGGCTTCTATATTTTTTCTTTTGGTGCTCTGGTGTATCAGTACATATTCCATTTGGTTTTTGTTTTTAGCGTTTCTCTTCTATTCTCCATTATATCTATAATCTTCTCCGTCATCAATTTGCTCTTCTTGACTCTTTGTATAGTGAGTAGTAATTTGCCATTCGCTACCGTAGCCATAATGTTAGCGACTGTTCAGTTATTTGTTCTATGCTTTGACTTCTGAGATTTGCAAGATTTACAATGTTGGTCATTTTCTGTGCTATCTGTTCTTTCATTCTATAACGTTAGGTTCTTTTGTTTTCTGCATATCATGTGATTTGGTTTGCGTACTTGTTCCGTTCTCTTTGGGCGTACTTATAGTGTTGAAAGTAGTATGGTGTGGTCAGTATATACATCTGCTCCTGGGTACGCTTAGACTGATGTAATGGTGTTGCTGAACCATTTATTAAATGTAGATAAATCGATTTGATTCCTTATAAGGTTCTCTTGAGTGTGTAAGTATATAACCTCTTAGGAGGCAACTTATAGTAGGTGTTCATTATGGCATGACCTTCTTTCCAGAATTGTAATAGCTTTTCTCCTGTCCCACGAGATCATCATGTGCTCCTTTAACAACTATTACATTGAAGTCTTCTAGTAGCTCCTGTGATTTCTTCTTTTTCGTTTGCTTCTATGCTAATCTTATGTCCTCATAATACTTTTCCAGTTCTTCTTCATTTCCACAAACTTGAATAATTTTAATTTTGCACGGGCTTAAATTCAGTTTCATTATTGCTACTCATCAGACAGAGTAGCCATATTGAAGCTGAATTCGAGCCCATGTAAAATTAACATCATTCACGTCTATGCGTCCACGAGGAGTTGGTAGGAATGGATCTTTCTACTTCATTCGTAACTATGATTGCAATGTTCTTTGGTTCTGCGGCTGGACATCGCCTGAATAATAAAAATGCTAGTTATCTTCTTTGGATTTTCCGTTAGATGACAATCTTGGTTCGTTGCTGTCAGCTTTCCTATTTTTCTGATCTTCCATGTTCTCATATGCTGTGTCTTTATTTTATATCTTGTTGCTTTGATGGGTTTAGTAATGTCATTTTCGTCTTCGTAGCATTGTTTAAAACGAAATGGGGGGTTATTTCTCATACCGCCCCTCATTCGGTCCCCGTAGTACGTCATATAAATGTTGCTATCCTCCACCATGTGGAGGTGTACGATACGATATCGAGTTTGCGACCATTGCATTTCATTAAACTCTCGGATCATTTGAGGACAATGACTATTTAGTGTATTTGAAACGTTACGACATCGTATGCAAAATGTTTACTTGTGAAATGTACACTGGGGTACAATCTACTTGGATAATTCTAAAACGTCATGAATAGTTGAAACATTCTAAACTAAGGTGTAGTTGTTGTATTCTGGTGTGGGTATCACATGACTCTCTAAATTAAATGATTGTTACATTCAAATTCAAAAATATTTCTCAAATTCGATTTTTTTACTTAACTTGGTTTGTCTGGACTTGACTTGACTCATTAACTTTACTTGTTGACATGCCTTGTTGACTTGACTTGTTGACTTGACTTGTTGCATTGACTTAAATTTTAAACTATAAAATTTCCACCTTACTACATTTAACATGCGACCATTTTTGCAGTCGAATTGATTGATTTACGGATGGTACGGATGACTCACTTATTGACATTTAACTTGCATACATGCATGCTTCACGTGACTTTTTTATTTTCGCAAAACACAAAACGTGTTGTTCGCTTTATATTTCTGTTGTTTATGTCCGGTAGTTTAGTATAGGCATATGTTTTTTAAATATTCTGTAATGGCGGGCGACCTATAATTTCATGTTATAACTTGAAACACGACACATGATTATAATATAGCACACGGTTAATCAGATTTCAACGGTCATAGCAACATTCACAGTGCATAGCGGTTTCTTCTTTTAATTAGTCGCAACTGATTCTAAGTTTGTTGTCCATAAATATAATATATATTGTGGCATCTGTAAATATTTCCAATGGGTCACAGGAGTGTCTTATTATTGTTCTGTTTTGTTGATATTCTATCTGAACAAACTCTCCAAGGAAACGAATTCAAAATAATGTATTCTCTCTTTAATTGTGTTGGCCATTTTCACTGGTAGTCCGCGTGTGGTTTTACTTTGAAGCATTTACTTCTAAAATAACCAAATAAAACTTTACTCAAATATTTCTGCATATCTAAGATATATTATACTTTGCGCATTGGCTTCAATTCCTCTTCTTGTAGTCGTTTTCGGTTAATTTTTCGCCTAAACATTAAGGTGTGTGAAGTTGTCACCTCTAAATTTAAATTATCCAAGTCACTCGTTGTCTACGATTTCTCCACATTTGTCCCACAAACAATTTCGTTTTCATTTTAAGGATGAACACCCTTTAAAAAAAAGTTATATCCAAAATAAAATAAAAGTGAGACAAATCGGAATACGTTTCTGTCCTGTTTGTGAACAACCGAAAATAATGGTTGAATAAACGAAAACAATAACACAGAAAAATCTAAAAATTCTGGCCATAATCATTTAATTTAACTTTTAGATTGTTGATAACTTGTATGTGAAAAGTGAACAAACGGAAATAATGGTTGGCCAAATAAAAATTATAAATGGACGAACGACTCCAATAATAATTAGTAGTCAATTGTGAAAGGTGAATAAATGAAAATAATAGCTGGACAAACAAAAATAATGATAGGGTAAACGATTGCATTTCGATGTAACTCCATTGCTATTTTAATGTATTTGTATCTCCATTATGAGGGGTGGAAAATATCTAACAAATTTTCATGGGATGCCACCTCCCAGAGCTCAAGTCTTCATTGGAAACATATGATGATATAGGTTGTCAGGTGGCCTTACCTAAGATACATTAGGACAAAAATAACAAACACTTGAAAGCCTTTTATATGTTATTAATGCAATATGGACGAATTCGATGGCTTTTTAGTTATTATATCCCGAAGTTGTCTTCCATCTTTGATCTGTCGGTATCTTATTTTATGTCATTCAAATTTGCAAAGAATCGATGTTCAAGCCCTCCGAGTAGTTTTATTATATCGAATTCCATGTGACAGTAAACCTTATTTGCACAACGTATTGAAAAAGTCTGCGCACAGAGCCAGCTAGTTTTTAGATTCAAGTTAAAAACTGACTGTTGCATTAGTTCATCAGAGATATCTGAACCACAAACTCAATAAATTCATCACGGAGTACTTTATCCATTTAATTGGATTAGCATTATTTTCAGGAACGTTATATTATTCGGGTCGAACCGTTCTTCGACATAATCAAAATATCGGAGAATAGACTCCTGCATATTATGAATTTGTTATCATTAGGCTCCCGCTAATTAACTGAAACACTATTCAACCCCGAGGCGATACTAATTGGAAATCCCATCGTTGACTCGCATGTTTATTTTGCACATGACTGCTCGTAATGTCAGGGCGGGTGCAATACGCATTAGTGGCATGGGAATCTGTAATTCTTTAGCTGATTTTGTAATTAACAATACATTCCTGATGAATTTGACATTTTATTACGCACCGCTGAACAAGATATGAGCTTATTAATTGATTAAATTAATATAGAAATTGGAAATATTATGAGATATATTTAACTATTCCCAATTAGATTAATTTATATCTAATGTTAGCTATCCCTGCATTACTTTTCAAGCATTAAATAACTACTTTGCCAGGAAATGTGAATATGGATGATATTCCTAGTATACATGCTATTTAATGTTCATACTTAACAAGACTTGCCAAATATGTACACAACATTGATAAGCAATGACAAGGAACACTCAACAGAATAATAAAATGTGATATTATTTTGTTTTTAATTCTTTACGAATAGTATAAGATACTATATTATTCTAGTCAATCTTGCGAGTTACTGCTAATAACCTTCTCAAGCTTTAAAACTAGTATCTGATATTGTTTGATACATGTGTATGCAAATATTTCCCTTTTAAAAATCAATGCATGTATATTTTATTAATATGATGCCAGTATATTCGCACATAAACCACTACTAGTTAATACAGAAATCATTACTTACCGCAACTGCGACGTTTAGTATTGATCTAATATCCGCTTATTTATTCAGGGGCATATTTATGATTTTTGTCCAACTAGCAACTAGTGCTAGCACATGACGTTCAGTATAATAAACACGAATAAATCGTCCCAATAACCCATCAATTATTTACCTCAAATCACAATAGAACATCAAAAGCACTAGATATACAACACACTTCCCGTGTGTGCTGCCACATCAGTAATTCTCTATTATTCTGGCATCACATACCACATGTTATTGCTCACCTCAGCCCCCTCACGCCACCATACCTTCCACTGTCCTTTGCTGTCACACCTGAAATAGAATCATACATACTAAACAGAAATACACAGAAACATACTTTTTTACAATAAAGGATTTTAGTAAATATATAAATAATTGTATGAAGAGATATCTATATATCATCCACATACTTCTTCCAAAATTAAGTCTTAATTAGTAAATACTACTGTTTTAGTAAAAAGTAATACTAGCGAAGAAGTTAAATGTACATTACTAACCCCAACGTTGTTGTCGCCGCCTCAAACCTCCCGCAAGCCTCGGCAAAGATTTAGCCATGTCCTCTACACATACCTTTGAAAAGAAGAACATAATTTATGTACACGATAGGATTCTCTGGAAATTAAAGTAGTCGGTTTGCACATTTCCAACTAAATGCTGGTTGATTTTTAAAAACAAGCCAACATATTGTTATTCTAAGCGCTTGCCGTTAATTTCTAAGATATTATTACTTCGGGAAAGATAAATGGCGTCTATGAAGGTAACATTGGGTTTCTAAACCCCAAGGATTAATAATATATTATGTTACCACATCATAAAATGATATCATATATGTAAAGCATGCAAAAGGTTACAAGTTTATCAATGTCGAAACTTGCACTGTTTAATCGATATTCTCTCAAGAATTGACAAACTTTCTCCATCACCGGCACAATAAAAGAAAGCCTACGGCACATATTTTGTGGTTGAACAAAAATTGAGTCCGGTAGTATTAATGAGTTATTGGCTTGTCATAGAGGAATTGGAAGCCAAGGGGATTCACAGTAGAAAATTAACTAGAAGAACCTAATTAAGTGATAACGGGACAACAGGAGCACAGGAAAGTTTAATGCAGATATAGACACACAAGCAGCAGTATATCGTCTAGGCCAAAAAGTACGAAAGCAAGACCACTACTAGCCCAGCACAAAGACTCCTCTCAAATGGAACAGCTTGTAAGCTCGTACGGAAGAGCACCTCTAAAGCACCCAGATTCTTTTTTGACGACGATATGTAACGGTAATGATAGAAGAAAGTGCGAACATTATATATGATATGTTTTAGATGATGAATTACCTGCGGAATTTGGTTTGGATTATCAGTATGCTATAAACGATAACACGTTCAAAACAAAACCAGCCATTATTATAGCAGTAAGATGCAGGTTTAGAAAGGAATATGGTAGAAGATATGTGCAAATGTCATGGAAAGAGCAGTGAAACCGGCCATAAAATCCATAGAGAATCATAATCTACAGTAAGAGTATGAGGAAGTGTGTAGTATAACTATGTTGCATTCAACGAATATGCCAGAAACACAATACAGAGATTTGAAGAGGCAACAAGAATCAAATCAGATCATTTACAGGAATTAAAAGAAACTCAAAAAATGTATGGCGAAATTGAAAAGGTTACGGGACAGGCAAGAGGAAAACATAATATTTCGAATCATGTATGGATATATGCTACAGAGATATTTTGAATAATCTGTGGAATGGAAGAAGTCTTCCATTGCCGTAATCGCAAGTTAGTCCAAACTACTACATATCCTGCGCCTACTACATACACCCTGCTGGATAACTAACAGTTCTGAATAAAGAGGTGGCAGTAGATATGAGAAGGGAAAGCGAGGAATTAATACATGAAAAAGGGGAAATGAAAGCAGAGATGAATGAATGAAAATCATGAAAAGGATTGGAAAGAACTGATGGAAAGCGAAGGTAAGAAACAGGGCGGAAACGAGAATGGGCAGAGTCACGAGAGAGAGGAGAGGCCGTACCAACATGGGTGCGGGTAGTACAGAATAAAGTGGCGATCATGACAAGAGAGGAGGAAATGAAGGAAATGACAGAAGAAAAAACGTGGTTATAGTTATACCAGTTGGTATAAAAGGGAAAGTGAAAGCTCTTCTGTTTAGCCTGAAAGTGGCACTCGGGGTGAAAAGAAAAAGGGAGCTAGGAAGCGGAAGTGGCAAAGTGCTGGTGAGGTTGCATGTGATAAATAGATGAAAAGAAGGGGACAGCGGACTGGGAGAATAAGAACACGTCTTATGGCCGTATCGTATCGTTCATCGATTATGTGTTGGTTAAAGCAATTGGACTGGAGCAGTGGTTCAATTCCACGTAGAGAGTGCGGGTTTATTAAATCATAGATCATATGCCAGACTAAGTTGTGGCGAGATGTGGGAAGAGAAAGATGAAGGAGAAGCGGTAGCCGAGATTTGGATAGAGTGCACCAGACATGAAAATATTTGAGGAGAAGGTAAAGAACTTGAAGTAAGAATAAGTGTATTCGGTACGGCATTTGGACGAAATCAAGATCGGAACATGGGACTAATAAACGTATGGAAAAATACAACGACCACCATTCTACTGGTGATGCATCAAAAAGAAACTAATGAAAACCTGCATATTATTAAATGAAAGAAGAGATATACATCAACACGATATACAATGAATATATATATATATATATATATATATATATATATATATATATATATATAAACATAATAAGATGATCCTTATAAGATCCAGAAACATTCACAATGTTCTTCAAGAAATGGAACGACTTGTAAAGTAGACGTAATGGAACTCAGTGAAACTAGCTCGCCTGACGCAGGTGACGAGTTGACCAAGCAAAAATATACGACCCACAACATCAAAACGCAGTAGCGATAGTTGTACACAATAACTTCAATCAGACCATAACCAACTTCATACTTCATCTAATACAGGTGTATGCCTTCACGACCGATACAGTCATGCCAAAATCAGGACATCGCACATGCCATTTACAAGCTGCATGAAAGAGGATTACACGAATATCACCAGCGGATAAAGTTAACAATATTGGGAGAACCCTGATGGACTATGTATTAATAAACAAGCGATACCAGAATGTCAAAACCTACCCGGGTTCAGATGCAGGGACAGACCGAAAAGACAACCGAAAATAACAGAAAGCAGCTGAAAATTGCGCACCTAACCAGAAACCAAAAATACAACTACCAGAAGGAATAAATGAGGAATTAAACATAATCAACTTAAACCTGAACAGTCATGCAGAGAAAAATGGGAAGCACTCAAAACTACAATAATGGCACATGACAAGAAAGACACCAAAGAAAAATTATAATAATTGTGAAGAAAAATACAAACAATACATGATTACTTCAAACTACATATAACGATTAAGGCAGTAGTGGGTATAAAAAGACAAACAAAAGTAACTTTCTACTAGACAAAGACGGCAAAATAATCTCAGGCAACAAGAGGAATGTAGAAAGATAGAATGAGTATATTCAAGAATTGTTTGAGGATGAAAGACTACAGGAATCAATGGACGAAGATACAGATAGACCCAAATATAACAAGAACAAATTAACCATGAATTTATGAATTTATAATAAAACACCGGAATCATTCCTAGAAAATGGGTCAAGTCAACATTCATTACACTACTTAAGAAAACGAATGCAAATGCCAACCAGTATATTTTTACATCCTAACAAAGCTTTCCATAAGATCTGCCATAATCACTCAGCTACTGAGAGATAAAATCCGGAATGCTATCAGGATAATAAATACCTCTACTTTAAACAGACCGCAAGGTACACGTAGGAAATGAATTTTCAGAAAAAGTGAATAGTGAGGAATAAAGCTGGGATGAGTACACAAAGGTACAACAATAACAACGAGAAAATATATGGATTACGTGGAAAAAGTGTGAAAAACAAGTACTTAGGAACAATAATCAACAAGAACCATGAGTATACGAAAGAATTGAGATCAAGAATTGGAGAAGCTAGAACCTTATTCAACAACAAAATGAGGAACATGCTATGCAGTACGCTACTAAGTTTACTTAAAATCAGAATGTTTAAATGTTACATTCATTCATATGGATGGAAGCTTGGACAGTTACGAGAAATGACAATGATAGGATTGAAGCATTCGAGATGTGGGCTTATAGAAGAAAATAAGCTGGCTAAGCAGAACAACAAACAGGGAACTGATTGGAAAAGGAGAAAGGAGTCCTAATTACAAGAAAAATCAGAAAACACCAATACCTGGGCCAAGTAGTCCGGAGAGGAGATAAATATACACTTTTACAAACTATCATACTAGGGAAGATACAGGGAAAAAGAACTAATAGGAAGAAAACGTATTTTCTGGTTGATTAATCTAAGGCATTGATTTAACAGTAGTTTAATAGACTTATTTAGAGACGTAACATCAGGAATATTGCCATGGTGAGAGTCAACCGTCTTAAACCTTCTCATGAGAGGAGATAAATTGAAAGAAGCAACAAATATGCTATAAAAATTACGTACCGGCAACCTTTCCCGCAAAGAATTGTTCCCAGTAGCAATGGTCACTGTAACACTTCCGCCTTTTAGCTAGTCTCCTAGACCTGCGCACTGGCTCCTTGTCGTCGTTGGCCTCGGTGTCTAGATTTTGTATACCAATAAGAATGTATTAGTTATTAGTAGTCAATACTAATTGTGATAAATATCATTATAGGGTAATGAACTATGAAAATTTAAAGAATTTAATGCAATGCAATGCAATTATGTACACCGGCCACATTTCGCAAAAGTTGCAAAAAAGCCAAGCCAAGTGAAAAAAATTCGCAGCATATATTCCATTACTGGGTCTTTAATTATTTACGAAATATTCATGATAAAATGAAATAATATGTTGTGACCAGTGTAATTAAAGAAGAATTGTTTTTGAAGAAAATGCAATTTCACTAAATCAAAAGAAAAGTAAAAGTAAGTATCTGATTTGATCAGAGTTCATTGCTTTATCATACAAAGGATTGCAATGATGCAAACAAATCTAATTTGCCGAAATCCTTTGGTTGTCTGTAACAATTTTTTTCTCCACTTTTGCGGAAAAACAAACTGCTTATTTTCAAATCAAATTTTGGCTATTACGGTGTTTGCAAAATGTTTATTAATTATTTCGTATAATCTATTCAGAATGAATAAATGAATGTGACACTAACTAATACTTTGTCAATTTTTCAAGAAATACAGTCGATTCAGGTATAGTCCTTTTTTGATAAATATATCGATAGTAAACTAACAATTCAGCATTATAAATGTATACATATGTTTACTTTCATAAAAAAAACAGAAGTTGCTCAATTTTAATAAAAAAATCACAAAATGTTTATTGTGATATAATAAACAAATGATTAACAAATGAAAGCAAAACAAAATAATAAGTTGCTTCGTGAATCCGCAGCCTATAATGCTGCAAGTCGTTTGGTTGGTGTGGTAAATCAGTTCCCAATGGGTTACATATCTGACGACCGAGCAGGCCGTGGGTAAAGAACAATGTTAGCTTCCTAAAAACGTCATGTTTTGTTAATTTTTTTAAAATCGATTAATAATCTGCTCCATTCCACTTCAAATCTTCGCTTGTTGCTTGTCTTCTTGTCTTCGAAAATATCATCAATTTGGACTTTATTAATATTATTTTCTTAGATATTACTCAATGCTTACAAGCAGTTCAGCTCCTTTTGCTAGTATTACTACATCATCTGCATATGATAATGTCCAAAGTTTGTACCCTTCGACAACCACTGCCATTATAATGCTTTCCCCTTTCTTCTCTAGAATTGTCTCTTTCCTTAATTCATACATTTTCTTTAGCTTTTTAAGTTTAGATAATCTCTTAGATCTGCTTCTCCGATTTACTAACTTCTTAGGATTCTATTTGTGTTTTTTTTTTCTTTTCTTTCCGACATTTTTGATCCCCTATTTCTAGTTTTTTGTTGCTCTATAGAAACAAATCACTTATTTTGTGAAAGGCCTATTTTACCTCAGTAATTCTTAATATTACTCAATGGCTGTCACTGTCCATTGGTTTATCTCTTTTTGTTTATGTTGTTTTCGGTCTTAATTTATACTATTAGAGGTGGTCTAATTATATTCTGTCTCTCTCCCACACTGAAGTATGTACTCCTGTCTACCGCAGTTGCTTCCTCTCGGTCTATGTATGTAAATTCTCCTTTTTGATCTCTTTCCTTATTTCCGTTCAGAATGCACCTACCATTTTCTTCCACCATGTTGATGAATTTCTTTATTTATTATTGTGTTTTTTGACTTGCTCTTTGTTTCTTCTTCTTTCTATCTGACCAAATTTCTTATATCTCCTATCCTTGCGTTTAAATCGCCTATAGCCAATCCTCTTTCTTGAAAACCTTGGGTTTTTCATATAGCTCATTTGCTATTTCTTTTATTATATTGTTGCTATATATGTTCCATCTCTTGTTATTTATTTGTATATTGATTTGTATCTTGCTAATATGTTATTCCTCCCACAACGGCTCAAAAAATAACCGTTTATGCCCATTATTCTTCCCCCTTTCGGTCTTCATTTTTTGTACGTTTTTCGTCGAAACTTGAATTTCCATGTATATTGTTTTTGATTGCGGCAACGTTAACAAAAACGCGTATGTATCTGTTTTGTTTCTTGTGATATTGTAAGTTGCTTGTATGCTACTTTCTGTTTTAGTGGTATCATCGTCAATATAGATTGGTTTTCCTGCTAGTTGATTCATTTTCTGCAACACTATCCTTTTTCTGCCCAGCTTTTTAGTAGTACTGAAATTGGAATCGCTTTTCCTTCTTGTTTCTTTCCGATAACGTATGCCTCCTTAATGTCTACTTTTATGCTCATTTCGGTGTCTATTTGAATCTATAAGTTTCCCGCCATATAGATAATACTTTCAATGGAATGAAGTAGTGTACAATTCTTTCAGATCTCTGACACGCATCCATTTGGCGCAACAGCGGGTGGTATTGGAATTTTCACAGATACTTGCCACTTTTAACATTTATCTTGACATTATATTGGTTTATCTTTAATTTAGAGTAAACTTGCATTAGAACTTTTTATTTAGATAATTGATTATCTAATAGGATCTATTGTGGTATTTTTCCGAGACAATTTTGGGACTGGTAATTTTCGATGATAATAAATTGTCTGTCATATTGATTATAACTATGTTTAATATTATCAACAACTTGTTACATTTAAAATTTCACAGCAATAACGTTCACAGTTAACTTTCTCATAATCTAATATTCCTAATATTTATTGTTGCAAAATAAGTTCAATTTCGGACGGTCAATGTTTAAAAAGGTAATGAATCATATTTATTTTCTTGCATTAATTAGAGTGTGGCAATAAAACAACTTAATATTTTGTTAATTTTGAGGTATCCTTACTATTTTAATTGTGTATTATTATATAAATTGATTGAATTTCTTATTCATGTAATTGATACCAAACACAACCTTGTGACAACACGTAATTTTTTATAAGTTTTATAAACTTGTCAAGTGTTGTATCTTTTCCATTATATACACTATATTTTACAATGGAATAACGTGCTATACATAAATATTGAAAATATTTAGTGCCCTTTATATAAATTGCAAATTTATGGGGGGAAAAGTCCAGTTAAGTTCTAGATAAGAATAGCGGCGACATATCGATACTATCATAAACAATTTAAAATAGGGAGTTATTACTACTAATAATGTTTTCAATATGATCCATAAAAATATCGGTTTGGAATGGGCTCAATTCCCCATTCTGTTTGCTCCGTACAAAGATTTAACATATTAATAATTCCCCGTGTAATGACCGGATTTCTGCCTTCTGAAATACTGGCAATCCTCAATGATATTTACTACCTCTCGGGGCGATATACAGGGGTGACATAAAATGACACCAAGCTTCTAAATAATTCCTAACTGTTGGGTATAGTGTAATATAATATTAATTTATTTGAAATCCGAAATCGATGGAAAATAGTTAAACCCAAAGTAATTCTTTCAAACCCAACTCTATTTTTTTTCTACTTATACTCACAACTTTAAACATAAATTACATAACACAATATGCGACATATACATAATATAATAAATATTATGAATACATTTTGAATTTTCTAAGTTTACCGACTAAGTGAAAAGAAAAATAAATAACACATCAAAACTATCTAGTGAGTGCATACCTGATTTTTTTATTGTTTAATTAGATAACTAAATAAAAATTCCAGGATTTCAGCCTCCACTATCATTATGCATCATTGGCAATAACTTTTTAATGGATAAACAGTATAAACCTAGTGCCATTACATTTACTATAGTAATGAAAATGGACAGTAGAACATTGATTCAATTTTTAAATAATCTATACATTGTACAAGTATTATTTTAATTATGTGAAATATTTCAAAATTATTTTTAATTAAATACATGTTAGTTTATCCTGAAACCGACGTAGGTACTCCTTCACTAATTATCAATATTTCTCCCCTTATTTATGTTAACCAGGAGAGAGAGAGAAAATAATGTTTATTTTTAATGAGGAGATTTATATAAAAGCGTTCAATTATGCATACACGTCTAGAAATGTCTAATGAAGCTGGTAAATCAAGATATATAAATATAGAAAATATATTTACTAGGCAATTTAGTTATAATTAAACCGTTGATGTTAGTAATCGATGAGGCAATTACAATTAATTTTATAAAATATAAATCATTTTTTAAGACGTTTTATTAAATGTCATAAATATAAATTTTATTTAAAAAAAGTTAAAAGCTCTGAAACACCATATTATGCGCAAATTGGTTATTGATCATTTCTAAGCATAATCAATGCAATTTCAGTCTAATAGCTGTGGGGAACATATTGAAAAACACAATTAATGTTGTAAGAATTGTGTGTTGTATGCAACGAAAATTATTAAGTCACAAAAATCATTTTAAATATATAATTGCTCGCTACACATCAATGAACAATTTCATAAAAAATATTTTTTTGCGCAATGACGACTTTCCCAATAAATGAATTAATATTAAATTAGAATTTAAACTTCCATTTTTTTTTTATAAAATATTATCATTACAATTTTTATCATGCATCATTGGTATTTTTTTCTGGAATGTAGTTTGAGAAAAATTTATAATTCTGTCTTTATATTAATTTGTCCGGAAAGTCATCAATATAAAAGCGAGCACACACACGCACTTCTATGCGATGTTTACTTATCCTCACAACTTCGTCATCTACAAAGCTTATACATTTACACATTCAATACGTAGCAAAAATATCTAACGTGGGCACGACTTTCCGAATTAAATTGATATTATTGACAATATTGGACAACATTGACAATATTTGACTATAGTTGACAATATTTGAAATTTCTACATATCCTCACATTTTTTTCATTTACAAAGTTAGTATATTTTACTGGTACATTTCTATAATAACTCACCTAAGTCTTGCGACCCCCCGGGTTGGGGTGTTGGGGTTCGGCTTGGTCCTAAATATTTCAAAACAAAATATACATTAATATTTGCGTTCGTGGAATTCAAATTGACAGGAAAGTGAGTTTTGCTGGGAAACACTTTTATAATACTAATATATTTATTAATAATAACTTATTTGTAATAGTTTCACGCACGCGCGCGCAAGAAACTCATTAATTCAACGTTTTTCTATATATCCTAACATTTTTTTCATTTACAAAGTTAGTATATTTTACTGGTACATTTCTATAATAACTCACCTAAGTCTTGCGACCCCCCGGGTTGAGGTGTTGGGGTTCGGCTTGGTCCTAAATATTTCAAAACAAAATATACATTAATTACGTAATGCATTTATAAATCAATGGAATTAGCAAAAGATATATTTGACAATCTTTTACTATATTTGACAATATTTTTGTCTTTTCGTTTAATGTTCATTCGTTTGTGCGTACTTAAATTATAAATTGTAAGTAAAATTAATCTATTAAGCAACCCCACAGATTTTTTCCGTGCTTATTTGCGTTTGTGGATTTCAAATTGGCAGGAAAGTGACTTTGCTGGGAAACACTTTTATAATACTAATATATTTATCAATGATAACTTATTTGTAATAGTTTCACGCACGCTCGCCCAAGAAACTCATTAATTCAACTTTTTTCTATATATCCTCACATTTTTTTCATTTACAAAGTTAGTATATTTTACTGGTACATTTCTATAATAACTCACCTAAGTCTTGCGACCCCCCGGGTTGAGGTGTTGGGGTTCGGCTTGGTCCTAAATATTTCAAAACAAAATATACATTAATTACGTAACTGAGGCGGTATCTGCACACACGTGCTAAATTCTAAACAAAATATGAAAGTTTAAAAAAATATTTTGGGAGGTATTTTATCAAAAATTGCAATGTGTTTTATTGCAAATATTGTTCATTGACAGCTAACAAAATTAACTTTAATTTGTTTTTTCTTGTTATGACTACCAAGACATGAGTAAAGAATTGTAGAAACAATTTTTTTTTTCACACTACGTTTAACAAGGCACAGAGAGAAAAAAACCGCCGCGTGAACTTGCACCGCTGCACTGTCTTTCTCCGGGCATTTGTAACTCAATCGAATAAGCAAAAGAAAAATGTTTTTTGTAAAATTGTTTTTTTGCGCGCTTATTTGCATTCGTGGAATTCAAATTGACAGGAAAGTGACTTTTGCTGGGAAACACTTTTATAATACTAATATATTTATTAATAATAACTTATTTGTAATAGTTTCACGCACGCACGCGCAAGAAACTCATTAATTCAACGTTTTTCTATATATCCTAACATTTTTTTCATTTACAAAGTTAGTATATTTTACTGGTAAATTTCTATAATAACTCACCTAAGTCTTGCGAACCCCCCGGTTGGGGCGATTGGGTTCGGCTTGCTTCTAAATATTTCAAAACAAAATATACATTAATTACGTAACTGCGGCGGTATCTGCACACACGTGTTAAATTCTAAACAAAATATGAAAGTTTAAAAAAAAATCTTGGGAGGTATTTTATGAAAAATTGCAATTGGTTTTATTGCAAATATTGTTCATTAACAGCTAACAAAATTAACTTTAATCTGTTTTTTCTTGTTATGACTACCAAGTCATGAGTAAAGAATTGTAGATAAAATCTTTTTTTTTTGCACACTACGTTCAACAAGGCACCGAGAAAAAAACCGCCGCGTGAACTCACCACGTTGCTGCCGGAATTATTGAAATGCAACATGGAACCTTCGACCGCCGCGTGAACTTGCACCGCTGTCTTTCTCAGGGCATTTGTAACTCAATGGAATAAGCAAAAGAAAAATGTTTATTGTAAAATTGTTCATTCACGTGTTGCATTCAATTCCCGCTGAAAGGGCACCTATTTCTTATAATACTAATAGTGGTTTACAAAATGTTTCCCAGGGCTATCAAAACTAAAGTTGAATTGATTATCAATTATCAATTTGCGCATACATTTCATATTTAAAAAAAAATAATATATTTATATTTTTAAGTAAACCTCTAAACTATTTCAAGTGTTTTGCATGACAAAAATTAATTTACTAGGGACCAGGTCAAAAAATTAATAACGATAAATAATTTTTTTGTGGACTCTCTATTTATCCTTTTCCCATTTTGTAGTTACTCTTATTAACACTAATGATTCCGGAAAATTACAAGCCGCTGCTTCTTTTACTAATTTTCTATGACGTTTTAGTTATAAACATAAATTAGATTTAAAAAAAGTTAAAAACTCGAAAATGCCAGGTTATGCGCAAATTGGTTGTTGATCATTTCTAAACATAATCAATGCAATTTCAGTCTTAATAGCAGTGGGGAACAGGTTGAAAAACATAACTAGTATTATAGGAAGTGTGTGTGTTGTTTGCAGCGAAAATTATTAAGTAACACAAAACATTTGAAATATATAAATTGTTCGCTACACATGAATGAACAATTTCATAAAAAAGATTTTTTTGCTTGATCGACGACTTTCTAATAAATGAATTAATATTAAATTAGAATTTAAACTTTATTTTTTTATAAAATATCATTATCACAACTTATTATTCTTTTGTACGGAGTACACTACACGACAATTAATTAAATATTATATCAGATCTTAAAATATTTCTCAAAAACCGTTTAGTTAGTAAATTTTACTAGTACATTTCAATAATAACTCACCTTCGTCTCTCGCAGCGGCTTCCACATTTCTCCGCAGCGCTAAATATTTCAAAACATAATATACATTAATTACGTAAATGCGGCGGTAACTGCACCCACGCACGAATAAAACACGCACACACGCGCATACGCACACACACATATATACACATACGCACACACACACATATATACACAAACTCACACACATATACACAAACTCACACACATACACAAACTCACACATATACACAAACTCACACATATACACACACTCACACATATACACAAACTCACACATATACACAAACTTACACATATACACAAGCTCACACATATACACAAACTCAGGCATATACACAAACTCACACAAAACATTTTCTGCAATTGTTAGCAAATAACATGTTTATTATAATAACTCACCTCTAAGTTGGGCGGCATCCGCCATAAGTGGATATGGCCTGCTGAGGTCAATATCTTAAACAAAATACATTAATTATGTAACTGCATGCAAGCATACACATATGCACGCATATGGGCCCACGCACATGAGCACAAGAACACACGCAGCCACACACATATGCACACACAAATCGCCTCCTATAAATAATACTCCTTAACGTGAAGTTTTTCAGTTAGCTCATCTGCTACCTCATTTATTTTATTGTTGCTATATATGGTTTCCCATTTTCTTGTTATTTATTTCTATGTTGATAACCAGTATCTTTTGCTGATATGTTATTCATTTTTTTCACCCGTTCTTTTTTGTGCGTTTGCAGTCAACTTGCATTTCCATTTATTCTTTTTTGGCATGTCTTCCTTAATATTCTTCCAGATTTTCTCATTGATCCATGTTTCAGTAAGTCCTAGTATACTTTGAAGTTATCTAAGTAGACGAGGCGTACATAAAGGCCATAATAGATGGCATTAGAGATAATTGGAACTTCCAGTGCCAGTGTGGCAATAACAGAAAAAAAATCAATAATATTTAATAATTAGGGATTTACTGAGGAGAGTACTATATGCAACAACTTTAATAGTTACTGTATAGATAGCATTAATGATATTATTAAAGCCGCTGATGCAGAGGACAAGGACACTCGTAATATCGAAGTTGTCATTAATAAAGAAATGAGCGAATTCACAAAAACGTTTGAATACGAGTTCGAGATAATAGTAAAAAATAATATAAACCAAAGACTTATGTTTCTATCTTTGTTATTCATGTTTATACTTATAAAGGGCCTTTTAAATATGGCGGTAGTACCATATTTAAAAGACAAAATATGTTATGTAAGAGATATACACAATTATAATACCAGAGCAGCAAACAAGTTGCATATAAAATGTTAAAAAAATAACAACATGAAGGTCAATTTTCAAGATGGTTTCATAGAATTTAATAAACAGCCCATTAAAATTAAAAATGCTGATACTCCCTCCCCCTTCTCTAATTGTTGCCATTGTTTCTCTAGTTTTCCGGTTATACCGCTATTTTTGTATCAATCTTCCGCTATCCATATTTGACCCTAACTCACTTTTGTCGTCCTTCGCTTCTTTTCTTTTTCGCTAGGTGTCTTAATTTTGGTTGTATGATCCTTTCTGTTTTAGTGAGATCATCGTCAATATAGATTGGGTTTACTGCAAGTTTATTCTCTTTCTGCCACACTATCCTTTTCACTCTCCAGCTTTTTAGTTGTACTATTGGCCTTGCTTTCCCTCTTGTGTCTTTCCGGTAACGTATGTCTCCTAAAAGTCTACAGTTATGCTCATTTCATTTTCTATTTGAAACAACCTATAAGTTTCTCGCCATAGATGGTATTAGTATTTTCTTGGATATTTTCCACTTTTAACATTTATTTTGCCATTATATCAGTAGAGTAAAATTGTCTTTAATTGACTTTTTATTTAGTAAATTGAGTATCTAATATGCTCTAGTTTGAGTCCTTAGCACAATCTATTATTTATTGTCTCCCACTATGGACAGATTTTTTCTTTGGAATTAAAATAGATTTACTATCTAAAGATTCCAAAATCGATTTTATCGGGAAAGCTTACATTTCGTCTTCTACAACAATAGTTGCATTTAAAGTAATTACAAAATAACTAGATTACGATTCGAGGACTGTGGTATTTTTCCGAAACAATTTTGGCACTGTTAATTTTTTTAGTCATAAATTGTCTCATATTGGTTATAATGATATTATAAACAACTAGTTCAACAACTTTTCAATTTCTTTTCTGCACTTTCTCACAATCTACAATTCCTAATATTTATTTTTAAACAAAATAAGTTCAATTTCTGACGTTCGAAGATTAAAAATTTATTTTTTTAGCATTATTTAGAGTGTAGTAATAAACAACTTTATATTTTGTTATGGTTTGAGGTATTCTTACTGTTTCAACCTATTATTATATAAATGGATTCATTTCTTCTTTATGTACATGATACAAATACAACCTTGTGTCAAAATATAAATGTTTATAAGTTTTATAAATTTGCCAAGTGCTGTATGTCTTCCGTTATATACACAATATTTACAATCGAATAAAATACTATACAGTTGACGATCCCAATGTTGACGCAGAGGACGGTACTTTTGGCATTTTTACCGAAATTTGTCACCGTCACTATGATTCGTCTTGTGGCGGGTTTGTCTTTTGATTCATAGTAACATTTAATTAGGATTTTTTATTTAGCTAAAAATTGTCTATCTAATATTCTAAAGTTTCATTTGATTAGAAAATTAAATTTAAAAATATTATTCTGGAGCATAACAATATACTCAACTATACATTTAGACTCAAAAAGGGCGATCTACATTAATTTTGTTTTTAGACATATCATTAATTTGCCCATTATATCTTATCAGTAGTAGATGATTTTAATTTTGTTTTCACCAACTCATTAGACAATAATGTGCCTCTAATATTTAAATGTTTATTATTATTCCCAACATTTCTAACCATATAGTTATGAATATCCAAACAAGTACTATTCCCCTAATTATTTTGAGCAGTGTATGTTTTACTGCTGTTTTTTATGTACAAAAAAGTCGAAAGGATTCGGTTTACAAATCACACGTGATTGTTAACATAAAAGTTAATTAAAATTTAAATAGGCATTTAAAATGTTATAATCTACAAATTATTTTAAAATTTAAGTTTGTACTGCCCATTAATATTATCATTAATAGTAATTATAATAGCATTACCATTAGCATTACTTATACTTAAAATAATTGATTATACATACAAATACCGCTGATTGTAATTCATTACTTTTGTAATCATTATAGCTCGCTTTGATTGATGATGCTCTAGATCTTAGCAAAGTAATGGGCATCATATGCCAGCAATGCGTGCACGTTGTATTTTATTTTCCCGTTATTGTAATTAGCGGTCGAGATTAAATTAACATAAAGAGATGTATTCTGATACAGAAGATGAATAATGTTGATTACCACCGAAATAACAATGATATAGGTATATAAAAATCTGTTAAGATGTTTCGGGATCATGGTTTTGCAATCCCTACTTTATATCATTATTAAGAATATTAAAGGTAGCTGAAGCAAGAAATTGTGATTAAGATTTTATTAAATACAATAATATAATTGGCATGGTTTTACATATTTACCGCTACAATGTAAATTAAAAATACATGTATGGCATCCATATTTCATCAATTAGAAAATAATGTGTATATTGCAGAAATAATTTGAATGAATATTTAACATTTATGTTAACACTATACCACTATATTTACTTCAAATTATTTTCTCGTAATGACGTATCATGCAATGACTTGAAAATATAACTGGACTTGCGTTTATTTAGGCTGTGAAAATCGCTTCGAGACTACTTACACTTGATCGCAAATAATGACGGTGATATTGTTTTATTTTAATTTAGTAACATATTACATTTAGGTAAGATGATTTTTTAATACATAATACTTTATTTGAAATGTAATTTAATTTTTATTTTGAATATTAAATCCATATTCTGTGAGTAGGTTTTGGTAGTTTTGTACAGTGTTATTATTTTTTTGTTTTATATTTATGATAAAATCTCCTAGTATATGTGTTTCCTTTGTTTGAAGTATGTATTTCTTTAAGGCTGCGCTAGTCGCGCGAATTCCGAGCGTGAATAGCGTGAACATATTTCGCGCTGATAAATGCGGTGGGAATAAGAAAATAAACATTCAACCAGATTGGGCCAGCAAAATATTACGCAGCGGCTACGAGAATAATAGAATCGTCGTATTCATTTATGGTTCAGTCGAATTAGCTTCATATAGCTTGAAAACTTGAAAAAATCCTACTTGATATTTTTTGTACACTACTGTCGGGAAGGTTAACTGGAA
This sequence comes from Lordithon lunulatus, assembly GCA_963942505.1. Classification (NCBI taxonomy): domain Eukaryota; kingdom Metazoa; phylum Arthropoda; class Insecta; order Coleoptera; family Staphylinidae; genus Lordithon; species Lordithon lunulatus. The sequence goes on along the minus strand of OZ012674.1, from coordinate 23,538,187 downwards.
TAATAATATCGAAAAATTATTACGAAAGAAGTTGTGCTAAATTGGCAAATTGCAATAAAGTGCTAAAATTTAATGTTTTTGCTTTTTTCTACTAAACATTAAAATTGCAGGAGCAAACAGCGTATTGTAGACAATTTAATTACCTATAATTTAAGCTGACTAACGTTAAATTTCGATCAATTGCTAATTAAAAAATATGAGCAAGAAAGGCAACGCAATGCCAAATATGTGTACACGATTTTATAATTTTAGATCTAATATTTTTTGCATGGTGTATTTCTTAATTAATTTCCTTAATATTTTTGCCCAACATGTTGTAATATCTAAAATTTCATTAAAAAAAGTGAATCTCGCGGGTGTAGGTTCTTACTAGGCTTAGGGTATAAACAAAAGGAGAAACCATGTTTTGCAAAAAAGTTAAGGAAATTAATTAGATAAAAAATTGTGAAATCTTACACAAATATTTGGCATTGAGTGGCACTCCCTTCCAATGTATTTTCATCACGATTCTATCAATAATAATGCAGAATTTAAAAAAATGTACTTTTTCGTATCTCTCATTTATTTATCCATCAACAATTTATCGTAATTTAACGTTACTCAGCTTAAATTATAGGTAATTTTATTGCCTACAATATACATTAACTGTTGCTCCTACAAGAGGTCTAGTTCTGGATAGTCTCGATAGTTGGCTGGAGGGTAGCATAGCTACAGTACTCAAAATGCGCCCATTGTGAAACCTTCCTTTAAGGCTAAATATTTGAATCGAATTTAAATGTGTTTCATATGGTTTAGTTGAGCGAAAGGCCATGTGAACGACGAGCATATTTAGCTGCATTGCGATACAATGGAGGAGTTGGATGGCATGCGTCTTCATTCAAAAAAGTTATGGATTGAAGTCCTGGTGTTAATTTAAAAACGTATATAACCCGAAAACAACAAAGTGCTGCATCGAGAAAATTGAGGCTACAATAAGATTCCCTAAAGATCAGCAGGAACAGAAAAACGAATGATTAAAAAAAACCTCAAAAAATACAGATTATGGACCTTTTGCTGCAGAGCCCGTATTGGACGAAATCAACTTCGAACAACATTGTATTCGAAAACTAGATTCTATTAAAGTAAGGTCGAATACATTTTAAATGAGTATTTACTCTTTTGAAGTATATATATATATGTATATATATATATATATATATATATATATATATAATTTAATTATTGGTTTCGAAAAATGAAATAATTTAAATGGCAGAAAATACGGTTGGCCAATTCAGCAATAATGTTCTGTCTCAAAGACAACACAGGCTAACAGCATCCTTATTTGCATCTATTTGCAAAAAGGGAGAAAAAACTCCGTGCCACAGTTTTGTTAAATAAATATTATACCCATTACTATTGGCCGGAGTGAAGATATCCATTTTCTATAATTCGGGGTCGCAACGCGGATTATGATTCTCCAGTAGTGGAGCATTAAAAAAATTTGATTTTTGGTACAATTGTTTACACATGTCTTGGTAACCATAATATAAGAGTAAAACAAAATTAAGTTGATTTAGTTAGTTGTTATTGAATAAAATTTTCAAGAAAACATTTTGTAATTTTTAGCAGCTTAGCCTACGAAGATTTTATTCAAAATGTTCATGTTTTGTTTAGAATTTAATAGTAATCATCAAACATATTTTTTTAAAGTTGCGGTGGCCTTAGTTTTTTTTTAATTAATTTTGAACCTAAACTTGTTAGTATACGGCGTGCTAAAATCGATTAGAACCTAAGGAATGTGTTTATATTTTCTGTAATGATTAACACTTACAAGGTCAGCATATGTTGGAATAAAAAATTAAAAAATTACGCCCTACTATTTTGTGGCGGCAGTGAAAGTCAAAATGATTCAATTTTCCATCCTAGCCCACGGAGAATTTTTCTCAAATTTTCACCATTTGTTGCTAACCCAATAGTGGTTACAAAAAGAATTTTTTTAGATACGCGGGGATACATATTTTTTTTATATCGATTTTTAATTAATTAAACCATATACGTTGATGGTTAATTTCAGAGGCATGTGAATACAAACCTTTGTTTGAATTAAACCATATTGTTGCTAAAACATGGCTTTAGTGGTTTCGAAAAAGTCCTATTGTAAAAGATAATAGCAAGTATTTTTTAGAAGCTGTCGAAGTTGACCCGAAATCTATGGTTTTACTTTGTTGCTGAAGAAATTACGAATTATTTAGCAATACTATTTTTATTTAAATTATTGTATATTGTTTATAATACATTAGCTCAACATGGGGTAAAATCAAAAATCCAAAAATAAGTTTTTGACGGCGGTCAAAGTCAAAATTATTTAATTTTCCATCCTAGCCCACGGAGATTTTTTTTCAAATTTTCACCATTTGTTGCTAACCAAATAGTGGTTACAAAATGTATTTTTTTAGATTGAGACGGATCCACTTTTATATATTTTTACAGGCCTTTTACATAGTTTGATCATTTATATAGCTGCGCGAAATTCCCATGTCCGATTGGGATTATTATTACTTATAAATCAACTCCCTACTTTAAGGATTACTATTCATTCAAAATATTTATTATACCAACAGTATTACAAGTTAAAATATGTAAAAAGGCTACACCCTCGACGGTGATTCGAACCTTCGACAGAAGAATTAAACAAACGATATATCGGTCGGTCTAAAAACATTCACTACGATTTTATATACAGTTTTTTATGCAATAGAGATATTCTGGATACGTATGTTATGATTATATAGGGTAATTGTGCACTACAAATTATATTGGAATGAAATGTGCCTAAATTAATTACCATGAAGCATGCCTTACAAATAAAAAGGATGAATATTTTCCTATATAGTGAAATAGATGATGAGGAATTTTCCACCTTGTCTCTAACAAATGACTTTCAAATTTTGTTGTAGACCGCTGTACCAAGATTATAACAGAACTTAATAAAAATCCTTCTTCTGCTGTCATTATAAAACTCAAGAGTCGAAGGTTCGAATCACCGTCGAGGGTGTAACCTTTTTACATATTGTAACTCATAATACTATTGGTATAATAAGTATTTTGAATGAATTGTAATCCTTCAAGTAGGGAATTGATTTATAAGTAATAATAATCCCAATCGGACACGGGAATTTCGCGCAGCTTATAAATGATCAAACTATGTAAAAGGCCTGTATAAATATATAAAAGTGGATCCGTGTCAATCTAAAAAAATACATTTTGTAACCACTATTGGGTTAACAACAAATGGTGAAAATTTGAAAAAAATTCTCCGTGGGCTAGGATGGAAAATTAAATAATTTTGAATTTGACCGCCGTCAAAAACTTATTGAGTGTCATTGTTGGATTTTTGATTTTACCCCATGTTGACCTAATGTATTATAAACAATATACAATAATTTAAATAAAAATAGTATTGCTAAATAATTCGTAATTCCTTCAGCAACAAAGTAAAACCATAGATTTCGGGTCAACTTCTAAAAAATAGTTGCTATCATTTTTTACAATAGGACTTTTTAGAAACCACTAAAGCCATGTTTTAGCAACAATATGGTTTAATTCAAACAAAGGTTTGTATTCACATGCATCTGTAATTAACCATCAACGTATATGGTTTAATTAATTAAAAATTGATATAAAAAAAGGTGTATCTAAAAAAAATCTTTTTGTAACCACTATTGGGTAAGCAACAAATGGTCAAAATTTGAAAAAAATTCTCCGTGGGCTAGGATGGAAAATTGAATCATTTTGACTTTCACTGCAGCCAAAAAATAGTAGGGCGTATTTTTTTAATTTTTTATTCCAACATATGCTGACCTTGTAAGTGTTAATCATTACAGAAAATATAAACACATTCCTTAGGTTCTAATCGATTTTATTGATTTTTTAGCACGCCGTATACTAACAAGTTTAGGTTCAAAATTAATTTAAAAAAAAACTAAGGACACCGCAACGCAAAAAATATGTTTGATGATTACTATTAAATTCTAAACAAAACATGAAAATTTTGAAAAAATCTTCGTGGGCTAAGCTGCTAAAAATTACAAAATGTTTTCTTGCAAATTTTATTCAATAACAACTAAATGAACTTAATTTTTTTTTACTCTTATATTATGGTTACCAAGACATGTGTAAACAATTGTACCAAAAATCAATTTTTTTTAATGCTCCACTACTGGAGAATCATAATTCGCGTTGCGACCCCGCGCGGCAGCCGGAATTATAGAAAATGGATATCTTCACTCTGGTTTACTATTGTCTACCAACGCATTAGAGTATGAGAAAATTAACGAATCTGTGGCACGGACTATTTTTGCAAAGAAATTCAATTTAATAGTTGAGGATGCTGGTTTATTCATTCATCCAGAATATACTTTCTTAGCGCATCACCTGTTAAGCTAATATAATTTTACTATATGTACGTTATAATAGGTTTAATAGGAGATGAATAATTGGTGGAAATTTAATGCGTATACAAATATTCGGACAAAATAACTAACACTGACGGACTTAAAGATTTTTTGGACCCAACTGACTATCTTCAATGTACTAATGGAGTAATTTCTCTTAAAAACAGCATAATTATTATTATCAGGTTTGTAAATATACATAAAACATTCATTTAATTGATTGATTTTGATGTTCATTTATAGGTTCAAGGACAACTAGAATATACCGGTCATGAGTGGTGCTATTTGGTTGTCTACATTAACAAAGAAGTAGACATTTTTGTAGAAAGAATAAGAAGAGATCACGATTTTTGGGATACCCACATGCGTGATAAAATTATAAAATTTTACCGCTATTGCGTATTACCTGAAATAATTTTAAAAAGAATTCACATAATTTAAAATGCACTGACAAATACTACTTGGAAGACAAGAAATCAGAAGATAATTTACAGAAAATATAATATTATATAAGCACTTTTATTTTTACATTCTTTTTACTCAATAATTATTGCAATCATATATCGTGGATTCGTTGAATTTATTCCATATTTTAGCTGTGGCCTATATATCAATTATTATTGGAATTTTGTAACAACACAACATGCCCCAAACCAAACATATTAAACGTATTTTAATAAAGAAATCCTGCTTGTCTCGATTTTAATATTGAATTATTTATTTCATAAAATAAAACAAAATGAATCAATTACTATTTCCGATTCTTGTGCGAACACATGAATTACATCTCTATTATATTTGAAAGCCGCAGTTAAATAAGCCCCACTCCGACGTGTCCCGGCCGTAGCAGGCGGAGCATATCATCGCGCGCGAAATAATAGGTGGGGATTTTGCGATATTTAAATCGCACAGTTTGAAAAAACTACTGTTTTTATTAAAATATTTTCTCTATAAAAATTGTTTCATTATTTTTTCCCTATTTGCATAGCCAGTTTAATACATTTAAAGCAATTTTCATTAGCTTAACTTTTTTGTTTACAAATATTTTTTAACCCAAACAGCCAGGCAAATATAAGACATCATTATATAGAGATGTGCTAAATTATGTCTATATTTAGTGGGAACTTATTGAAAAGCATGCGATTTATGTAAACACGATGGTGAAAGCGCGGAAGAGGGCCTCCTTAAGATGTCGAAAATTATGTTTTACTTTATATGTGGGGGTTTATATTTGAGACTTATTAGGGTGTTGTCTCTCAATAATTTTATTTTAATTAGTTGCACTTCGCTGATTGTTTCATTTAGATCAGTATACGTATAATACTATACCTCCTCGTCTTTTCTCTCTTGAATTAAATATGGCTTTGTAGTTGTCGAGCTGGAATTGCATTTCTTCATTAGGGTGTAGCCAAGTTTCGGTAATTGCTATTATATTAAGTTTATGGTATTCTTTTGGAAGTAGTTCTATTTTTTTCAAATTTATTTCTTATACTGCAATGGTGGTATATTTTGTATTGCACGCTGTTGTTTGTGTTTTGTTTTTTGTTTGTTTATTGGAGGTTGTTTAGGTCGTTAATGGTTCTTATTCTTATTCTGTCGCTTGTTTCGATTTTTTCTGATGTATACTTTCCCGTTTCTTGCCCATGTAAATTTGTATCCTTTTGTCCGTTTGATTTTGCGTGTTTCGTAGAATAGGTTGTTCGCATTATCTGGTAACTGCTCGTTTATGTATATGTAGTTTGATTTCTCTCTTAAATCGCATTCATCCGTTTTGATTGATTTAATCTTCTTTCTAGCTTCTAAAATTTTTCATTTCCCCTATTTTTTTTTAGCAGTCTGCAATTTGGCGCTCGTGGATATTTGCTTTCATTCCTTTCATTATTTTCGTAATTACCTTTTTGGTATCTTTTCGTTGTCTTGTTTTTCAACTCCTGTTATTATTATATTGGTTTTTATTTTATCTCTCTCTAGGTGTTCCATTTTATTTTCTATATTATTAATTATTCCTTTCATTTCTATGTTTTCTTTGGCTGCTACCTATAGTGCTTTCCTTAGTTGTTCATTTTCCTTTAATGAATCATCTAATTTATTTGTATGTAGTCTACCGAATTTTGCAGCTCTTTTAGTAGGAGTAGAACTTCTGGTGTTTCGTTTCCTTATTGTTTTCGCTTTCTGGTTTTTCCTTGTTGGCGGCATGATATTTTATTTTATTTGTTTATAGTTTAAATGAGTTGTGCAAATAGACATAAACAGATTTCGGCAACCAAATTCACAAACTGTTATATTTATAATGCATTTTTGTTTAACAAGGTTAATGAACGGTACGACAATGGACACTTGCCACTACGGAGCCTATCGTAGTGGCTTTCGAAGAGGGCTATGGTAGGGATTAAGGTTCGTGACACGTTTGGAGTTACATATGATTCCTAACCTCTAATTCTTACTTGACTCTAGTTGTTGATTACCAGTTCTTCTTTTCTGGATTTAATCCGTTTTTTGTACACTAACCTCTGTGGCGTAATCCGCTACTTTTAGTTGGTTTGTATTTTTCTTTTTTAAGTGAGAGGCATTTACACAGAAACGATATTCAGAGAGGCACTCGAAGAAAATTCCATGCATAAAAATCTTTGTCAATTTAATTGTTCTAATCATCGCCTTTTATTATAATAAAAGGTGGTGATATATAGATAGCGTTAGTTATATTTAATTAAAAAAGGATGTACTTACTTTCGTGGCGCATCTCCGGAAATAAGGTGAAGACCATATAGTGACCCTCGCGCCGTTTTTTTATTTGAAATTCTGGGTCTGAAACAGAACGTAAAGATTGTGGCGATATAATATTATATATCAATACATTGTCCGGTCCGGGATCCCAATTTTGTAATCCCTATACCATCAATTTGACGTTTCATTACTACGTTGACTTATTCACTCAACGGTGATTATTGTATTTGATAGTTTATGGTAAAATCTATAGCAGAAAGCACGTATAAGAGACCAAATTCAATACGCTCCAATTCGCTATGAATAATTATTTTACTTAAAAACTAAACATTGTTTTGCGGGAAACCCAAATATTGAATTATTATTTATGGCCGCGCATTATCCGGTCGCGAATGGTTTTCTATGTGGCGTATAAAAGTCATGATACATCTCTAGAATTCAACAGTAGTATCCTATTCTGGATAGATAGGGACTGAAGTAAATAAAATTGTCACATTTTCATTTCAATAGTTTTATTTGCATCAAGTCTGTTTCTAATAACTATTTCGCGAAATAACAATATATCTTGTGCATATAATCTTAGTCCTCTCTTAATGTCGATAAGTGTAAAACCGTAAATAAGAGTGATACAGAATAATTATATATGGTATTATACTGTTAAATGTATTTTAATGTTCATAAAAAATCAATTGTATTTTCTTAACTTATTAAGAAACCCTGACAGAATACAATATGAAAATAAGGAAATCTAAAAGGGCAGCCTGGAGGGAGTACTGCCAGGAGGTTGAGAAAACACCCAACTGTGCAAAACTTCAGAAGGCTCTCGTGAAAAGTAACAACAATAAAGTTGGAATTATGTGAAAAAAATACGGAAAGTATTGTCAGTGTGGATAACTCTAGAATTGTTATAGAATGCATTGCAGACCTGATGATACTGGAAGCCCGAAACACAATAACACTTGTGTGGGCACCGGGACATCAGGGAATCAAAGGCAACGATAAAGCGGATAAATTGGCAAAAGAGATAACTGAATCAAAATTCGTTGGCCCCGAACGAACCTGCGGGATACCATATAAGACTGCAAGGAATACCTTGTAACACATCAAAAAAATGCCACCACCGATACTAGGAAGCTCAAACAGGAATGAAACCTCGAAGAGGTTCGTTAAGTATAATAACTGTATGTAACAACTAGCTGCGAAGCAAGCAGCGCATGCAAGAAAAAGCTTTTTGGTTCAATGCAAATAAACCTAAAAGAGCCCCAAGCCCACCAATTCATGTGAGTTCTGGACTTTATTGAAGATATAGAGCTCAATAATGAGGAATAAGTAATGGAGGATCACAATAGGTCAGCTGTGCAGTATAGTAGGATGCTACCGCAGTTTAGTGGGATGCTACAGCAAAACCATACCAGTCAGGAAAAAATATTAATTAGAAAATAATTATTTGAGTGACACACACAACCAACAAAGTCAATATAGGGCCACGACTCGCAAAAAAGTGTTAAGATCAATTTGTTTGAGAAAAAACATATACGTATAGACAGAAGCGCCAGTGCATAAACCTGTACCAAAGTACGATCTTAATTACTACATAAGAGATAGTAAAATATTCAGAACTCAGTATGTCACAAGTTAGCAAAGTTTCAACTAAACCTAAGACATCATATTCAGCTAATGCAGCTGGCAGCAGCATACAAGCCATTTTGACAAGTTTCGATACAATTTGGCACGTCTTGATACATTTGGACACTTTTTGATACATTTTGACACATTTCGTCTTGCTACATTATTATTTGGGTTAAGAAAATAAATACAGTAAGTAAAATTCTCCACAATTCAGAAATAAATTTAGCCCCAAGTTTCTTACTTTAGAAAATCTTCAAAAAAGAAACGATACATTTTTCAACATCTTCATTATTGATGCGGAAAATATCGATGTGAATCAGAATTACCTGAGCTGTGTGAAGTTAGCACCCCTAAGTTTCAATTTTCGAAAAATTATTGTCCAATTCGTTTGTCCACGATTTGTCTACGTTTGTCCAACAAAAATTATCGTTTGTCCACCCTTCAAAAAAAAAGTTATATAGAAAATACAAATTTAAGTCAATACCCCATGGCTTTTTTTTTTAAATTTTTGGACAATCGGAAATTTTGGGTGGACAAACGTGGACTCACCTGGGACAAACGTATTCCGCTTAAAATAGAAATAAATGTTATGGGGGTGCTGACTTAAATTTTTATTTTGTATAAAACTTTATTTTGGGGGTGAACAAACGTGGAGAAATCGAGGAAAAACGAATGAGAATTTTTTCTTTTCGAAAATTCAAACTTAGGGGTGCTAAATTCACACACCTCAATTTAGTGCTGATGCAGCTGCTACCTAGCATGAGGTTTCGCCATACTTGGCGTATTGCAGGAAATTACTGCAATACGCCAAGTATGGCGAAACCTCATGCTAGGTAGCAGCTGCATCAGCACTAAATTGAGGTCAACAATGATTACCTCGCCAAGGACTAAAATATGGGCACATAAAGACGAAGCTGGAACAGCTCACTCGCTACAACTGTATTGATAGTTTGACCCCAACAAAGAACAAGGAAGAACTAGAGATCTGATTGACCCCCACGAACAGGGAGTTAGAAGCGACAGAGGTGAACGACAAATCGTTTTCTCGAAACTCCAAAAAAAGATTGTTACACATGGGCAGAACCAGCGGACGGAAAAACAACATCATTCCGAATCAAATAGATTATATATTAATCAACAAAAGAATTCTGAATGGCTGCTTATCTGGAGCGGATATACAATTAGATTAAAATCCTCTGATTGGGAAATTCAGACCAATACTAAATAAGGTAGTGCCAAGAGCTCTAATTAATAAACTAAAAGATAAAAACATAAGTCGCCCAAGTTTAAACGGCCGACTTGGAACAAAATCAGACGAGAGATTCGCAAAGCTAAAGATAAATGGATGAATCGCAAATAAATAGAGGAACTAGAAAGAAGGCACGACCTCTGTCACCAACTCAAAAGAGTGGAAGTAGCCGCCGGAACCGGAAATTGGCCAACGAACAAGGAACACTAATAATAGATTAGATAACAACTTGGTAAAAGTACAACTGGTATCAGAGAAGTTCTAGTTTGCTAAAGGCGCTGAATAACATAGGTATAGAGATAAGACTTAAGAATTATCAAAAACCAATATTGGAAGCAGAGACTCTACGTTAAAGAGAGCGGCGAGACATCGGAGGACGTGCAGATATTAAGAAGAGTGAGACAGGTGTGACCTATCGCCACTTTTGTTCAACATATATTCAAAAGAAATATTCAACTGAGCACTACATCACATAGAGGTAGGCATATTAAAAAACAGGGAAAGAATCAGATTCGTCGATGATATGATAGTATTCGCGAACAACCTCGAAGAACTACAAAGCCTGCTGAATAGAATAGCCCAAACTAGCTAGGAATACGGGCTCGATTCGAAGATCAAGAAAACTAAATACATGGTAATAACTGCAAGAATACAACCACCACGAGGACAACTAAATTTGAACCAACAAATAATAGAAAGAGTAAGAAAGTTCATGTATTTCGGTAGCAAAGAACAATGTCTCTCTCTTGAAAAGCCTGGTCAGTCTTTTTACGAATGCTGAAAATATTCAAGAGTCACGACTGGAATAATAAGACCAAGATTAGGCTAGAACGAATGGAGAAGGAGGCAGAAGTACTAATAACTGTGATGGAGAGGAAGCTAGGATATTTAGGCCATATAACGCAACGTAGTGTTGCACAATTGCAGCATCCATACACTTGGTTAAGCAACATTCAAAACAGATTTTTATTTTGCCATTCTAGATCACATCTACAATTCTACTAACGAAAGGTTGAGTCACTAAAGTAATGTGAGTGTCTATTTGGCTTTTGGTTGAAGAATTAGATTAGGAAGCTGTGATGAAAGCAAGTCTCAATCTGGTTGTCAAACTGGTGTGAGAAGTTTCTCAAAGCTTAAAATAATTAATAATATCTCCGATCAACAATAGGTCAGGGAAGCTAAGTAGTCTAACTTTTTTTTGGTCATGAAATGTCAGAGAGCATGGATTTGTCAAACATGATAGATACATTTCCGGCTCAAAAAGCCAGGAGTTGATTTTTAAATTAATATATTATGATATGTATGATAAGGTTATTTATATCATTGACTTTGTTAATTAATTATTAAAATAAACAATTATAAATACTAGTAGATTTAATATGTACTATTTATATGTTATTGATACATTTAAATAATTACTCACCATGTAGATCGACCTCCACCAAATTGGACCTTGCGGCGGCTTGCATTGTCTCTGAAAATAATAAGAATACTATTATAATTTTTTAGAAATTTCAAACTTAGTAAAATATAAAATGTAGTGCAGGTATGGGAGGGCAATATTTGAGACACCAGACGACTTTTCCAGTAAATGAATTATTATTAAATGAGAAATTAAACTGCTATTTTTTACAAACTATTATTATCACAATTGTTTCGTCGTATTTTTGTTCGGGAATCAATATTTTTAAATATTTAGAAATATTTAAAATTCTCCCTTAATATTAATTTGCCCGGAAAGTCTTCACACATAAGGGCGCGCACATCAATGCCAAATAAATTAAATCAATCCAAACATGGTTTCTTATCCTCGCAATGTTGTCATCTACAAAGCTAATAGATTTGCACATACCATACGAAGCAAAAAAACATGTTTATTCCTATATATCAATAATTACTCACCGTCCATCTTCCTCCTCATTGATTGGGGCAGGGGCGGGAAAGGCGTCGGAGCTGAAATGACTGACAAATAAATGCGAATCAACTTCCATCCTAACAACATATATATATATATATATATATATATATATATATATATATATATATATATATATATATTATTAGTACTATTACTATTATTATTATTGCTATTGGTATATTTCAATTATTACTCACCACGCTTGGCGGCCTTTTCGTTCGCCACAGGCTCTGTAGCCTTTCGTTTTTTCGATGCCACTGCTTCTGAAATTACAGAGGAATAAATAAATACGAATCGCTATGCTATGGCGGCAACATTGTGAAGGATAGACACATGAAAGCAATGAATTAACTGGTTCGAATATACATTAATAACAAATATTCGGAGTGTACCACTCGACGACAATTAATTAATATCAAATCAGAAATTAAAATATTACTCAAAAATCATTTGTTTTTAATAATAGTTTCGGGCACGCAAACGCAAGAAATTGTTTATTTCAACGTTTTTCTTTTCAGAAAGTTCATATATTTTATACCATAACTAGCAAAAGCGGTACATTTCAATAATAACTTACCGTGGGTGGTGGTAGGCGGCGCCCTTGCCGCCAAGCGGGCCGAAGACCTCGTCGGTACTAAATATAAAAAATATATATTAACCACATAATAGTGAATACCAAGAAGAGAAGAGAATGAGAACTACAAGAACTGCAAACAAGTGTGAAAGTGACAAGCCAAAGAAAGGGTGAAAATAGGAACACTAGTTTAATGTGTGTAAAGTGCTCCAAAGTAACGACAAAATTGTTTATAACATTACACCAATTCATAAAAACATAGTGAAATACATACCACATGTAGAAAATATCTAGTGCAGGCACCACACATTCCGAATGACTTAATTAATATTAAATAAAAATTTAAGATATTTCGGATCGACTTGCATCGATTCACGTTTTTTCACTTCTCCATTTTTTCACCTTTTCACGTTTTCTCAATTTTTCTCACATTTTTGCATATTTTCTGACGTTTCCCAACATTTTGCCATAATTGCCCGCATTTTCTCACAATTTTCCAGGTTTCTTCCCTTTGCCTACTTTTTCCCACATGTTCTCAAACTTTCCTAAATTTTTTCACATTATCGCGAATTTGTTTATTTTTTTCACATTTTCAATAATTTTTACCCAAATTTTCACCCATTCGGTAACATTTTCACACATGGTCTCACATTTTCCCACATGTTCCCAGATTTTCTCGCCTTTTCTCACATTTCCCACATTTTGTCAATGGACTAGAGGAGAACGCAAATGAGGATGAAAATGTCAAATCACCGGTGAATGTGAAATTTGAGATTTTTAAACCTATACCGCTACTGGTGAAACAGGGCAATGTGGGAATCAAACAGACAATTATGAAGTCCAGATCGGTGTTGCTGAAGTCAAAGTGGTAGATAGACTGCCACAGAAATATAGAAGAGATATGCAAGGGGCAATCAATGAGAAAAAAATGTATGAACAAAGAGCCGAATAATTTATGGAAAAAAAAGGTTTTAAAGAAGAGGATGAAACTATAGAATGATAATAGTGAATGGGCTGTACAGTGACCAATTGGAATGAAATATTAAATCCATTTGCAGAATTGTTTAACTATTACGAATCATAATACATAATTTATTTTTTATTCCTTCATTCCATATGGGCATTATTAAATAATATATGGTGTAAGACAATTAATTCATTATTTGAACTAGTTTCACAAAGCAGAAAACTTTGAAACTAACACAGCTAGTTTAATAATTAACAAGAATGTTCTGATAGAAAGGTTTGCCGCACCAAAGTTCAATTTATTTATTATCTGATCTTAAAGTTTAAATTGCATATTTGCTCTAATTACTCAAACATCTCTAAAAGTACACAGTGTATACCAACTAACTTCAAATTTTCAAAAAGCTTACAGTTTATTGTTAGCAACAATACGGCCATAACAGAAATTTTATATCTTGATTAAATTAGGCACAATTACATAAAATATTGATTAATAATTAATGTATATATAAATTGTTTATAACATTATGCCAATTCATAAAAACATAATGACATGCATACCACATGTAGAACAAAATTATTTTCGATTTATAGTATTCATACTCAAATCACTTTTTTTTTTACAATTTTATAAAGTGGAAAATGTTAAACAAAAAGTAGCAATTGATTATAATATTATGCCAATTCGATTTTATCGATTTTAAAGTAATGAAAGCGGCTAATGAAAGTTTCTTCAAAGCTGTTTCAAAAAAGAGAAATTTAAAAAATATATAAATTGGCTTAATGTTATCAACAATTTATATTTTTTATAAATTTTCACTTTTTGAAGCGTCTTAAAAAAAATTAATCAACATGTACAACTAATGGTGCCAATTTAATCAAGATATAAAATTTCTGTTATGACCGTATTGTTGCTCAACAATAAACTGTAAGCATTTTGAACATTTGAAGCTAGTGGGCATGCACTGTGTGCATTTTGAAGGCGTTTGAGTAATTTGAAAATATGCGATTTAAACTTTAAAATCAGATACAAAAATAAATTGAACATTGGCAAACCTTTCTCTAGGAGCATTGGTGTTCATTTTTAAACAAGCTGAGCTAGTTTAAAAATATCTATTTTGTAAAACTAGTATTATTTAAGAGCATCCACTAAAATGAAGGAATAAAAGAACAAATTAAGTATTATGATTCGTAAGAAACAATGAATTCTGCAAATTTTAGATTTTATATTTCATTCCGATTATTAACTGCTCAGGCAGAAAGTATACGTCGCATATCCGTGCCGACGCTCGAATTTAGTAGTGAGAACGTTGGTAGATAAGGTAGGTCACTCTGGTGGCAACCATTCAGTCGTTTTCAATACAGGCATATATATAGAAAACGGCCAGTGGGTATGAGATAGAGTTGGCGCAAGAGATTCGACACACGGACACGGAATGGAAGTTAATATATTGCATATGCCAGACATGGCCAAACTTTAGACCTCTTAGGCGACCTGTTTTTTAAATTATAGGCAGGTAAAACAGGTCGCCCAAGAGGTCTAAAGTTTGGCCATGCCTGGCATATGCAATATATTAACTTCCATTCCGTGTCCGTGTGTCGAATCTCTTGCGCCAACTCTATCTCATACCCACTGGCCGTTTTCTATATATATGCCATATTGTATGTGATTTTAAGAAAAGTAATAATTTAAAATCAAAAATAAGCTTAAATTAAACATACATAAAACTAACACGTATTCAATATCAAGTATTTATATATTAATAAGTGAAAATAATGATTTCTTCTCATAAACTAATTAGTTTATTAATAAAACATCGCTTTGGTTACCTCTGGCATATATACCATACGTAGTAAGAAACATGTTTTTATTGATAAGTACATTACAATAATTACTCACCGGAGATTATTTTGGCCCGCTTGGCCGGCGGATCCCCACCGGGGAGTTGGCGCTTAACGCCGCTTCTGGTGTTCATTTTCTAAAATTAAAGAAAAAAATTATAAATATGAATATATACAATAAAATTGTGAAGGGTGGATATACGAAAATAATAGTTGGTTAAACGAACAAATTGAATGGTCAAACGACACTAACATTCATTAGTAACAATTATCTGTTGGGCACCACAAAACTTTTCGATTGAATGAATTAATATTAAAAATCAATCAAAATTTAAAATAATTCTCAAAAATTATTTATTTGAAATAAAAGTGGATCTTTAAATAAATCTAAACAAGTCTCATATAAACATTCCAGATTACTACATTTTTAACAAAATATTATTATTAGTTTAATAATTTACTCCATAAAATTTCACGTATTTTAATACAATTTGCTGCATTGAGGCATTTATAATCCAAAAATATTCCAATAAATCTGTGCAGCGCATTGACAGGTTGTGCGTCTTGTCGCGCGGCTCATGACTGGACCACTATTGACTTTTGCCGTTGGCAACTTAAAATTAATTAAACATTGTGGATGGTATTAATAGAAAATAGCAACTTACCAGAACTAATAAAAAACAGCGAACTGCAATAACTAAAATAGAAGAGAAAAAATATTTACTTATTACATTATAAATGGTGAATAATAAACTTTACGACAATTTGAAAATTATGATCTTAACTAGGCCATTAAATAGAGCAGAAATAAATATTATGCCTTAGTAAGGGTTGTATTTTGTGTAATCTTATTATATTGTTTGAATTGTTTTGAAAAGGAAAGAGTTTGCGTTTGGTATTTATTAAATCGACATGTGCAGGTACTGACTTGAAATCAATTTATTCACAAATAAAAATATAACTGCGTACGTCGATATACATAAATACCAAATCAAATCCGTGTAATACAATTGTAAATGTGTAGTACAGTGAGTTACAGTTTGTAACTAGTTAGATAAAACAACAAAATAGTTTGAATGCTTGTGTACCTACTACATTTTAATATTATTAAATTATAGTACAATATTTTTTAATAATTCAAAATATATATTCTTTGAAATTTAATTTTCTCGAAATAATTATTCGTAGTTACTTATAAACGGGTACAATATATTTTTAATTACTATATCAATATGTTTACATTTAAGATTATCACACTCCCTAAACACCCTAAATAGGGGCCAAATAGTTGAAATTCTTCGTCCGCCATCATGCTAGGAAACAGGTGCCTCTCCGTCGAAAACGAGAATCTAGTCACTAGAGTTAAAAGTCAAAAATTTCATAGCCGAAAAATAAACTTTTTTTAGAATTTCTCGGTAGAGGTTAATTAGGGATTACCAAAACGGGAATAAAAATAGGGATGTTAGGTGACTGATATCGCCCCAACAAAGTGAGAACTTTATTCTTGGAATAATATTCTCCGTATTAGCGTTGATTGAAGTATTTTTACTTGTGGTAAATGGTAATTGGTAATGGTAATTGGTAATGGTAATTGGTAATGGTAATTGGTAATGGTAATTGGTAATGGTAATTGGTAATGGTAATTGGTAATGGTAATTGGTAATGGTAATTGGTAATGGTAATTGGTAATGGTAATTGGTAATGGTAATTGGTAATGGTAATGGTAATTGGTAATGGTAATTAGTAATGGTAATTGGTAATGGTAATTGGTAATGGTAATTGGTAATGGTAATTGGTAATGGTAATTGGTAATGGTAATTGGTAATGGTAATTGGTAATGGTAATTGGTAATGGTAATTGGTAATGGTAATTGGTAATGGTAATTGGTAATGGTAATTGGTAATGGTAATTGGTAATGGTAATTGGTAATGGTAATTGGTAATGGTAATTGGTAATGGTAATTGGTAATGGTAATTGGTAATGGTAATTGGTAATTGGTAATTGGTAATGGTAATTGGTATTGGTAATGGTAATTGGTAATGGTAATTGGTAATGGTAATTAGTAATGATAATTGGTAATGGCAATTGGTAATCTATGGACCTACAGCAGACAAGAAGGAAGATGAAATAGAGTTGTTCTACCAAGATCTAGACAAGGTCATCAAACTATCAAACACACAAGTCCTCATTTTAATGAGGGATTTAGATACAACGGTCTGGTAAGGCGAAGTGATGCAATGAAGTAATGGCAGAGGAGACAGATGTCGTGTTTTGCCAAAAGAAGGCATGATAATAACCAACACTTTCTATCAGCTTTCTCCGTCGCGTCGTCTCTATACTTGGAAAGCACCGTTAGACGGGAAATTAGGTATAATCAGAAACGAAAACGACTACATTAGGATCCGTAGAAGATTCAGGAATAACAAATAAGGGCCGGTTCTACAATTGACATTTAACTAGGGAATAAGGCTATTCGTGGAATATATCTACATTGCGCATTTAACTGGGGAGTAAGGTTATCCTTGGTATAAACTATACACTATATACAGTGGATTTTGACCGGGTAGATCGCTTATTCGACGAATAATTACAAAAGTAAGGTTATTTTACTTGTCATTTTTACAAACAATTAGAAGAATTTAATTTGTTTTGCGATATAGAAATGGCGTTAATTAATAAAAATAAATCATCAAAACCTATAACGTAGTACGTCTGTTTGAGGTGACAAAGAAATAGAAAAGTAACAAGACTGGAAACAGCGAAAGCGTACGGTGAACGATTATTTTGATGAATTTGAATACGGACAGTTTTGATAAGATTTAGTTTAAGAACAGTTTATGATTGCAATGACCAAGCCTGGGTAATTTTTACGTAAACAGCCTCCAAATGTCAGGATTTGTAAACATATGGCATGTTTCATTATTGCCAACGTTAATATATTAGGACTAACCGGGGAATAACTATAATTGGAATAAATGTAACTTGTAGAACACTTGAATATTTATTTCGAGAATAAAGTATGGTATAAATTTATACTTGGAATAGCTATTCCAAGAATAACATTTGACTTGTAGAACCGGCCCTAAGTCAGTAAAAACAATACGAGGAGCTGATGCAACATCTGCTAATAATTCAATGGTACCTTCCATACGTGTAAATTGAACACATTCTTCCGTAAAACAACTAGGGAGAGTATGAATCCCAGAAGACTGAAGGACAATGTAGTATACGAAAAGGTAAATAAGAACATAAATGACAAACTTAACGAATATAGAGCAGCAATGGCAAAACATCAAACATCTAATGAAAGATGTAGGGAATGCAGAATTAAGATCTGCAAAAGAAAAACACATGGAATGGATCATAGTGGGATGAAGCGAAGTTCTCTTTGCAATAAACGTGCCGACACGAAGATGCCCAGATATGAATCAAGATATGTCTCGTAGACTTTCAAAAGACATTTGATAAAATTCACCACACAGATCTTCTAGAGATACTAAAGAGAAAAACATCTATAGTAAAGACATGAGAATCTCTACTGGAACCAAACAGCAAAAGTCAAAATCGAGGATATCTAAGCGAAGTGATTAAAATAAGTCGCGGGGTTGGACAAGGATGTGTAGTGTTGCCTCTCTTATTTAATGTATATAGCGAGGGCATCTTGAAAGAAGCGTTGGCAAAAGGAACCGGTGTAATTGTCATAAATTGTGAGGACAATTAACAACTTGCGATATTCTGACAATGCAGCTATTATAGCGGACAGTCTAGAAGACCTACAACGTACAATAAAAAACTAGAAGGTGCCAGAGTATGTGACAATTGATTGTTGTTAAACTCTCAATACAACTTCAGTTTTTATTCCTCTGGGGGCATCTTGAAAACTACATTTAGATATATAAGAAATATGTATCGTTTGTAGTGAAAATAATAAAGTAAAAAATAATCGATTTATTTATCATGGTTAAGATACTTCAGAAGAATTTTACAAAAGGAAAAACTATTTTTACTGAACCCATTTATTTCACTTTTGTAGGATCTGGGGCACATTTTGAAAAACCACAATTAGTATTATAAGAAATATCTGTTCGGTTCAGCTACAATTATTAAGTGAAAACATCAATTTATATATTACTGTTCACAACAGATGCATGAACAATTTTGCATAAAAGGTTTTTTTTTGCTTATTCCATTGAGCCTCAATGCCCGGAAATAGACAGCGCAACGGTGAGCGGTGACGCGGCGGACGAAAGTAGTGTGAAAATACATTCAAATACAATAATTAACTATTTCTTTATCATATGAAGTATGGATAAAGTATTGCAATCTGGCAAGATGGTCCCCTGATCAAAGTGGATGATTGAAAAATGTCCTCAGTCGTACCGGTGTGAAGATATCCGTATGGGTGGATAAAGAAACAGTTAATTATCGAATTTGAGTGTATTTTCACACTACTACTAGTAATAATTTGATGAGGTTACAACAAAAAGTAATATCCATTAATTCTCATCTTATAAAATGGAATTCTCGTAAGGTAATATTTATTATTATTTATAAATAATATATCGTCTGGTAGAAAAGGAAACATGAATTAGCTTTACGTCTAATAACTTGAAACCTCATATATATAAAACTATTTAATTATATCTTATTATTGACAATATTGAATTTAATTAATTTAATAAAATTAAAGGTTACAAATTCTTTCCAGAGTGTGTTAAAACACATTTCAGGAAAACAACTAACGAGGACTATATTTTTAATAAAATAGTATGTCTAGGCATTTGCAAATGGCGGATAGCTCCATCTCTTTCTAGCGACTGTGTTAAGGTATGCTCCATAAGAGTTGACGCCTCATGGGCGTGTGGAATGAGTTATTTATACAATATAATTTACATATGTTTCTTCATTGTATTTCTGGTGTTGGGTGCATTGAAAAAATAGTTATATTGTTGTAACTAAAGATATAAGTATATGAGGAAATTACAATTAATTCACAAAAATATAAATCAGAAAAAGCAGTTTCAGTTACAGATATTAGAAATTTATTATTAGTCTAGAAGCTAATTCGGCCTACATATAGCTTGAAAACTTAGAAACAACTGCTTCATAATTTTACTGTCGGAAAGGTCACTAGAATGATAACATTGAAAAACTAACTATAAAAATGTTGTGCTGAAATGGCAAATAGCAATAAAGTGCTAAAATTACGTTTTGTCTGCTTTTTCCACTAAATATAAAAATTTAGACCTCAGGAAGGAGTGAGTTAATGCATGTTGTAGGCAATTAAATAACCTACAATTTAAGCTGAGTAATGTTAAATTTCGATTAATTGTTGATAAGAAAATAAAAAATAAATGAGGAACACAAAAAAGTACATTTTCGAAAATTTTGGATTATTATTGATAGAATAGCTTAAGCGTAATGAAAATACATAGAAAATGAGGGCGTATGCGTGCAAAATTTCAAATTCATTGGTCTAATACTGTTTGCATGGTGTATTTGTTAATTCATTTCCTTAATTGTTTTTGCCAAGCATGGTTTAGTATCTAAAAGTTTATTAACAAAGTTAATCTCGTGGATGTAGGCTGTAAATAGCCGAATGAAACGTAGGAAAAAGAAAATTTCAAAGTCGTTAAAATGAAGTCGGTTATTATTTCAATTATACTGGGAATCACATAAGCGGAGTATAAACAAGAAAATCTTCGTAATAAAAGTAATTTGGTATATATTATTTCTACATATGATTGACCTTTTTCAGATAAATTAAAAAAAGTTTAATACGACCGTCCAGTTCCAATATAGCATGTTTAAAAAAATATTCATTGTTAATTACCTATGCGACATTTGCTGCTGAAATTTTGGGAATAGTTTGAGAAAGAGTTCAACTTTTATTCGCAGTTAATAGGCTAGTGGTAGCCCTGGTGGTAGTACAAGTTTACGTAATCTTACGGTCGCGACGTTCGAACTGTAATTAAGACGTTAAATCGTGGAATTAATTCCTATATAATTGTCCATGTAGAAATAGTTATACAGTTTCATATGTCAATTCTTATATATAAAAAGATATAAGAAACTAGATAATGTAATACCGGCTTAATACCACATTTACGGAGGTTCAATAACGAATATGTAAACATTTCATGGCTGCATTAGATTCGCCTCTTCGATATATCTTCAGTTACGAACACAGTCGACCATTATCGCAAATTGTCGCGCGGCATAGAGCAGACGCTCGTCCGCATGCGCCTGCGGCGCGCTCGTTCTCCAACATCAAAGCCGCCCGCCCCACACATCGTGCGTTCGTTTTTCAATCGGAGTTTTGAAACTCTCAACCGGACAATCCTACGGAGTTTCATGCAGTGTAGGAGCGTTATTCAAGAACGTTTTGTAGTTTGTTGACGGCTAAAAACAACTTTTGTTGAAAACATTTAATTGTTATCACTTAATAAAAACATACGATGTTGGTAGACCGACGTAGAACAAGTCGCCCAAAGTGATCAAAAGTTTGGCCAAAGACTATCATTTGAAGAAAGAAAAAAATCCGAATGGCTTCTATTACAAAGATTTTCTTTTGTTTATACTCCGTTTATATAATTCCCTGCGTAATTGCAATAATACTCGATTTCATATTAATAATATCGAAATTTTCTTTTTTCCTACTTTTCTTTAGGCTAATTACAACCTAGATTGGCAAGCTTAACTTTTTAAATGAACTTTTAGATATTAAACAATGTTTGGCAACAAATGAAGGAAATTAATTAACAAATATACCACACAGAAAGTATTTTGCACACATATTTGGTATTGGATTCCTCTCCTTTTCAATGTATTTTCATTATGAACCATTCTATCAATAATAATGCAAAATTTACGAAAATGTTCTTTTTCGTGTGACATTTATTTTCTCTTTAACAATTAATGGAAATTTAACGTTGCTCCGCTTGTATTTGTAGATTGTAGGTAACTTAATTGCCTACAACATGCATTAACTGTTGCTCCTACCAGAGCCCAATATTTTAATATTATATAATATATCTTAATAATAATTCCACTGGACTGGAATTTGTGAACACGAACGATTCAACATATAATCGTTTATGTTAACAAATTAATATAGGACATTTACCATTTAGCTATTATTTCTTATTTCTTATTTCGTCAAAATAAACAATATAAATGAAAATAGCCCACTGTAATTGATATCTCATTTTATTTCAGCATAAAGCTTTAATATGGTAGGGGTTGCTAATGGATTAGCAGCAATGCAATTAAGAGGGTCTCGTAATAAATAAGGGTTAATAAGAATTAAGTAATTAAATTATTATAAAAATATCTATATTTGTGTAACTCGAATACAAAATTTTGACTATTGACTAAATTGACTGAAAATACTCGAATAACAATAAAATCTATTGAACAATGGAATGGAAACAATTGACCACTAATTATAGAACTATGGATAGTAGTGTTTATTAATTTAGTACATTTGTATTTGTGATGTATCACTACTGAGTAATGATCTTATCTGAAAAGGGGGTGGTAGGCCAAATTGTTTAGAACCTCTTCTATCTACAAAATAAACGGTATTTGCTATGAAAGAGTAGAATTCAATACAACTTTGTATGCGATTTTTATAAATAAATATATAACTTGAGAAGGTACATATTTAGGAAACTTTCATACATTTTATAAAATACATAAATTAAACGCTGTTCAAGTTTTATTGGTCAGATATAATATTAATCTCATTTAAATATCTGGCATTTTAAAATATTGTAAATGTTTCAAGACTCCGGTGTTCTGAATATATTATATTTTATAAATGATCAAGAGATGTAGTATATTTCCGTAATACTGAGGGAAATAATTATTTGTACTTGTAATATATTACTTTATCCATGCCATTGTATGATGAAGAAAAATTATTAGAAATTGATCCCATATCGGACTATGTTTCTTACCATACGAAGTATCGAAAAGGTATTGTACACGTGCAAACAAAAATACTCATATAAGGTTAATAAGAAGAAATAAGAATCATTTGAAGACCATCACTTGAAAATGACAATCCGTGGCCCATCCGTCATCTGTGTTACCGTTGATTGTTCATATACGGTCAAGCTTTGGGCCACGTTCTCGGCAAAACTACCGTATATTTTACAACCAAATTTCACAGGTTGCATAATCTCAGTATTGTGGATTAGTTCAAACTTCGATTCGCCTTACTATGTTATGAAATGTTGTACAATTTTTTGTATTCATTATTTCAAGTATATTATTATAAAAAGAAGAAAATCTCCAATAGTGATACGAATTTACTTGTGTTTATTTATAATAACTATGCATTCGTTGCATTTTTTGTATAGAGAATAATTGTGTATTAAAACACTTAAACATATATTTTTTTTCAATAAATGCTTTGTTTTATGCTATGTTTATTATTATGAACATACCAGATTTTATACTGCCACAATGTTAGCATTTGGGGTTTATTTTGAAAACATATTTATATTATACAGGACACAAATAAAAATAAATTTAATTCACACCGGAAAAAAATTGCATATAAATTAAGGATACGCGACAGACCGACATATTTCAGAGATTGTCTTCCGTGAACCATATAAAGTATAAAGATAGCAAAATAGGAATTTATAAATATAGTCTTGGAAAAGAGCGAATATATTTTCAACGATTTATTTATACGAAAATGTTTAGATTTATTATAATCGTATAACATGAAGAAAAAAAGTTCCAACACAACAGCACAGATTGTACAAGCACAATATTTATTATTGCACCGAATATTCCGGGATTTTCATATTATTCAAAAAATATCTTTCTTGCATGTCATTCTTGAAATATGTCAGTAGATACAACTACTTTACGTTGTAATATTTCCAATAAATGCATGTTTTCTTGTTCTTAATAAACAAACCATTCATTATGTTGATGAACCAATTATGTCAAATTGATAACAATAAATATATCTTGACCGGTAAGTGTTCTATTTTCTTTTTGAATAATACCGTTGATTGAAGTATTCAAAATACTTCAATGAACTATAATACGAAAATCCCTTCGATTATAAATTCGTACTGGTATTCTAATACCGCACTCTAGTGCATACTTCTACGGGGGGCTGTACCTCTCCGCTCAGAAAATTGTAAGCAGTCTCCTGACGATTGCATCTAACCCACAAGTGTCCATAAAATATGGCCCATAAATTTGGACACTTGCGGCCTGCTTGCGGGTGCGATACAAACGCAAGTGAAAGGAATGTTCACATGTTTCTGAGATAAATAAAAATAGTATTATGGTATTATTTTCACACAATCGTAAAAGAACACCATATCAGGGAGGGAGAGTCCAACTGCGTGAAATCGTGTCGAAAATGTGCGCACGGACAAGCTTTCCGCCGTGCCCCCCTGCACCGCGCGCGCTAAACCCAACGCTATGCCGCAGTTGTTCGCGCGTTCGCGCCTTCCTTGGCAGTATTCATCTAGGCTTGGCACTATGAATAATTCCAGCGCTTGTTCGCGCGAAATACTTTTCACATACTATCATTTCGATAATTATTATTATTGCAGTAATATTAATATAAATAATGCATCAGAAATAAAAATTAAGAACGTTTTCGCAAACATCGGGGGTTCTTCCAGACGTATGGAATCCTTTTAATGATACATTTTTACTATTATTGGGCTTTTCTCGTTGTTTCCTTTTTTGTATGGGCGGTAATGATTTGGTTTGGATTGGTTTTAAGCTACTTCTCCAATTTATTATTTTTTATCTTTTTTCGCACCACATATCTGTTAATGCATAAATATCATAAACCGTAGGCTGGATAAACCTTCATCAGAGACACATATAGCAACTATTTCGACCCGTATTTCGAAAAGAAGATGCGAACATTATATTTCATAAATTAAATTTAAATAATTTATTTTAATAATAATGTACATATTTATAAGAAATATAACAATAAAAAATAATTCAGAAACATATATAAATAGTTAAAGAAATATTGTTATACATGGACTTTTCCCTGGCCGATTTTCACCAAAAACTAGATATACACATTCAAAATGTTGTTATACATATGTAGTCGTTGTTCCGAAAACTTCACCCACGTTCGATCAAGTAAAAAAAAAGAAAAGAAAAAAATCTAATGTGGGCTGCACTTTATCATACGTATCAGTGATTTAATTATTTTATTTTTAATTATTTTATAATTTTTTCAGCGATTGTTATGCAAATCTGTATGCATTCCTAATTATTAATTCTAAATCTGTTGTCAAGAAAAAGCAGTTTACCTGATTTAAAAAAATATGTAAACAGATCATTTCAGTTCTAATAAAATACGCGAAATAAACAAAAATATCTAACAAAACCTTATCAATACGGAGTTACGTAAGATACTAGTTAACTGCAAAATATTCAGTAGTGTTTCCGAAAACATGGCGTAAAATTTAACACAGACGGACGGATAATATAGAGCAGAGTCGATCGCTAAGACAATTTTTGTAAATCGCTCGCGAATTCTTAACTTAGGAACCGAGTACATACTTACTTGACAAATGAAGCACTAATGACAAGTCGATCGCGACACATTTTTAAGATAAAAAGTAGATTTTATTAGGATTTGCGCACGATTATAATACCTTATCCATACATCGTACACCAGTTTTATTTATTATTATTAAAACAAGAATAAAAATTAGTTTCGAATTTGTCGCCCATTCATTAGACAAAAAAAACAAAACTTAAGGTACAGGAGGTAAGGGTACATCATGACGTAACATGCCGTTCAGACCACCTCCTACTGGGCATGAAAATTACATTTCCACAGATTAACCCAAATGAACCATCTCCGACTACGGACAATAGTGATGTGATTGAAGAGATAGAGGAGACGAAATGCTACCTAAAAGGGTTCGAGGGCGAAAGCACATGCTTCCTATATAAAAAACTCTTCAATGAAAAATCAAAACAAGTAAACTATGAAACCACACACAAACACTACGAACATATTGCGAAGGCACTAAGAAACGCAGCCACAGAGGCTCTCGAAATAGTAGCACTACTGGTAGAACGGAGAACTCGAATCGATAGCGGGATAGAGATAAGCGAAACATCTACCTCAAGTAGCTTACCACAAAATACGATCAAGATAAAATTCCCGGAGGGGTCTGGCAAAATGATTGGGTGCATATCCCGGATGGCGGATAGCGAAAAGGCCAGAGTGACAAATAAGCCCTAAGTTATCGTGACTAGGGCTCCGTGGCACTGGGGTAGCAGTGTCGTGAACGATACCTACGAGACACCTCTCGTAGAATTTAGCCTCGCCTCCACATCTCGGGCTCTGTGGTTGACGTTTAGTTTCCGTGAATTCGTGGGACTAAGAATGGAACCAAGTAAAAAATAAAACAACAAAAATAAAAACCGTGGGACATTCGGACAGCGAACCACAAACACGGCTCTCGGGCTGCGCAAGAAGGAAGTTGAAGAAGAAAGCAGCTGGGGCAGCAAGCACCAGTTCCTATTCAGAAGCTGGAGCGCCCCCTGCCAAGCGAGAGTGGCTACACCGGTGATCAAGGGACTCGGAAGAGACAGCGGGAAGCACACCGCCGTCCGACAGAAGACCGGAGAAGCAAAAGCCCCTACTTTACAGAACCTTCCCCTTCGCAGGGCAAATCATACCGGGACGTAACGTCGTATATCAAGATGGCAATACTGCCTTAAGAATATCCGGAGTCGACTTCTCTGTCTGACCACATATACATCAGATTTTAAATAAAATCCACGGAAACTGACCCCCAGATATTTGTGTGTTAAATGTGGCTTTAGCCACCCACGAAGAGCAACAGAGGAATTACTGCCAGGTTGTTGAGAAAACACCCGACTGTGCAAAACTTCAGAAGGCTCTCGTAAAAGATAACAACAATAAAGTTGGATCTATGCGACAAAAGGACGGAACATATAAAGAAACCGAAGGGTAAGCTCTGAAGCTCTTACTTCAAACACACTTCCCGGGTTCTGCGGTTATTAGTATTAGTAGGAATTACAATCAGTACTGTGCACCATACGGGTAAGTATAGCCTTACGGCACATACCGAATGAGTGGGCAAAGGTTAAGGTGGTATTTATACCAAAACCAGGACAAGGAACATACTAACTGGCTAAATCCTACAGGCACATCAGTCTGACCTCGTTCCTACTGAAAACTGATTGATAAACATATCGAGAACGGAGCAATGGTACTAAATCCACTGCACACAATATGCTTATCAATCAGAAAAGTCTTATGAAACCGCAGTGCACAAAACAACCACAAGAGCGGAAAAAGCAATGAAGAACAAGCAGGCATCTCTTCCAGTTTTCTTGGATATAGAGGGCGCTTTTGACAACAAGTTTGAAATTATTACAAGAGCCACACAAGCTAGAGGTAAACAGCAAACCGTGGTCGACTGAATCATCAAAATGCTAAATGGGCGGAAAATAAAAGCGTCGCTAAATGGAATTACCATGGAAGTATCTATCGGTCGGAAGGGGCTGCCCACAAGGCGGCGTACTGTCGTACCTAGTCATAGACAATCTTTTAGAGCAACCAGACCAGAAAGGATGCTATGTACAAGGCTACGCCGACTATAGGATCGCTAGGACCGCAAGGAATAAGTTGAGAAAGCATCAAATAAACCGTCACCGCCGATACTGGGATGCCCAAACAGGGCGAATGAAACACTCGAAGAGGTTCATTAAGGCCCCCAGTACGGAGGCGACAGAAGAAATCCTAAAACTAAATAGGAAACAATTAAGAAATGTCGTAAGACTTCTAACAGGACACTGCAGATTAAATAAACACCTGCACACTATGGGAATAGACAAATCACCAACGTGCAGAGACTGTGGGTAAGAAGAAACCCCGCTACACGTAATCGTTACCTGCGAGGCATTGAATGCATGCAGGAAAAAGCTCTTTGGTTCAACGCGAATGAACCTAAAAGAGCTCCAGGCTATATGAATGGGCGGTCATGAGCCTTCTGGACTTCATTGAAGATACAGAGTTCATGAATGAGGAATAAGTTATAGGGGAGCACAATAGACGCAGTGCAGTGGGATACAACAGCAAAACCAGACCCGTTAGCAAAAACAAAGGATAACATTGCATAGAAAACAGCCCAATACCGCGCGGCGCCACGCGGGTGGCGGAATTGTTTGCGGGTCTGTACTGACCAATTGGGGTGACCAATAAAATCCAAATTTTGAGGAATCTTTTATATATGTCTTGCTAACCATAATATATAGTTATATATTTTTATTAATAATTTTTATAGGCGTTGTTGTATAATATATGTTGTTACGTAAATTATTATTTTTACCAGCCCGCGGACATACAATTGATTTGAAAACATTACACAATGTTTATAACAAAATGACAATGGAAAATGGAAAGTCTCAACCTGAGCACCTTGTTCGTTCTATTTATTTTCTATTTTTAACTTTTTCGCTCCTATCTGGACATGCCGATTTTAGAGGCTAGGTTGATAAAAAAAAATATGCAACATATTTTGTTTAATTTTTGTATAGATATAGGTTCAGAACATATCAGTGCACCAGATGCCAGAAGGAAATTGGAAAATTTTGATTATAAGTTTTTTTTTTCGGCAACCAAGTCGAACATGTTTCATTATTATTATTTTTACCAGCCCGCTGTCATACAATTGATTTGAAAAAATTACACAATGTTTACGACAAAATGACAATGGAAAATTGAAAGTCTCAACCGGAGCACCTTGTTTCTTTTATTTATTTTCTATTTTTAACTTGTTCGCTCCTATCTGGACATACCGATAAAAAAAATATGCAACATATTTTGTCTAATTTTTTTTTTTGATCTTAGTTCAGAACATATCAGTGCACCAGATGCTCGAAGGAAATTGGAAATTTTTTATTATAAGTATTCTTCTTCGGCGACCAAGTCGAAGATGTTTCATTATTATTATTATTTTTACCAGCCCGCTGTTATACAATTGATTTGAAAAAATTACACAATGTTTACGACAAGATGACAATGGAAAATTAAAAGTCTCAACCGGAGCACCTTGTTCCTTCTATTTATTTTCTATTTTGAACTTGTTAGCTTCTATCTGGACATACCGATTAAAAAATTATGCAACATATTTTGTTTAATTTTTTTTTGGATCTTAGTTCAGAACATATCAGTGCACCAGATGCCCGAAGGTAATTGGAAATTTTTTATTATGTATTTTTTTGGGCGATAAAAAAAGTATGCAATATGTTTTGTTTCATGTTCTTACTGATCCTTATTCATAATATATTAGTGTATCAGGTACCGAAAGGAAATTGGAAAATTTTAATAGTAACATTTTTGGTTTGTGCGACAAAATTGAAACTATTGTTTAAAGTAAAAGTAGATACCTACCCAAACTATAAAAAATTGATGCGGCGTTTATTTTAACTCAATATGTATCAATAACATTTTTTGTTACGGGCCATTAATTTTTTTGGCGATTAAAAACATAAACTAAATAGAAAAATTTCAACAGAGACTCTTGCACTGTGCCAATTCAATTTTTTTTATAAACTTTTTAATCATGTATCTAGGTAACCATAATACAAGAATAAAAAATTTACTCCTGTTTGCTGATATTGCATAATATTTAGTATCGCTCACTAAGTTATTTTGAAACATTCATAATATCTTTAGAATTTGTTTGCTTATCACCAAAGGTACTATTTTTTCAATTGATTTTACTTTTACTTGTGAATTGACGCCGTGGTAAAATATCTATCAAAGCGGGTAGAAACAAAATAATGAGTTGAAATTGTCTGCAGTTATGAATGAAGTGTTACCGCTATTGGTAGCACTTACTAATTAATGATTTTTTTAAATTAAATTTCCTTTTTATGTGTAAACATACTTAAAAAGTGACATTTAATTCAAATGAACCTTAAATTTACAGATGTAACTATCTCTATGTCTCTGACTGCTAATAAAAAGCAATAAATAAACAAGTACATACAAGTACACAGTACATTGTACAACAACAACTCTATTTGTCAGACATACATTATATTTGACGATTGTTAATACTTGTAGGTTATGTTTATTGCATATGATATTGATAATGTATACGATACAGTCTGCACGTATTATCGTGTGAAAAAAAATAGAAATTAAAATTATGATGTTACTGTACTGTTTTCGTAATTTGTACCTGAATCGTCGAAATATGTTCAATAGAATTTTTGGGGGATTATTATTTTCTGCCGCACAGGGGCAAGCTCATTTATGACATCGTTAAGGTACAATAATGTGCGCATTGGGCATTCAGGTACAAATTACGAAAACACAATCTCAGTCACTGAGTATATGCTGCATACGCTAACTAAATTTTGATCAAGTAATTTTTGCACAGGAAGATATACTCTATATATTAAGAGAACACTGATACAGGAATATCAAGTATGGGGTATGACGGTGAATAAACAGAAAACGAAATATATGTGCAAAGGAAGCTACAATAGAAGCTAGTATTAAAGACAGACCAAGTAATAGAGAGATGTAAGGAATATGAATCAGAGATTAGAGAGTTTTATATACAATAAAATTTAACACAAATTATACATTGTTTAATAAACACAAAATTGTTTATAACATGTTACTATAGACAAATAATTTATATAGATAAATTACTTAGATCAGTATGCCAATCCATAAAAACGTCTGCCAAATTAATGTTTTCTGTTTTATAGGATCGAAACGGATACTTTTTATTTTGATTAGTTTGGGCACAATTATAAGTACTGTTGTTTATTATTTTCCACATGTTACTAAAATATGAATATTTTAAAAAATAAATAGGCAAATATGTACAAAGTATACAATTGAACAACAGATCAAGGTTTTTATTCCTGATTTGTACATTGATGATTAAACGTCTAAAATATTTTTAATAGTATAAAGAATTTATTT
The DNA here is from genome assembly GCA_963942505.1 of Lordithon lunulatus. Taxonomy (NCBI): domain Eukaryota; kingdom Metazoa; phylum Arthropoda; class Insecta; order Coleoptera; family Staphylinidae; genus Lordithon; species Lordithon lunulatus. The sequence goes on along the minus strand of OZ012674.1, from coordinate 23,506,849 downwards.
AGCCAAGAAAAAATAAAACAATTTTCTGAAAATCTCTAGGTGGTGTAACCCTTTTAAATTGTAGGTTACTTAATAGCCTGCAATATGGATTATCTATGCTACTGCCAGATACATTTTAATATTTAGTGGATAAAGTAAAAAAATACCTAATTTTATTTAGCACTTTATTGCAATTTGTCACTTTTGCACAACTTCTTTCGAGTTAGTTTTTCGATTGATTATTCTAGTGACCCTTCCCGACAGTAATCTGCATAAAATATCAAATAGGATTTTTTCTGACCTTTCAAGCCATGTGAAGCTATTCGAGCAAAATTATATTTTTTCCGTACTCATAGAATAACACAAAATAATGTTATAATATGCGATTAACTATAGGAATTACAGTTTTCAAATGCTAAAATACACAGTTTATCTGACACAAAAATCATTTGCGTATAACTGTGTTCCTTTTCAATTGTGCGAACATTTTATAGATTCATAATCAGTGTATAATTTTATTCTGTTACTGTTTTTAATCTTTCAAACTATACATTTGTTTATAGATTCATAGTAATTCTAAAATTGTATTTAGTATAAATTTGATTAAAATATGTCTTTCGAAAACTGCAATTTGTACGATGACACAAGCGCGGTTTATTTCTAATAATTTAAATCATTATTACTAAAACCGCGCTTGCGTCATCGTAAAAATTGTCGTCTATGATTTATAATTGAATATGTTTAATTACCAATAAAAAAAAACAGCTAAATCTACTAGAAGGCAGCAGCAAAATACTGGCAGAAGTACGACCAGCACAGCTAAGATTCGCGCAGGATTTCAAATTCCGAAAAGCTAAAATAGAAAGATGAAATATTTACTTTCTCCATTATAAATGGCGAATAAGCTTCATGGCAGTTTTAGACGTACGGTCTGGTATGGAATATTGTCTTTATAAGTGTTGATTATTACATAACATATATTGATAAAATCAGTTTAGCACAGTAGTTTTAATACCAATAAGTAACCATTATAGTAATCTTTATAAGTGTCGAACATAACACTTATAAAGATTGCCAATATATGTTTCATGTTTTTCTCCTTAAAATTATCAGTTTTAAAGTAATTTATACTACACACACAGTGTGCATGGCAATCGCGAGATCCGTTGTTTCGAAAGAGAGAGGAGAGAAAGTGTGGATTGGGGTGGAATACACCGCTTGTGTGATGTATATTAAGTGCGGTGGCACGTGTTGGCACCTAGGCAACGAATGTGAGGGAGTGAAAGTAGAGTGTGTTGGGGAGTGTAGAGGAAAGAAGTCGGCGAGCACAGAGAGGGAATAGTGGGCGGTGGAGTATAAGAAATTTAATTTTTTGGAACTTTCCCAACATATTGGGGGTGCCATGTGACGAAATACCCCTACAATTTTAAATTACATGCACTTCCTGCAAACCAGAAGCCATTATGTTGATTTGTTAAAAAGTTATTAAAACTATTAAAGTTAATAAAGTTAATAAGTACCTAGTATTTTCGGAAAGTAAAAGAACAGACAACTAAACTAATTTTTTAGACTTAGTTTACTTCTATTACGTTGCTATACATACATTAAAGTTTACCACGTACATTTTAAAACAATTCCTCTAAAAGACGCAGAACACACGAATTACATTTTTCAAAATGATTAGATTTACTGTTACCAATAATCCGTGATGATCCTAACGGATACTGTTTATCTTGATTAGTTTGGACGCAATTATACGTGTCAGTGTTTTAAGATACACGAACAATTTGTGAGATTTGTTAGCTTTCATAATTAAATCTGAAAAATGACCATTCGATGGACAATTAAAAATTAATGCGATGTGGAGTGTTCATCTATTTATCACCGCACTTTGTTTATAGCAAGTTAAACTAGGTTTCTATCGAAATAATTTTGGAATATTAACAAAATGCCAATATTTTTTATCGATTTTATAGTGGCAAATTTATAACAATTTTTTCTACATGTTTTAACAAATTTCAACAAAAATAGGGATTGTTTATACAATATGTCAATTTATTAAAAAAATGGCATGGCCGCTAAGGAATTAATTATATTTCCCATTGTAAAAAAAAGGTGATAACAAAATTTGTTGTTATTGGTTAGTTTATTGGCTCTTGCTGGGAATGCCACTATTGTTTATGAATTAGCATAGTGTGTAAACGATTGGTATATTTTTTACGAAACAGCCTGCGAAAATACTGAGCATTACTTGTAAATGTGCACAAATTAATCTACAGAGAAAATAGAAATTATCAATTAAGATCCTGTAATCATTTAAAAAAATTAGTAAGTACGATCTACGTATTTAGGGAGAGTAATTTCTAAATACAACTTGGGCGGGTTGTACCTTTCTGTCCCAGCATTTATTTTTATTTTTAAGCAAACTGTGCTGGTTGCTCAATGTTCTGCTTGAAGAAAGTTCAAATATTTAAGTCTTAACGTATATTATTTTATAACACAATTCATATATTATGGTTCGCAATATAACAAACATAAATTTTAGATTTAATAATAATAATAATAGTTCATTCCAATTGTACGGCAGGAACAAATACTCGTGGCGTTATTCCGCGCTGCAGCCATGCACAGCACAACAGGCAGACGTGTTATTCGCTTAAATCGCACGCCGAAGCAATTGAATATAGTAACATCGTTATTAACGTAATACAATTACAACTCACCTTTAAAAAAAACCGATGTTATCAACCAGCACAACTCAACAACCACAACTCAACAACTCAACAACTCAACAACTCAACAACTCAACAACTCAACAACTCAACAACTCAACAACTCAACAAATAACAATATCAACAACAAGACTAACGATAACAAATAACAATAAAGACACAAATATAAAAAGGGGAAAACTGTTGCAGCACACGCGAACTAGGCAAAGCTATGATCGAGAATGGCGCATTTAGCCGCGAAAAGCCCACGTTCAGTCCCTTGGGTGGGGATATTAATCGCATCAGGCGCTTCGTGCTACTGCGCATCAAGGTTGCCAGATGCGGCGATTTATCGCAAATTAGGCGATTTACAGCAGTCGATTGGCGCTGCTAATTTTTTGTTACGTAACGGGAATTAATATAACATGCCAAAATTAGGTTTGTTATTTGCACTTTCATTTCGATTCTGTTCCGTGTACAGTAGTGTTTGATATTAACAATTCGTTTCCATATACATACGTACAGTATAATTGGTATAATAGTGAGTGGGAAGAAGAGTCTGCTTTTTAAGGTAACCCAATTTATCAAATTGCTACAAGTGGTTTTTAAATTTAAAAATTTCCACTCGGTTCGATTAATTTTATCACGTTTTTTGCGTTTTTTTTCTTTCACGTTTTCACATTTTCTCAAATGTTACCACATTTTATCACATTTCCCCACATTTTTGCATATTCTCTCTTATGTTCACCCATTTTCTCAAATTTTGTCACACTTTCTCCCTTTTTCTCACATTTTCTCACGTGTACATTTTCTCACATTTTCCCACATCTACATACCTATCTTGAGAAACAAATATTCAAGTCGAAACTTGCAGACACTCACATTAAATGTTGCTACAGATATGTGGATGACATACTTGCCGCTTTTCTCGGTATCCCCCGACAGTTAGAAATATTTCTAAACTTTATAAACTCTATTTAGCCCAAAATTAAATTTACCGTCGAAATAGATAAGGATAATAAAATAAACATCCTAGATCTAGCAATTACAAGAACGCCAACATCATTCTCATTTAATATATATCGAAGGCCCACATTTTCTGGTATTATTATACCTAACAATATCCATCATCTTAAAGTAGCCTTCTGAGCCCCCTCAATATTATCCACTCTACTCTTCAATTCTAAAGACAACCAGCCACTTCTTCAAAATCAGGAGTATATCAATTGAAATGTTCGGAGTGTACTGGTGTGTATCTTGATCAAACTGGTAGTAACTTTGAAAAATATATAATGCACATGATTCCTCATTTAGACTCGGCAACACTACCTCAACTTTCGCTAACAACTGTTTAGATACCGAACACCTGTTTCCAAATTTTGATTCTCTTCACATTTTGCACATTGCAGAGAAGCGCATAAAATTAACATTATTAGAATCACAGGAAATTTATACATAATCAAAATAATGTAGAGAATCTTAATGACCAGCTTGACCTAACATAGTGATCATGTTGTTATCGTTAACTTGTATATACTTTATTATATTTTTTCTCCTGTCGTTTGCCTATGTCGTCCAGTGTTTCTGTTCTTGTTTTTTAATTGGACCTCTGTTCTTCATTCTTCTTTTTTTCTTGCCATTCCTTTTCATATATTTTGTATTTCTTCCTTTAATTTCACGTTATTTCTCTTTAACTAAAAACAAGACCTTTATTTTGCATAACCACACAAAAATTCATTCCTTCTACAAAATTCTGCCAATAAACAATACTCTCATATAAATAAAAAAAAATACGAATTAAAAAAGACATATTCGTATGTATGCCTTCTTCCTCCGCACTAGACCCCCTCTACCCAAGCCAATTTCCTATCCCACGACATCTTATTGCAGATTTTCACGATCCGCTCCTAACCATTCGTTGTCCTTTCTGCAATCCCCAACCTCCCACCCTCACATTATTTGCTAAGGCGTCACCACGTGTCTCTCCCCTTATTACACAGCGCACACACGGTGTACCTTAGCATTAGCCACACTTTTCCTCCTCGCTCTTGCCATGCACACTTTATCCTCCCTGTTCTATTCTCCCCTGGCTAAATACTTCGGGAGCTGCTCCCGCGCTTGCCACTCTACGTAGGCAGGTGTAGGAGCTCTCAGCATTTCTCACCTCAGTTCCTAGGCTTCCCCTCCCTC